>CM016488.1:12723164-13060664 GCA_002890555.2 Lagenaria siceraria
CACTTAAACACAATCCACTTGTATGTCTCTACATACATGTTTAAGTTACTACTAATAACCTAGGATCTTAGTTTATTGGTTTTTGGGTTAATGCAACTAAATGTCATAGAAAATAATAATTATTTTATTAAATAAATAATTTGGTTTGTACAATACAAGTTTACAAAATACAAGACCACGAGATTTAGGGTATCAACCCCAACACTTTAGTGACTCATCCTTTAAAAACAAGATCTCAAGCCATTTGTATCAACCCCAACTTTAACTCAAAGTTGTTGACATTTATTAGCAAGTTTGCAATTCTGGGTTGACTCGTCGGGAGCGTTGGTTGAAAATAGTCCCAGATAGCCTTAGGTACTTCTTCCGCCATCTCTGCATTAAGATTTTCTTGAGCTCTTCGATTTCTTCTAAAGGTCCTATCAATCTCAGGATCAAAAGGAAGAAGATTAGTATCGTCACGAGGCATAAACCAAGAGTACACAACCAAACTATAAAAAAGAAAAACAAAATATAATTGTAGACACCGTATTTGGTCCAGCTCGATTTTAAAGTTATGCTTAATTTTAATTTTATCTTATTAATTTAAAATTTAATAAAATTTTAAAAAGGTTTAAAAAAAAACTTTCCGTTTGTTTTGTTAAAATTATTGAAAGGAGGTAAAAGAAAATAAAAACTAAAAAATAAAAATGTAAGTAAAAAAGAATAAAAGAAAATAAATAAACAAATTAAAATGATAAAAAAAGGAAAATTTTCACAGATAAAAAAAATGTCAAACTATTTACAGAAAATAACAAAAAAACCACTGATAGACATTGATAGACTTCTATCAGCATCTATCAATGATAGACTTCTATCATTTCTATCACTGATAGATCCTGATAGACCTCTATCAGTGTCTATCACAACTACCTACAAATTTTGCTATTTTGTGTAAATAGTTTTTCTCATTTTTCTATTTTTAAAAACTCCCCTAAAAAAAAGGATAATAACAAATTCTCAACATTATTATTCTTCTTCTTCCCTCATTTTCTCACTTCTCCCTCCTCCTCCCAAAAAGCTCAACTTGAATTTAAGGCATAATGGCCTATAAAGAGAGACCTCAAACATAGCATAAAGGGAGATTTTTTAGAGTAAACAGATTGGAAGGAACACAAAATATAGAAAGAAAAATTATAGCAAAGTTTGGAGGAAGTTTCTTTGATTGAACAAGTCCGGTGAGCGTATACCAATATCGACACCTCGCCATCCAACTGAACACCCCTCGACTGCAAACGACCACGACACAAATTCAACGACCCATAGCAACCCAACTCACCATCCACCATTGAAGGAGAAGTTGAGAGATCGAAGAAGGAAAGAAGTGAATGAAGAAGAAGAGATTGGAGAAGGAAGAGAAAGGGGGAAGGGAAAGTGAAGGTAGAAAGGAATTCTTGTAAAGTTGATGGGCCCCACCACATTCATTTTATTATTTGTTTATTTGTTTATTCTTCCAAAACTCTTTTTCCATCTTTTTAAAATTCAATTTGATATTGTTTTGAAATTCTTATTTATTAATTAACTTAAATGAGTTTTTTCAAATTGATTCTAATTTTTTTTTAAAAACTCCATTTGGTTTTAATTACAATTTTAAGTAAAGTTTCAATTTAGTTCTGCAAATAAATTATTTTCTAATTTAAAATTTCTAAATAAAATTGAATTTCTTAAATAACACTTCAATATCAACTTTAATTTGATTTTTAATAAATAATTTATAACTTGATTTAATTTAAATCTTCAAATGAATTTCAATTTCGATTCATATTTGAATGCTTTAAATAAAATGTCAATTTAGTTTTCACCTTGATTTATAAAATGAACTTTAATCCTTCTTTGAAGCGCTTACTTACACCGCTCATAATGGTTGATTCATATTTTACTTATAAAATATGAGTTGATCCACATGAGACATTAATTTAATTATCGTGTTAATCCTATGACAAAGTTGATATTGTCAGGTGTCTCAAATTCTTGAGGTTAATATTTTCTTTAATTAGAAATTCCAAATATTAACATGATAATAAATTGATGGACGTTGGTCTGCTCACAAAATGCGACTCTACTTTATTTTTATTGTTGGAGTGTAATTTAGTGAGACGTTGTCTAAATTAAATTTTGATATTTAAGTATTATTTAATTATTCTTTTTTTAGTGGATTTTTCAAATAGAATAAAGTTTGATAATAAATTTTAAATAAATTGACTATAACAATAGTTCTGTCTAGGCTGAGGTACTTAAGTTGATTGTAAAGGAACACCTTTACCTGGGAACTATTCAATTACTTATATTTATTTAATTCATTAACTTTTTTTTTTAACAAATATTTTGTAATAAAATAATTTTTCCTCAAATAAAGACCATCTTTAATAAAATAATTTGGATAACAAAAATAAAACGTTTTCAAACGAGTGTTGTAGGGGGCTAATACCTTTGCTACACTCAACAACACCCGAACCTACCTTTCAAAAGCAAACCGTTTTTTTCCTTTTAAAATGAGTGACCAATCACACCCCAAAATGGTTGGTGGCCACTCCAAATCTTTCATCTCGAAAGAGACCCTTAGGGAAGGATGTCGGCTGCTGTGCGTTGCGATGACATTGCGACAATAATAAACCTCAAATTAAGATCTATTAGACCTATGAATATTTAGCAAAAATACTGTTCTTTGGATCCCTAGAAACGGCGCCAAAAATTTGATATGGACACCGCAAGTGCAAGGGTCAAGTAATAATATAGAACGGTTAAGTCCAAGTATCATCCACTAAGGATCCAATCACAGTTTGATTACTTAGCTATTCTAGGGTTGAATTGATTTTATTTGAGGATTTGAAATGATTGATTTGTTTTGTGAAAACCAAAAGAAACATAAAAAGGAAAGCAAATAAAGTTTGGAAAACCAAGAGTATAAGAGCGTTCTAGGGTATAGAATCCGTAGTTAATTCATTATGTAATATCACAATGTTTCATGGAATTGATCTCAAATCATATGCCTAAGTCTAGAAACATGATTCTAGATTATTTTCTATAAAAAAACAAACCTTTCTCATGCAACCTAATTGATTACTAACATCTTAAAACCAAATTAAATTACATGGCATTAAGAGTAATCTTTAGCAACTTTCATTATTAACCTAACTATTTTCATGAGAGATTAACAACGATTCATTGTTATAAGTTCAATTAAACATGCAATCCATCAAATTACATATCTAATCTAAAAAGTATTGAAGGCCAATGAACACAAAATAAGTATAATAACAATGAAAAGCATAAAATTGAGATTAATCTATGAAAAGTTCTATAAGATTAACATAACTTCATAAATAGTTCATCAATACCCTAAAACTAAAGAGTCTAGCCACTCATAGCCTTAGACAACATAATTGCATTCAATTTCATTAAAGGGGAGAAAGAAGTAAGAGAGAAATAGTAGAACTCTACCATAGAAGAATCCCCCATTGTGGATACTAGCACGACTCCCTTGATCAATGCCTCGAGAACTCAAACGGCCGCCAAACTCTCTCGAACTCAATCTCCTTCTCTTTAGTGGTGAACTCACCCTTTCCGCCTCTCTAATTTTGTGATTAGGGTTGCTCAATATCCCCCTTATTTATAGAAAACGATTTCCTAAATTATATTTAATTTTAAAATAGGAAAGTCAGTGTCTCTACGCTATGGAAGAGCGTCGCGACGCTAGTCTGATTTTAGCCTAGCATAGCGCTGCGCTGTATAGTAGTGTAGCTATGCTGCCCCAGTGTCGCTGCACTCTCGAGTGTGCCAAAAATAGGTGCTCCCGGGTCTTGAGCATAAAGGGACAGCGTAGCAACGCTCTTGCTCTACGCTGCCCTGTTTTTCTTGGGTTTTTTAGCTATCTTTGACTGCTTTTGACTTGGTTTGATTCCGATGCTTTCGAAGTTCAATTTTCATCATTTTGCCCTAAATCTATTAGCAAACATATTAAATCACATAAAAATACTCCTAAATTAGGAGCAAATAAATTACTTTTCAAGTGCTTTTCATTCTCCCACTTACTATAAACACTTTCTCTATTCACCTTGATATTGATTTGTGCAAAGAGATTCCTACAGGAGGATGCAACCAAGGCATCACGAGGCCGAGCATGGATCTCACAGTGTGAACTTTTAGGGAGAGCGTGAATAGAAATTTACATATCATATACATTATTTTCCTCTCACTAAGTGTTTTAAAAACAAAGGGTTTGGTTTTGACTTAGGTAAATTTGGCTAATAAATTTATCTAAGTTATCATTAAATTGACTCAATATAACACTTATATTAGATATTTAACAATATATGATAAAGTTTGATTAAATATTTTAACAAAGTTTAATAATTTATTGCATGCTATAAAATGTTTGACTAATTCACCTTCCAAGTTGGTTCCCATGTATGGGTCTTTTCGGTCAACTTAAGTACCCTAATCTTAGACAAAACCGTCCTTAGACAAAGGTTCCTTATAGGCAAGCATTTTATAATTTAATCTTTTATTTAAATCAAATTAATCCTATTAAGAGAAAATAAAAGATTAACCTATTTCAAATCATATTAGAAATATTTTAACATAAAGTCTAATTTTCCAAATTTTAAACAATTTTTAAAAAATGACCTTATGGTAGCATGCAACTCTGAATTATAGATTTTAATTTCTAATTCATTAACCGTATATGTTTTATAAATTAATGAAATATTAAAATCTATAACATGCATACCAAAAACATTGTTCAAATATAACACTTATATTATCTAAGTAATGTTATTGTTGAATGAGAAATTTTGGACCAATCACAAATTGTCATGTTATTTCTCAAATGAATGACGAAATTAGAAATATTTAAATTTGGGACTAATTAAAAGTTACATGTGTCCTAAATTGAAATTAAAGACGTAAATTGGCAAACTCCGATGGTGCCACGTGTTTTCATCATCAGTATTGGATCAAATTAATTATTTTTTGTTCAATTAATTATTAATGTTTGGGCTAAAATTCAATCAAGTCCAAAAATAGACTTAATTTGGCCCAAACAAATGCCCAAATCCAATTAGTTAGGCCCAAAGGCCAGGTCCATGGACCGACCAAGCCCAATCCCACAAAGCCAACTGGGAACTCTATAAATAAAGAAGTTCTCCTTCATTTGAAAGGTTCAGAAAATTTACACTGAGAGAGCCTAAAGAAAATTTTCCCTAGAATCAAAAGACTCCCTAACTCCTGAAGCTGAATCACACTTGAAGACTAAAGTTCCTTGAAACACATACATTCCTCTAAGACTTCAACTTCACTTACATCCACACGCTCCGCTTCCATACATCAAGCGTACACATTCAATTGAGAGAGAATCAGAGGATCAAGTACTAGAGATCAAACCACATTCGCATCAAATTTATATAAACATCAAGTTTAACTCCACGAAATACATTTCTTCAGAAACCTCGTGCGAACAAATTGGCACGCCCAATGGGACCTCTCTACCTCTCATCTCTCTCTCAACCATCAAATCAAACAATGGCCTCTAAGAAAGTTGCGTCCAACACTCCTGCTGCAAGCAATGTATACATAGGACCCATCACTCGCAGTCGCTCAAAGAAGATCATGCAGGAGAAGGAACAAGGTCCTATCATCGCGGAGAACATCTGGAGGCAGTTGACAGAATCCCATAAAGGCAGGATTGTCATTAAGAAAAATCCTTTGTTTGACAACTCCGCTCCTCCCTTTGATCGATCCAAGAAAGAATCACATCCTAATGTGATGTCCGTCATGATGGCCGATGTAACGACTGAGGCAGCCATGGCGGAAATGGAGAGGAAAATAAATTTCCTAGTAAAAGCTTTCGAGGAGCGAGATAATGAGATCGTTGCCTTGAGAGAGAAAATGCAGGCTCGAGAAATTGCTGAGTCAAGTCAAACCCCCACTGTCAAGGCAAATGACAAAAGGAAAACTCTATTGCAGGAAAGCCAGTTGCAACACTCCACCTCTATCGCCTCTCTGTCAGTCCAACAGCTGCAGGACATGATCACAAACACCATCAACGCTTAGTACAGAGAACCATCTCAGAATTATTTTATGTATTCCAAATCATATACTAAAAGAATTGATAATTTAAGAATGCCTACTGGATATCAACCACCTAAGTTCCAGCAGTTTGATAGAAAGGGAAACACGAAACAACACGTTGCTCGTTTTGGAGAAACCTGCAAAAATGCAGGAACTAAAGGAGACCTGCTTGTCAAACAGTTTGTCAGAACCTTAAAAGGAAATTCTTTCGATTGGTACACCGATCTGGGGCCAGAGGTGATTGATAGTTGGGAGCAGCTAGAAAGAGAGTTCCTAAACCGCTTTTACAGCATTAGGCAGACTTTTAGCATGATGGAGCTGACAAACACCAAGTAGAGGAAAGGAGAGCCAGTCATCGACTACATTAATAGGTGGAGGGCTCTAAGTCTTGACTGCAAGGACCGACTCGCTGAATTATCTTCAGCGGCAATGTATACCTAAGGCATGCACTGAGAACTCCTTTATATTCTGCAGGGGATAAAATCTCGCACGTTTGAAGAATTGGCAACTAGCACTCATGATATGGAGTTTAGCATCGCCTACAAAGGAACAAAGGACTTTCTGGTCCCAGAGGGAAAGAAAGATAAGAAAGAGATAAAGGGCACTGAGAAAACTGTGAAGAGTTCCACGAAAGAATCTATGGTCGTCAATACGACCCCATTGAAATTTTCCTCCAAAGGAAAAGAGTTAAGAGCTGAAAAGGAAGATGGTGGAGGCGAAAGGCATTGCTTAACTCTGAAGGAGAGACAGGAAAAGGTCTATTCATTCCCTAACTCTAATGTTGTAGATATGTTAGAGCAACTGTTAGAGAAATAACTTATTCAACTGCCATAATGCAAGTGGCCAGAGTAGTTAGGGAACGTCAATGACCCCAACTACTGCAAATATAATCGGGTCGTTAGTCACTTAGTTGAAAAGTTCTTTGTGCTAAAAGAGCTGATTATGAGGTTAGCTCGTGAAAAGAAAATAGAGCTAGATCTTGATAGCTCAAACAAATCACGCTGCAGTGACGGTGACTTCAAGTGTTTCGACATCGACTGTGTTTAATGATCAAAAGCATTATGCAAAAACTGAAAGCTTAATCCAGTTTGGGACCTTTGAACCTATAGTTGTTCGGTTCTAACAAGAGGTTCTAATGACAGACTCTCTGAGCAAAGATGAGTCTATTGAAGATGACGATGAAGGATAGATCCTTGTGACTTGTCGAAAAAAAAAAAGAAAGTTGAGCTCCACCCAAAAAGAGTTGCGCTTCCGTCGAGATACAGAAGAGAAAGCAAGACTCAGAAAAAGAAAGCAAAGAAGAAGAAGTGCAAATCTAAGCCAGTCAAAGAGGAGGATGAGGATTTTCCTCAACCTCGGCGACTAGCAACTCTGGTGAAATTCCTTCCAAGAAGCTTCCTTGATAATCATCCAGAGGAAGTACTAGAAGTTGTCGCGTGCCATGTCGTCAACATAGCAGAAAGTGAGGATATCCTTTCAAGTTCGTTGGAGACAGTGGTAGAATCAAAAGACTTATCAACGTTCAACCTAGATGACTTGTTGTCGCTCCCTCAAGCAGCTAAGACCGGTCTTATTGATGCATTGCTAGACTCAGGTGCATCAAGTCCATCAAGTTCAAGTGTCCCATCCTTAATGGTGCATACATGCGCCTGTTGTTGCATATCCATAGGCTTTTAAGATGAAGACTTATTGCTGGGATCAAAGCCTCATAACAGGCCCTTGTTTGTCTCATGATACATGCAAGAACAAAAGGTTGGTCAAATTCTCATTGATGATGGGTTAGCTGTCAACATTATGCCTAAGTCGATTATGAAGCAATTGGGCATTTCAATAGAAGAACTAGCAAACAGCAAGTTGGTGATTCAAAGCTTCAACCAAGGTGGTCAAAGAGCAATCGACATGATACACTTGGAGCTCATTATTGGTGACTTGATGGCTAACACGTTCCATGTCATAGATTCGAGAACCACTTATAAGTTATTGATGGGGCATCCTTGGATTCATGAAAATGGAGTGATAACTTCTACACTCCATCAATGCTTCAACTTTTACCAAGATGGTATTGAAAAGGTTGAAGCAAACTCCAACCCATTCTCAGAAGCTGAGTCCCACTTCGCAGACGTAAAGTTCTATTTAAAGACCGATAATGTCAATGAAGCTTTGCGTGTGGAGATTCCTCTAATAAAAGTGGAGGATAAATCTCAGTCACACCCACAAATAGATCCAAAAAAAAACCAAGAGAAGGGGCTAGTACTTCTAACTCTCAAAAGGGTAAAGCATTTACTAGCTCTACGAAGACTAAAACTTTGAAAGGTGAGAAAGCTCCTACTTGTCCAATCTTGTGTTATGTTCCTTTGTTGAGACGCAACAAGGACGAGTCACCATTCGCAGAATGCTCGAGAGGCTTGAAGGCTGGTGATGTGGAGATCTTAAAAGAAAGTTTTGTTACACCTCTTACAAAAATAACAAAACAAGAAATTCACAAGCCAAAAATAGACCTGACGAAAGTGAATTTTCCTGAAAAATGAACGAAAGATGGGTTCGACCCGAAGGCTTATAAGCTACTGGCAACTCACACTGAGTTCAAGAGCTTGAAAGTTTACAAGGAGCCTGAACTTTCTCCATTCTAAAAAAAGCTTTTGTAGGAAGGGTATGTTATACCTGCCTCAAGGAAAGGATTTGGATATAAGTCTCCCGAGCCAGTTCGCATAACTAGAAAGAGGAAGACAAAAGTGGCTTATAGCAATCACATAACGGTAAAAGAGGTTGATAACTCTAGCAAAGAAGAAAACAATAGTCAAAGAACCTCTGTCTTCAATCGCATTCGACCACTTGCCGCACGTGCTTTAATCCTTGAAAGGCTAAGCATGATGGAAACAGAAGAAGAAAGTAAGCGCCCAACACGCAGCCTTGCCTGAAGCTTAGCCTTTCGAAGGCTTGTTATGCTTTCTGAAGGGAAAGAAGACATTCGTCATTCCCCAGCGACTCGCCCTTCGGCCTTTGAAAAATTAAGTGTACTTAAGAAGAAAAATGAGGAAGCACCTCGCGTTTCAATTTTCAATCTCCTTAAGCGTGAAGGTGTCGAGAATTGCTCTAACAAAAAGTTGTCTTTTGAACCAAAAGAAAACGGAGAGATTGGCGGTGATACTTCTAGTATACCTACAAAGAAGAGTGGAGGAAAATCCCGCACAACAATTTGGCGCCGCATTAAGCATGAGGATCCCGAGAATAATTCAAATGAGAAGCTTCCTTTTGAGCCAAGGGATGAAGGGAAAATTCGTAGTATTGTTCTCTCATGAATGAAAAGAAAGGTTTTCGTTACTCTCAATTTGAGTGGAGGCTTTTTAAAGGTGAAAAGACGTGACATTGTTTTTACTAAGCCTGAAAGTGAAGGCTTAGAACAGGAAGAAGGTAAAACTTCATGTCATCACATCACCGTCATTAAAGAATTGGAGAGCGAAATGCCCGAAGGAGATGTGGAGGTTGCCCTACTCACGCTTGAGGATGGTGTCAATCCACAATAGATCAACTTTCATTAGTGTGTCTCTCTCAGGTGAGGAGGAGGGCGAATATATGTGTTTGCTCACCGAATACAAGGACATTTTTGCTTGTCATACAAAAAGATGCCAGGACTTGATCCAAAAGTAGCAATCCATCATCTCACAATCAAACAAGGGTATCGACCAGTCAAACAGGCTAAACGACGCTTTCGATCAGAGCTTATCCCCCAAATAGAAGCAAAAGTCAATAAGTTTATTGAAGCAGAATTCATTCGCAAAGTCAAATATCCAACGTGGATAGCCAACATTATGCCCGTTAGAAAGAAGAACGGATAGCTTCGCGTATATGTAGACTTTCGTGATTTGAATAATGCATGCCCAAATGATGACTTTCCATTGCCTCACATAAATCATGGTTGACGCAACTACTGGGCAAGAGGCCTTATCCATTATGAATGGGTCAGTCGGATATAATCAAATAATGATGACTCTCGCATATGAGTAAATGACGGCTTTTCGAACCTCAAAGGGAATATACTGCTACAAGGTGATGCCCTTGGGATTAAAGAATGTTGGCACTACTTACCAACGCGCCATGCAAAAAAGTATTTGATGATATGTTGCATAAACATGTCGAATGTTATGTTGATGATCTTGTGGTTAAGTCCAAGAAACGCAGGACCACCTGAGAGATTTAAAAGTTATGTTTGATCGTTTGCGAAAATATCAGTTGAGGATGAACCCTCTCAAGTGTGCATTCGGTATAACCTCAGGTAAGTTTCTCGGTTTCATCGTAAGGCATCGGAGAATTGAGATAAACCAGTCCAAGATCAATGTTATTCAGAAGATGTCGAGGCCAAGAAATCTGCATGAGTTGAGAAGTCTCTAGGGCCGTTTGGCTTACATCTGGAGATTTATTTCCAACCTCGCTAGTTGATGTCAACCGTTTCAAAACCTGATGAGAAAATGCGAAAGCTTTGAGTGGGATGAGGCTTGTCAAAATGCTTTTGCAGCATAAAGAAATACTTGCTTAATCCCCCTGTCCTAGGCGCTCCCTTAGCAAGCAAATCGTTGATATTGTACATTGCCATGCAAGAAAGATTGTTGGGGGCATTATTGGTGCAAGAGGGGGAGAAAGGGAAGGAGCGCGCTATTTACTATCTAAGTAGGACCCTAACTGGAGCTGAGATTAACTACTCCCTTATCGAGAAAATGTATCTTGCACTTTTCTTCGCCATAGATAAGTTGAGACACTACATGCAGGCCTTCACGGTTCACCTAGTTGCGAAAGCTTACCCCATTAAGTATATCCTATCCAGGCCGATCATCTCTCGGCGCTTGGCTAAATGAGCAATTCTACTTCAGCAATAGGACATTGTGTATGTGCCACAAAAGGTGATTAAAGGACAAGCATTGGCTGACTTCTTAGAAAACCACCCAATTCCATCAGATTGGAATTTATGTGAGGACTTGCCTGACGAAGAAGATTTCTTGGTTGAAATTATGGAGCCTTGGACCATGTACTTCGATGTTGCAGCACGAAGAAGTAGGGTGGGAGCAGGCGTCAACCTTATCTCGCCTGAAAGACATATGTTGTCTTATAGCTTTACACTTAGTGAACTATGCTCAAACAATGTCGCTGAATATCAAGCTCTAATAATTGGCCTCCAAATGGCATTAGAAATTGGAATATCGTATATAGAAATTTAGCGATTCGAAGTTGATAATCAATCAACTCTTGCTCTAGTATGATGTGAAGCATGAAGATCTGAAGCCTTACTTCACCTATGCAAAATAGTTGCTGGAAACGTTCGACAGCGTGATGTTGGAACATGTACCAAGGTCAGAAAACAAGAAAGCAGACACTTTAGCAAACCTAGTTACTGCATTGATGATTCAAGATGATGAAACTCTAAACATATCACTTTGCCAAAGGTGGATTATATCGCCAATTGAGACTGGATGCGAAGAAATGAACCTGACATCGGTCTATTTGATTGACAAGGAAGACTGGCGCCAACCCATTATAGATTATCTTGAATATGGTAATCTTCCAACGATCTCCATTGTAAAACTAAGGTGTGAAGGACACCTCACTTCATTTATTTCAAGGGGACCTTATATCATCGTTCTCTAGAAGAACTCTTTCTTCGATGTCTTGGAAAAGAAGGGTCGGTAAAAGTGCTAAAGGATGCGCATTCAGATGTTTGTGGTGCACATCAATCTGGACTAAAGCATCAATTACAATTGAAGAGGATGGGATACTATTGGCCCAAAATGATCCAGGATACGATGGAGTACGCGAAGAAGTGTGAAGCTTGTCAATACCATGCAAACTTCATACATCAACCCCCAGAACCTCTGCATCCAACTGTGGCTTCATGGCCTTTTGAAGCTTGGGGACATGATCTTGTTGGTCTTATAACACCCAAGTCGTCAGCAGGACATTCTTACATCCTTGCAGAGACAAATTGCTTTTCAATGTGGGCTGAGGCCATTGTGCTGAGAGAAGCCAAGAAAGCAAATGTAGCAGACTTTATTCGAATTCACATTATCTACCGATGCGGAATTCCTCACCAAATTGTGACATATAATGGAGAACAATTTTCTAATAGCTTGATAGATAAAGTGTGTAAAAAGTTTAAATTCAAGCAATACAAGTCGTCCATGTACAACGCCTCTGCAAATGGGCTGGCAGAAGTTTTCAACAAAACGTTGTGCAACCTACTGAAGAAAATTGTCTCTAAGTTAAAGAGAGATTGGTAAGAGAAGATTGGTGAAGCGTTATATGCTTACCAAACTACTCATCGTACTCCTACAGGAGTTACACCATATTCTCTTGTTTATGGAGTGGAGGCTGTTCTCCCATTGGAAAGAGAAATTCCATCACTAAGGATGACAGTTCAAGAAGGGCTAACTATAGAAGACAATGTCAAATTACGTCTTCAAGAGTTAGAGGGACTTGATGAAAAACGTCTAGAAGCTCAATAAGCGTTGGAATGTTACCAAACACGAATGTCCAAAGCCTTTGATAAGCACGTGAAGCCCCAGTCATTTCAGATTGGTAATCTAGTACTTGCTGTAAGAAGACCAATCATCACGACCAGACATACAAGAAATAAGTTCACTCCTAAGTGGGATGGACCCTATATCGTTAAAGAAGTCTACACAAATGGATCATACAAGATCATCAATCAAGATGGATTAAGAATTGGCCCTATCAACAGCAAATTCCATAAGAAATTTTATGCTTGATGAGTTTGTATACAGCTTCTTATCGGAAAAGCCTAAACTACATGGTGCTCCTGGCCCGCATGAGCTTAAAAGGTGAATGACAATAAAAAACAAAGTTTGAACTACATTATGATTTGATCCTTATACATTATATAGGGTACGTAGGCAGCGTGAAGGAAACTTTAAGTTCAGTCAAGTAAAACTGCAAAAAAAGAAAAAAAAATCAATTGAAGAACCATTTGAAAAGAGAAAAGGGTTTGTGAAGTATACATTGGTAAAAAGAGAAAATGGTGTTCCCGCAAAAAAAAGGGGTCAATTGTCAAGTTAAAAAAAATGATGATGAAAAGAATATAAAATTGCTAAAATAAATAGAGACATAAAATAAATGTGACGACCCAGGTTGCTGGAACGCCCGACCGTTCCCGCACATTACGCAACCACAAGGGAAGGTACCAAGCGAAAGTGGGGTCACTAATGGCAAAGCTGGCAACGGCAAAACTGGAATGCCCGACTGTTCCTGCAGGTTACGCAACTATAAGGGAAGGTACCTAACAGAAGTGGGGTCGCTGACGGTAAATCTGGCACGCCCCACTATTCCTACAAGTACACATCCACAAGGGAAGGTACCTAGTAGAAGTGGGGTCGCTAACAGCAAAGTTGGAATGCCCCACCGTTCCTGCGGGTTACACAACCATAAGGGAAGGTACCTAACAGAAGTGAGGTCGCTGACAGCGAATCTGAAACGCCTGACTATTTCGGTAGGTTACGCAACCACAAGGGATACCAAGCGGAAGTAGGGTCGCTAACGGCGAAGCTGACGACGACCAAGCTGGAACGCCCGACCTTCTGGCAGGTTATGCAACCACAAGGGAAGGTACAAACATAAGTGGGGTCGATGACGGCGAATTTGGAATGCCTGACCATTCCCGCAAGTTACGTAACCACAAGGGAAGGTACCAAGCGGAAGTAGGTCACTGACGACGAAGTTCGAATGCCCGGCATTTCCTGCAGGTTACGCAACCACAAGGGAAAGTACCTAACAAAAGTGGAGTCGTTGACGGAAAATCTAGAACGCCCGACTATTCCACAGGTTACACAACTAGAAGGGAAGGTACCAAGCGGAAGTGGGGTCGCTGACGGCAAAGCTGGAATGTCCGACTTTTCCTACAGGTTACGCAACCACAAAGGAAGGTACCAAGCGGAAGTGGGGTCGTTGATGGCGAAGTTAACGACGACAAAGCTGGAACGCCAACCGTTTCTGCAGGTTACGCAACCATAAGGGAAGGTACCAACATAAGTTGGGTCGCTGATGGCGAATCTGGAACGCCTGACCGTTCCTGCAAGTTACGCAACCACAAAGGTAGGTACCAACCAGAAGTGGGTTGCTGACGGCGAAGCTGGAATGCCTAACCTTTCCTACAGGTTATGCAAATACAAGGGAAGGTACCTAACAGAATTGGGGTCATTGACGGAAAATCTGGAATGCCCGACCGTTCCTGCAGGTTACACAACTATAAGGTAAGGTACCAAGCGGAAGTGGGGTCGCTGACGACGAAGCTGATAACGGCAAAACTGGAATACCCGACCGTTCCTGAAGGTTACGCAACCACAAAGGAAGGTACCTAACAGAAGTGGGGTTGCTAACGACAAATTTGAAATTCCCGACCATTCCTACAAGTACACATCCACAAGTGGAGGTACCTAGTAGAAGAGGGGTCGCTGACGGCGAATCTGGAATGCCTGACCGTTCCCTCACATTACGCAACCACAAGTGAAGGGACCTAACAGAAGCGATGTCGCTGGCGGCAAATCTGGAACACTTGACCGTTCCTGCAGGTTACACAACCACAAATGAATGTACCAAATGGAAGTGGGGTTGCTGACGACGGTAAAGCTGGAATGCCCGTCCGTTCCTGCCAGTTACGCAACCACAAGGGAAGGTACTTAATAGAAGTGGGGTCACTGATGGTAGATCTGGAACGTCAGACCATTTCGACAAGTACACATCCACAAGGGAAGGTACCAAGCGGAAGTGAGGTCGCTAAAGGCGAAGTTGACGACGACAAAGGTGGAATGGCCGACCGTTCCTGCAAGTTACGCATCCACAAGGGAAGGTACCTAGCAGAAGCGGCGTCGCTGACGGAAAAATTGGAAAGCCCGACCGTTCCTACAAGGTACACATCCACAAGAGAAAGTACCTAGTAGAAGTGGGGTCGCTGACGGCGAAGCTGGAACATCCGACCGTTACTACAAGCTATCCAAGCACGTGAGAAAGTACTTAGTAAAAGTGGGTTGCTGAAGGCGAAACTGCAAAAAGGTCAACCACCCCTGCAAAAGTTAAAAACAAATATATATACATATACAGCAAAAGAAAAAAAAAAAGAGCTCGCCTTTTGAAAATATGTGAAGAGAGCTCACCTTTTGAAAATTATGATAAGACTTGGGAGGTAGAAAAAAGAAAGCAAAAGAAAATAAAATAAAGTATCAAGTTATTTGAAATAAAAAGAAAAAAAATGAAACAAAAAAAAGTAAAGTAGAAAAAGAAAAATGAAAAAAAAAACTAAGAAGAAAACTGGAAAAAAAAACATGAAAAAAAGGAAAAAAAAAGTGAATAAGGAAAAAAAAGAACAAGAAAGAAGACAACAAGAAATAATAGAAGAAAATATGAGTGGAAGATGAGAATGAGAAAGATGTATGTGGGGAGCTCAATTTATAGAAGTTAATATTGGATTCAAATCCTAATTCAATTTGGATTTCCTATTGAAACTTATTTTCTGGTAAGATTTTGATGAGATTCTTAAGTCAAGTTAAATTGTAGATTGGATCTTAAATTGATCTCAAATTAAAATTTGGCCATATTCCAAATTTTATCCCAAATGCAAATCTCTAGATTTTATTATCAAATTAAATTGTAGATAATATCTGATCTCAAATTAAAATTTGGCCATATTCCAAATTTTATACCAAATTCAAATCTCCGGATTTTATCCTCAAATTAAGTTGTGAATAATATCTCAAATTTACCTCAAATGAAAATTTGGCCATATTCCAAATTTTATCCGAAATTAAAATTTCTAGATTTTATCCTCAAATTAAATTATGAATAATATCTCAAATTTACCTCAAATTAAAATTTGGCCATATTTCAAATTTCATCCCAAATTCAAAGCATCAAATTTAGCTTTTATCCTCCGTCCAAATTAAATTAAATTGAAGGTAAAGTCTAAAATTTATCTCAAATTAAAATTTGGGCATATTACAAATTTTAAGTTTCAGTAGAATCCAAAGCAAATTGAGTGAAATTCAAACTTCATCTCTAAATTATATTCCAAATTCATACCAAGCAGCTTGGGTAGAAGTTCAATTTCACTCCAAATTCAATTTTCAATTAATTAGCACCAATTCTACTAAAGTTCAAATTGGAGTTTATGCTAAGAAAGGAAATCAAAACTTTGACTTAAATTCAGGTTTTGATAGGTCGACATAATCACAAAAAAAAAAAAAATATGTGTCAGACATATAAAATTCCAATCAAACTTATGTACCAAATTCATAGTTCGATTAAATTGACACATCAAATGGAGTTAAAATCACGAGCAAATAAGTGTTTTGATTCCGACTTTATCTTTTTTCAGATTCCCTCACTCATATGCGTGCATAAATCTCAAAAAGTGACATTTATTGAATGAGAAATTTCTGATCAATTACAAATTGTCACGTCATTTCTTAAATTAATCGTGAAATTAGAAATAATTAAATTTGAGACTAATTAAAAGTTACATATGTCCTAAATTGAAATTGAAGACGTAAATTTGAAAATTCCGATGGTGCCACGTGTTTTCGTCCACACTGTTGGATCAAATTAATTATTTTTTGTTCAATTAATTATTAGTGTTTTGGGCTAATGTTCAATGAAGTCTAAAAATAGACTTAATTTGGGCCAACAAATGCTCAAATACAATTAGTTGGGCCCAAGGGTCAAATCCATGGACCAGTCAAGCCCAATCCTACAAAACCCATTAAGAACTCTATAAATAGAGGAGTTCTCCTTCATTTGAAAGGTTCAGAAAATTTACACCCAGAGAGCCTAGAGAGAATTCTCCTTAGGCTCAGAAGACTTCCTAACTCCTGACATTTGAAGATTGAAGTTCCTTAGAACACATACATTCCTCTAAGACTTCAACTTCACGTGCATCCACGCGCTCCACTTCCATACATCAAGTGTATGCATTCAATTGAGAGAGAATCAGAAGATCAAGTACTAGAGATTGAACCACATCCGCATCAAATTTATATAAACATCAAGTTCAACTCCACAAAACACATTTCTTTGGAAACCTCGTGCGACCAGTCATGTTGTATGCATAACCAATTTCATTAATAGCCAAAATATAACATTTATATGAAGCATATAATGAACTATATAGTAAGCAATTTAATCAGATATTAAACAATAATACACCACTTATATGATTCAAATGCAAACTATATAATATACATCATGCATGTACATACTTTAGGATAACCTAAATTTTTAAATATAACAATTATATTTAAATATGATGCATGATCATGCTTAACCTATGGTGAGATTTTAAAAACTATATGGCATACAATATGCAACACATATAATCAATATAATTTAATCATACATCTCATGCATTTGAACTATATTAAATAGCACTAATAGATCGATATTTGACATCCTAATAAAATAATTATATTAATTTAATTATAAAAATAAAAGAAACAAGGAAAAACAGGTAAAAATTGCTCCTAAACCGCTGCTGAATCGAACTTCAAGCTCAAATTTCTTTGAACCAAACCAATCTGTAGGTGCGCGAAAAACCTTCAGACCGGTAGCGTAGCTACACTCTAGGCTGTGAAGCCGCAGCGTCGCGATGTTGGGCTTCTGTGCTACAGCGTAGAGCACAGAATGCAAACTCAGCTTTGATTTCCACCATCTTCTTCATCCTTCCATGGAATTTTTCAGCAAATCCAACATCATGAACGACTCAGACTTAAAATTACAGACTCGATTGCGGAATTAAATGCCTCAAACATCTGGGCCCTTACAAAATTTGATCAAATCAAACATAAAACTGCAATCTAAGTGCCAAAAATCAAAACCATGTATTAAGCAATCCAACAATCATCACATGAAATTGAATAAAACTCACCCACCAAAATCAATTTTGATTTTTCTTAAACAAAAAATAAAGACAATTCCATTGGCTCTGATACCAATTGAAGGGATTGAATCCCAATAACAGAGGCGTTTAATCGCTTTGTCTTTGAAATTGGATTGGAAAAAATAAAAAATAATTTACAATAAATTTGGTAAAGCATGCATAAAAAGAATTTTGTAGAAAATACTTATGGAGAAGAGCAACCTTCAACAATGCTTGTAAAGCAACTGAAACACTACCAAATCGGCTTCCTTACTATAACTCAGGGAAGAACAAATATTAGTATGGTGGGATCTTAATACTGATTTTTGCAGGAAATTTTACACAAAGAGAAATATCATAGAGAGAGCATCATCCTTGAACTTCAGCTTCTTTTCCTTAAAAAGAACTTAAAAATGACGCTTCCCCTCACCCCACGTTCTCCACTCTCCGGCATAACTGCAGGGGAGTTTTATTATTATTATTATTATTATTATTATTATTATTATTATTATTATATAATTAAATAAATAAAATAATAATGTAAAATTAATTCATTAACATTTAATTAATTAATTTGAAATAATAATAATAATATCATGCATTAAAATGAATCACATTAAAATGCATATTTCTCTCATATACTATAGTTTTAATATGAATCACATTCACATTAATTTTACTATATAGTTTTAATATGAATCTAATTCACATTATGAGTCTTATTCAAATATTATTCTCTCTTATTATATAGTTTAATTATAAATCATATTTATAACCAACTATATATTATAATGTATCAATATACATTATATTTTATATTAATCTTTATTAATTTTAAATTCCCTAAATAATTTGAACAATTCAAATTATTCAAAAAATAATTAAATCTTATTTTACTTTTAGTGAGCTACAGGTTAGAAGTTTCAATTATTCGAGATTAGATTAATTAAACTCCTTAATTAATTAAATCAGGATTCATTAACTGAGGGCCACTCCACAAAAAATCCACAACTATACTCTTCGCATTGTAGATATATTTTCTATGTTCATGAATATAACCAGTCATCAATAAGTCGACTCTTTACAAAGTGCTTGAAATCACAACTGGGTCAAAATTACCGTTTTACCCCTGTAATCATTTCTTTCTCCTTAAGTCCCATTAATCCTCTAATGAACAACCTGTTTATAGTCCTACCATAAACAAATCCCTCTCGGACCAATGAGAGGGAGGGGCCCCTTGTTCAAGGCCTAGAATCAGCACTTAAGGGAGCAAATTTCTACTTTCCCTGGAAACGGAAAGGAGTAAACACCATCTTGTGTAGCTATGATCCCAACTATCTATTTGGACAAATCTCCAAAATGGTAGGCATATTGAGTTGGCGATATAGGTCACTCTCACCATGCAAATCAAAGGAATGCCCTCATAGGCAAGAGTCTATAACTTACTCATGATTGAGATTGAGTTATTTATGGTCATCCTATGAAATAGTCTTTATTGTTAACGGTGCTAGAACGTACGATTAATCATTTCGTGATCTAGTTTATATATACTCTTTGTACAGGATACTCACACTCACATGTCTCCACATGAACGATTTGGATCAAATCATTTGTAACACTTACAACTCATGTAACAATTACAGAGTGGACCCTATCCGAAATGTTACCAGGATAAGGCACTCAACCTTACCCATATACTGCAAACCTTTTAAGTCATTACTTGAACAAGATCTATTTGTATGTCTACTACATATTGTTCAAGTTACGATTAATAACCTAGGATCTTGGTTTACTGGATTGAGTTAAAGTGATCTAATTGTCAAATAAAATACATCTTATTTTATTGAATAAATGAATTTTCATGTACAAATTACAAATTATGAGACCTCATGAGATTTAGGGCACCAACCCCAACAATTGAACCAACAATGCGCCTGCAACTAGAAAAGATAAAAGATTGATTAAATCAGGGGATTTGATAAATTCTGATTTTCAAATATGAATCGATTGCCCAATTGGTACTGAAATTAATGATGGAAGATCTTAAAGCATTAATGGTTAATTGAAAACTCCCACGTCTATAAATAGAGTCTCAAAGTTTCAACAAATTATCTAAAATCATCATCTTCATCTACTTTTTGATTTTTTAAAATCTAGATTTATTTTCCAACAGTTTTACATTTTGTAAAAGAGGGTTTGGGGTTGTAGATCTTTGAAACACTTGAGATTGGAATATCCAAGTTTCAAATTCTTTCAAAACTAAGTGATCCTTGTTTTACCCTTAGTGAGCTAGAATGGGGACCTAATGGACCTACAGGTTAGAAGCTCCAATGGTCTGAAATTAATTAATTAATTACTCATTAATTACATTAATCAACATTCATTAACTATGAGTCACTCTACTAAAGGCCCACAGCTGCACTCTTCGCACTGTAAAATATTTTGTGCCCATGGATATAACCATTACAAGTAAGTTGATCTTTCACGAGTCGTTCATAATTACAGCTGGATCAAATTATCGTTTTACCCCTATAATTACCTATTGCTCCTTAAGTCCCACTGATCCTCAATGTAGGGGTGAGCATCGATTGGGCGGGGTCAATTTTCCATGAAAACCAGCGCGAAACCACCCTATTCGGTTTAGAAATTTCAAAACCGCACTTCAAAATATTCTTGCTTAAACCGAGCGGTCGGTTACATGTCGGGTCGGTCGGTTCAATTTAAACTGCCCATTTTTTTTCTTTTAGATTCAGTTCCAACTCTCATATAAGCTTATAATTTTTTTTTGCACTACACTCATAATTTCCTTATTTTAATTAGTTTACTTCAAACAAAAAAAAAATACCCATTAAAATAATACCTAAACTAAAATAGTCATATAAATTACAAAATTTCAACATAATTTTAAGGAAAAATTTTAAAAAGAGAAAATAAGGGAAACTATTTACACAAAATAGCAAAATTTTTAGATAGTTGTGATAGACGCTGATAAAAGTCTATCAATGTCTATTAGTATCTTTTTTGTTATTTTCTTTAAATATTTGACATTTTTTCTACGTGAAAATTTTAATAATTTTAAATGTTATAATATTTATATATTTATAAAATTCCAACAAAATTCCAAAGTATTTTGAATGTATAATATTAATATAATAAAGAAACATTTTAAGGTTTTTAATTTTTTAATATTATTTATAATAAATAGTATATTAATAAATGTTATAATATGTATAATTCGGTTGGAGTTGGGTAGTTCGATCTAAATTTCGGTCAGGGTCGATTCGTGTTTTAACTGTATTTTGAGAAAATTGACCCGACCAGTTTTTTCAAAAAATTAGCCTCCAACCCTCGATTCGGCCGGTTTCAATCGTTTGGCTCAATTTTTCGGTCATCCTTGCTCACCCCTATATTAATGAACAACTTGTTTATGGTCCTACTATAGACAAAATCCCTCTCGTGCCAAAGAGAGGGAGGGGCCCCATTGTTCAAGACTTGGAGCCAACACATAAGGAAGCAACTCGTCTACTTTACCCTAATGTCGGTAAGGAGTGTATTCCATCTTGTATAGCTATGTTCTCAACTCCCTGCTCGGTCTTGTCCCCAAAATGGTAGAGGCTTATTGAGTCAACAATATGGGTCACTCTCACCCATACAAATCAAAAGACAAGCTCTCACAAGCAGAAGTCCATAACTCACTTAGGATTGAGATCGAATTACATATAGTCATCCTAATAAATGTTAAATCTCTTCAGTCAATGGTGTTACAAAGAGAGATTAACTATTTCGCATGCCTCTACATGAGCGATTTGGATCAAATCGTTTGTAATGATTACAAAGTAAGTTGTATCCATATTGTTACTAGGATAAGGTACCCAACCTTATCCATATACTATAGACCATTTAGATTATTATTTGAGCATGATCCGCCTGTATGTCCACCACATACTATTCAAGTTACATTAAATATTCTTGGATCTTAGTTTATTGGATTAAGTTATGCAAGTCTAAATATCGAATAAAATAACTCTTTATTTTATTAAATAAATATTTTGTCTATACATTACAGACCACGGGATTTAGGGCATAAACCCCAACAATCTTCACTTTACTGTTTATGTTACTTTCTCTAGTAAATTTTCTATTTAATTTAATAAAATTTAACCACAACAAGAAAATTCATTTTCAATGACATATTTTAGCTACACATACTATTATCTGTTAAATGATTTCTCGTACAAAAGTCATAAGTGAGAGTGGGGGGTTCTGTTTGAGTAGCAATAACTGCTTGTGGGCCAAATGCTATGTTCTGTAGCATTGACCCTATTGCAAAAAGTTGCTGATTTAATGTTGTAAGAGCATCATTTTCTTGCACCCCTACTACAGTTTTACTGTTAGATGCATGTACAAGGGTCTTCGAAGCTTGATTTAATTCGTTATAGAACTATTCCATGAGGATGAACACTAGAAGTCCATGGTGTGGACATTTCCTAACCAACTTCTTGAGTCAAATCAAGGCTCCATGTTGGTGCTGAGATTAAAACCCAAGCGCAGCGGAAACATATCAGAACCCTATCTCAAAATTAATTTTAAAATTTTGAAATACTTCTACATTGGTAAAATAAATCTAAAATAATCTAAGTTAAGCATATTGAATACAAAAAGAACATACGTGTTGTGTCACCACCACTTGGAGACCTTCCTTTTCTCTGAATCTTGAGGAAAGGTTTGTGGGAACCTTTTTGGCAAAGGAAAAAAAAACGCAGAGAAGTTGTAAGAGAATTTTTTTAGAGAGAATGAACGATTCAATTTTTTTTTCTGTTAGATGCTATATAAGGAAGCGAGAGAAAATGGGAAACGTGGGTGTTATCCCATGTATTAAGTAACTCCCCTACGTGGGAGTTACAACTAATTTAATATTAATTAAATTAATTAATTAAATTAAAAATTAAAAATTAATTAAATCTAATTTAATTAACCAATTCATTTAAATCATATTTAAATGAACATCTCTCACATAACCTATAGTTTTAATTCAATTAATTAAATTAAATTAAATTAAATAACTAATTAATTCTCCAATTAATTAATTACCAAATTAAATATCAAATATTTAATTTTAACCTGCATTTGAATCAAATTCAAATACATTTCTCTCATAACCTATAGTTTTAATGTACATCTAATGCGCATTAATTTTAACATATAGTTTTAATAAAAATCTAATTCATATTAAAATAATATTTGAACAATTTCAAATATTTAATTCTCTTACAAATTAACTTTGAATCATATCCAAAATTATATTTATACTATAAAGTTTAATTTGTAAAATAAACTTTATATTATAATGTATCATTATACATTATACTTTTCCCTTAGTAAATTTGAACTTTTCAAATTTCAACCAAGAATAAATTACCTCAATATTCTTTACGAGCTAGGAAGGGGACCTAATAGACCTACAGATCAGAAGCTCCAACGATATGAGATTAACGGGCTAAACTCATTAACCACATTAATCAATATTCGTTAATTGTGGTTATACTCCACTAAAGACCTACAGTTGCACTCTTCTCGCTGTAGATATATTTCTGTGTCCACGGATATAGACCAATAACAGCAAGTTAGCCCTTCACAAGTGTTCGTAACACCAGCTGGTCAAATTACCGTTATACCCCTGGGTTACTTCTAAATCCTTAAGTACCAGTGCTCCTCTAATGAACAACCTGTTTATGGTCCAACCATCAAACAGAAACCCCTCTCGGGCCAGTGAGAGGATAGGGCACTTTGTTCAAGTCTCGGAGACACCACTTAAGGGAACACTTATCTACTTACCCTAAAGTCGGGAATGAGTGAAATCCATCTTGTACAATTATGTTCCCAGCTCCCCACTCAGTCTTGTCCCCAAAATGGTAGGCATATCGAGTCGACAAACGGGTCACTCTCACCCATACAAATCAAAGGACAATCCCTCGTGAACAGGAGTTCATAATATACTCAAGATTAAGACTAAGTTGCCTAGGTCAACATATTGAAATAGGAACCTAACAGTCAACGGAGTTAAATCTAGTGGTTACTATTTCGTGGTCCAGTCTTATGCAAACTCATTGCATAGGATACCCCTACTCGCATGTCTCCTACAGGAACGTGTTGGATCATTGCGTTTGTATCAAATACAAAGTGGGTCGTATTCATAGTGTTACCAGGATAAGGTACCCAGCTCTATCCTTATACTATAGACCCTTTAGGCTGTAACTTGAACATTGATCTCTATATGTCTCTACATATTGTTCAAGACTCATAAAACAGCCTAGGATGTTAGTTTATTGGATTTTAGGGTTATTAAAACAAGATAAAATAATCAATAACATTTATTGAATAATAATGAATAACCATTTATTAATGACAGTCAAAATACAACATTTACTATCTACGAGTTTTAGGGTTAAAACCCAACAGTTGGAGCCTGCTTGAAAGTCATGATGTCTCCTCCAAATTTAGCATTTGTATCTTGTGGAAAATACTTCTCCAAGAATTTCTCTACCAGATCCTTCCATGTTGTAATTGAGTTGGGTGGAAATGAATCTATGATCCAAGAGAAAATAAAGTTTTCTATCGACAAATGTTACTTTCGTAGAAGAAGACCATATTAGGGATCATAAACCACGCAGTAGGATTGTATTAAATGAACTTTTCGAAGATGCTATTGATACGTCAACAAGTGTTGTTGACAATGCTAGTACATCAACAAGTGTTGTCATGCTAGCACATCGAGTCAAGCACATCCTTCTCAAGAGTTGAGAGTGCCTCGACGTAGTATGTGAGTTTTAACCCAACCTACTCATTATGTGGATTTAATAGAAGTCCAGGACGTCGTACCAGATGATGACATTGAGGATCCATTGTCCTATAAACAGACATTGAATGATGTGGACAAAGATGTATAGGTTAAAACCATGAATCTAGAAATGAAGTTATTCAATTCAGTTTGGGATCTTGTAGATCAACCTGATGGGGTAAAACCTATAGGTTGAAAATGGATCTACAAATGAAAGAGAGGTGTAAATGGGAAGGCTCAGACCTTTAAGGCTAGACTAGTGGCAAAAGGTTATACCCAAGTGGAGGGAGTGAATTATGTTGAAACTTTCTCACCTGTTGCCATGCTTAAGTCTATCCAAATTCTCTTATCCATTGTCACATATTATGACTATGAAATATGACAAATGGATGTCAAGACTGCCTTTTTGAATGGTAATCTTGATAAGAATATTTACATGAAACAGCTAGAGGGATTCATACAACAAGGTCAAGAGCAAAACGTTTGTAAGCTCAATCGATCCATTTATGGATTGAAACAGACATTTAGATCTTGGAATATAAAGTTTGATACTGTGATAAAATCTTATGACTTTGACCAAAATATTGATGAACCATGTGTCTACAAAAAGATTATCAATAGTTATGTAACTTTCCTTATGTTGTATATGATGGAATTGAATTCCTAGCAGAATTGTATGATTGCTTTTTACCCAATTTTGTTACAGGAATTGACAACACATAACAGTAAACATACAGAGTGATTAAGCATACTTTTCTATGAAATTAGGGAGAAAAAGGGATGTCACATTTGTAGAACGGTCTTCAAATTCTTCTCCCAATTGAATTGCAGTAAGAACTGGATTATGACATTAACAATTAGTTTTCTCTGGTATTCTCTTTGGACAAGGAGGTTTACGAGAACCTTGCCTGTTGAAGGAGAAGGGAAATATGGTACAGAAAATTTTTTCTCTGTAACAGAGGATTTATTGGAGAGATTTTCAGAGAGAACTAATGTGAGTGCTCTTTTGTGTTTCTAAAAAAAAAAACCAATCAACCCCCTTTTGCAGAGAGGTTACTCTACTTAAAGAAGATATGTGAGGGGAGTTAACTCCCCTCCCCACTCACCACTCCCTTGTTTTGCAGGAGAGTTATTTTAATAAATAAATATATTGATAAATCAATTTTAATAATATATTTATTGAATATTAAATAAATCTAATTTATTTAATTCATTAGTTTATTAATTAAATATTAATTAATTAAATCTAATATAATTAATTAATTTATTATTAAACATCATATGTTTAGTTTAATGTATTTATGAACCATGTACATATTCTCTCTTAACCTATAGTTTTAATATGAATCTTATTCATATTAATTTTAACCTATAGTTTTAATACAAATCTATACAATTAATTCCATTGATCAATTTGAATATTTCAAATTCTTTCAACACTTAATATCCTTATTCAACCTATTGTGAGCTACTAGAAGGACCTAATGAACCTATAATTATAAGCTTCAATTATACGGGATTAATTAATTAAACTTTTTAATTAAATTAATCAACATTCATTAACTATGGGTCACTTCACTAAAGACCCATAGTTACACTCTTATGAACTGTATAATATTTATGTATCCATTGATTTAACCATTTTACGGAATTTCATCCTTCACAAGTTGTTCGTAATTACAGCTGGGCCAAATTACCATTTTACCCATGTAATTACCTCTTACACCTTAAGTTCAACTGATCCTCTAATGAACAATTATGAGTGAGAGGGTGATGCCTCATTGTTCAAATTCTGAAGTCAGCACTTAAGGGAACAACCTTTCTACTTACCCTAAAGGCGGGAAGGAGTGAATTTTCCTTCCTGTGAAGTTATGTTCCCATTTCCTCACTCGGTATTGTTCCCAAAATGGTAGGATGTTGAGTCGACAACTATGGTCACTCTCACACATACAAATCAAAAAACAATCCTTGTGAGTAGGAGTTCATAACTCACTTAGGATTAAGATCGAGTTACATGGTTATTGTTTGAAATATAAAAACTCTTCATTTAACATTGTTACAAAAAGAGTTCTAATTTCGTGGTTCAGCCTTATACAGACTCATTGTATAGGATACCCCACTTACATGTCATTACATCAACAATTTGGATCAAACCTTTTGTAATACTTACAACATTTTCAACACTTACAAAATGGGTCGTATCCATAGTGTTACCAGGATAACGTGTCCAACCTTATCCATATACTATAGACTTTTTAGGTTATTTCTTGAACACGATCCAACTGTATGTCAAACACATACTGTTCAAGTTACATTAAATAACCTTGGATCTTAATTTATTGGATTTAGTTATGCAAATAACAAATAACACTTATCTATTAGAAAAAAATAAAACTTTATTTATTCAATAATCAATAATTTATTTACAAATTTACAGACTACAAGATTTAGGACATAAATTCCAATAGTATATGGATGATATCCTACTCATTAGAAATGATATAGGTTTTCTCACTGACAGAAAGAAATGGATAGCTACTCAATTTCAAATGAAAGATTTGGGTGAAGTTCAGTTTGTTCTTGTGATTCAAATTATCAAGGACCACAAGAACAAAACATTACCTTGTCTCAGACATCGTATATTGGCAACATGTTTGTCAGGTATTTGATGAAGAATTTCAAGAAGGGTTTATTACTTTTTAGGCATGGAATTACATTGTTTAAGAAATAGTTTCCTAAGACACCTCAAGAGGTTGAGGATATGAGACAGATTCCCTATGCATCAGCTGTGGGTAGTCTCATGTATGTCATGTTGTGTATGAAGTCGGACATCTGCTATGTAGTTGGGATTGTCAGCAAATATCAATCCAATCCAGGATAAGATCACTGGACTACAGTTAAGACAATCCTCAAGTATCTTAAGAAAACGAGGGATTATATGCTTGTGTATGTTGCTAAGGATTTGATCCTTACAAGATACACTGACTTTGATTTTCAGATTAATAAGAGAATTCGGATAGACTTAAGCATGGTAACAGGTGAGAAAGTTTCTTTATAGTCCACTCCCTCAACCTCTATATAACCCTTTGCCATTAGTCTAGCCTTAAAGGTTTGTACCTTTCCATTTACACCACTTTTACTCTTGTAGATCCATTTACAACCTATAGATTTTACCCCATTAGGTTGATCTACAATATCCCAAACATAATTAAAGTACGTCGCCATTTCTTGATCCATAGCTTTAACCCATTCATCCTTGTCCACATCATTCATTGCCTATTTATAGGTAAATGGATCCTCAGCATCATCATTTGTATGATGCCTTGAGTTTCTGTTAAACCCAAATAGCGAGCAGGTGGGTTTATAACCCCCGACTACGTTGAGGCTCCCTCAACTCTTGAGGAGGATGTGCTTGACTTAATGAAAAACCACCAACAACTCTTGTTGATGTACCAACTTCTTCAACAACTCTTGTTAAAGTTTCAGTAGTTTCATTGGAAAGCTCATTAACACGACTTTACTGTGTGGCTTATGCTCTCTTATGGAGTCTTCTTCAAAAAATGTAGCATTTGTCGATACAAATACTTTATTCTCTTTTGGATCATAAAAGAGAGCACCCCATGTTTCCCTGGGGTAGCCTACAAATAGGCATACTTTTGAACGAGGTTCCAATTTCTTTGAATTTGTCTCAAGCACATGTACTGGACAACCCCAAATCCTGAAATGTCGTAAACTACCTTTACGAGCTCTCTATAATTCCAAAGGAGTTTTAGAAACACTTTTAGACAGAACGTTGTTCAAAATATATACTGCAGTCATTACTGCATAACCCCAATTTCTCCTTTCTGATACACCGTTTTGCTACGGTGTACCAGGTGTCGAAAGTTGGGATGTGATTCCATGTTCTATCATATAGTTTTGGAATCTTAAATTCATATACTCTTCACCTCGATTTGATCGAAGTGTTTTAATGGTTTTACCTAATGAATTCTCAACCTCAGCCTTATAATCTTTTAACTTTTCAAGAGCTCAGACTTGTGTTGCATTAAGTAAAGATACTCATGTCTAAAATAATCATCTATAAAAGAGATGAAGTATTCATACCCTCTTTTTGCCTTAATATTCATCAGACCTCAAAGGTATGAATGTACAAATTCTAAAGGCTCTTTGGCTCTAATAACCTTTTTCAGTAAAAGGTCTTCTTCTCATTTTGCCTTCAAAACATTACTCATATGTAAAGAGTTTTCTTCTAACTCACTTAGAAGTCCACTCTTAACCAACCTCTCAATCCTATTCAGATTTATGTCACCTAATCTTAATTAGATGCCAAAGATTGACATTTTCTTTAGGAGAAATGTTTTGTCCTTTATCTTGAGTTGTTGCAGTTCTAAACATTTCAGTATTTAGAAGCGCTTTAGATGCTAACAGTCTTAGAACATACAGATTACTTTCTAAATTTACAAAACAAATATCAACACCATTTTTTATAAATAAACACTTTATTTACAGTGAAGTTGATAGAATAAGATTGTTCAAGCAAACACTTTACAGAAATCAAGTTCCTTTTTAAACTAGGAACTACATAAACATTATTTTATAACAAATAAGATTTCTGTAAAAGTAATCTAACACCTCCCACTGCAACCGCTGAGACGAGCTGTCAAGTTCCAATGCACATGGTCATCTCGCCAGTCCCAAGCTACTGCCAGGAACTAATTATCTGAAAAGAAGAACAAACGTGTTTGGTGGCTAAAACACACCTAAATTGTGCGTTAATTACTCTTTATTTAGAAGTATTTTTGATAGATTTAATGTGATTGTTAGTGAATTTTAGATTATAATGAAGAAAAATGAGTTTCAGAAGCAACAGAATCAAACCGAGTCAAAACCGAACAAGAATAAGTCAGAAACCCTAGAAAAACAAGGCAGCGTAGAGCAAGAGCATCGCTACGCTGCCCCTTTACGCTCAAGACCCAAGAGCACTTATTTTTGCACACTCGAGAGTGTAGCTAAGCTATTATGCAGCGCAGCACTACGCTATGCTGAATCAAGACCAACATCGCGGTGCTCTTCTTCAGCATAGCGACACTGGCTTTCTTTTTTCAATTAGAAGATATTTTAGGAAATCTTTTTTTATATATTGGGGAGGTGTTTGGCAACCCTAAGGACGAAATAGTAGAGCCTTAAAGTGAGATTTTGACATTAAAAGAGAGGGAATTGATTAGAGAAGAGTTGGAAGTCATTCGAGATCCCGGGTGCCAGCCAAACGGAGATCGAAGGAGTTCAACAATGGGGAGCAATTCGAGAGATTCTCTTCCTAAGTTTTCTTTTCTCTTTACTCTTATGTTTCCAAATTCATATGACAATATGTATTTCATAACTATGCGTGGCTAGAATCTTAGTTTTTAAGTGTTTGGATGATTTAATTATGAATTTGAGTTAATGGTTTAGAATTTTTCATGGATGTTTAAGATGATATGTTTTTGTGCTTTATTCTTCCTTGATTGATCATCAAAGAATGTTAGGTTAGATGTATGATTGAATGGTTGTATGTCTAATTGGATCTATAGTATTGAACCTTTTAATCGATCTTTCATGAAAATAGCTAGATTGTTAAAGGAAGTTGTTGACAATTGTTCTTAATGTTATGTCTCTTAACTTGATTTCATGAAACTAGTAATCAATTAGGTTGCATAAGAAAGGGTTGTCTTTGAGATAAAATAATCCAGATAATAGTTTCAAGACTTAAACATATTGTTTGCTTGTAATTCCATGAAAACCCTAAAACTTAACTTAATGAAGTAATTAATGATATCTATACCCTAAAACGCTTTGATCTCTTGATTTTTCAATTGCTTTTACTTTCTTTATTTGTTTTTCTCAAAATAGAAGTTGATTCCTTAACTAAAGTCGACTCAATTCTTGAATAGCTTAGTAACCGTAACAAGGGCCTCAGTGGAACGATACTCGAACTTAACCGTTTTATTTCATAACTTGACTTGTGCACTTACAAAAATCGCGCATCAGTGGCCCCTGAATCAATTATCCAAGTCGAATCATCATTCTCCACTAAGCCAGTTTCCAAAACTAGTAAATCCCATTTACCTTGTTTGGCCTTCTTTTCTCCTTCAAATACTTAGGGTAGTTCTGCTTCCAATACCCTACCTGATTGTAATGGAAACATTCCTTTTTTCAACCTTGTCTTTCTTTCCCTTCTAAGTTGCAACTTGGTTAGCTTTATTCCTCTTGTCACCCTTCTTCTTCTTCCATTTTTTTGTGCCAGAGGAAGAAGGCACTGATTTAGTCTTGAGGTCGAACCTCTGTGGAAATTTTTAGAGGAATTGGCAACATTTGCCTCCCGTTTCCGTCTTTTGACTTTCACCAAGGACTCATAACTTTGTAGCTCATTAAGAAGGATGGTAAGTGTGTAGTTCAGCTTGTTCATAACAGCGTTACTACAGAATCGCAGGAAGGTCTGTGAGACCGGAGGATTAAACTTGATCCTTGTTGGATACACTGACTCTGATTTTCAGACTGATAGGGATTCTAGGAAATCCACTTCAGGATCAGTATTTACTCTTAACAGAGGACCTGTAGTGTGGAGAAGCATAAAACAAGGTTGTATTGCTGACTCTACCATGGAGGCAAAGTATGTAACAGCTTGTGAAGCAGCCAAGGAGGCTGTATGGCTTAGAAAATTCTTGACTGATCTGGAAGTTGTTCCAGATATGTCATTGCCCATCACTCTATATTGCAATAACAGTGGTGCTGTGACGAATTCCAGGGAGCCTAAGAGCCCCAAACGCGGAAAACACATAAAGCGTAAATATCATTTAATCCGGAAAATTGTGCATCGAGGAGACGTGATCGTCACGAAGATCGCTTCGGAGCACAATGTTGTTGATCCGCTTACAAAGGCCCTCACGGCTAAAGTGTTTGAGGGCCACCTAGAGAGTCTGGGTCTACGAGACATGCCGCATTTAGTCTAGGGCAAGTGGGAGGATTTACTGGGTTTTGTGCCTTAGTTTATTATTTTATGTGTACTGTATTTTATTTTACATTGTACACCCCACTAGCTTTAGGACAAGTGGAAGATTGTTGGGGTTGATGCCCTAAATCTCGTGATCTTATATTTTGTAAACTTGTATTGTATAAATCAAATTATTTATCTAATAAAATAATTGTTATTTTATTTGACATTTAGTTGCACTAACCCAAAATACCATAAACTAAGATCCTATGTTATTAGTAATAACTTAAACACGTATGTAGAGACATACAAGTGGATCGTGTTTAAGTGATAACCTAAACGGTCTATAGTAGATGGATAAGGCTGGGTACCTTATCCTGGTAACACTACGGATACGGCCCACTTTGTGATTGTTACAAGTGTTGTAAAGTGTCAAAAACGTTTAGATCCTAAATGTTCATGTAGAGACATGTGAGTGGGGGTATCCTATATATGTGAGACATATATAAGACCGGACCACGAAATGATTAGTCTCCCGTATTACATCGTTACGTTAATGAGACTTACCAATCTTACATTCACTAGGATGATCATAGGTGACTCGACCTTAATCTTAAGTCAGTTGTGAACTCCTGGTTGTGAGGGCAATCCTTTGATTTGTATGGGTGAGAGTGGCCAGGTTTGTCGACTCAATAAGCCCACCACTTTGGGGATTTGTTCGAGCATGCAGCTGGGAACTCAACTGTACAAGAAGGAATTCATGTCTTATGAATTGCTCCCTTAAGAGCTGATGCCGGGTCTTGAACATGAGGCGCCTCACCTTCTCACTGGCAGAGAGGGTCTAGCTCATAGTTGGACTATGACTAAATTGTTCATTAGAGGGATCAGTGGTACTTAAGGAGTTAGAGGTAACATAGGGGTAAAACGGTAATTTGACCCATGCTGTTGTTACGAGCAATTTTTGAAGGGTCGACTCACTGTTGATTGATTATATCCGTGGACATAGAAATATATCTACAGTAAGAAGAGTGCAGTTGTCGATCTTTAGTGGAATGACCGACAGTTAATGAATGTTGATTAATTTAATTAAAGAGTTTATTAATTAATCTCGTAGCATTGAGCTTCAAACTGATAGTCCATTAGGTCCACTTGCTAGCTCATATAGGTTAAGATGACAGTCAGTTGTCTTTTGTTTAATTTAACTTGTTCAAAAGTTAAGGAATTAATTGTATGAGATACATTAAATAATGTATATTGATACATTATAATATAAAGTAGATTTGTATATGAATGTAAAATTAAACTTTATAATATACATGAAAGAAATATTTGAATAAGATTCAAATATTAACTATTATATGAATGAGATTCATATAAACTATAAGTTATGTGAGAGAAATTGGTTAATTAGTAACTATTATTATTATATATATAAATGAGATTTAATTATATATATATAATAAATATAATATAATATAATATAATATAATATATTAATTAAATTTATTAAATTAAATTAAAGAAAATATTAACTCCCATTTTGGAGTTATTATGAATATGGTTTGGGTTTTTTTTTTTTCATAAATCCTCCCCACTAACTCTCTCCATAATTTCTCTAAATGAAAGATAACTTCTTCTTCTTCCTCCCTTAAATAGACAAATGGAGACCACTCTCCATGGATTTGATAACCTTGAGAATAGTGAGTGCTCTTTGGTGGTAGTGTCCTTATCTTTTTGTATAAAGATTTTGTGAAGAAGATTCATCACGAGTAGCAAGCACTCTTCTTCCTTTTTCTTTTCCTTCTCAAAAAGCATGGTGTTTATCATGTTCTTTTCTATTTTCTTTGTTTTTTAAAATTCATAATTGAGTAATTGAAATCACAACGCGATAAATCGCTTCCGTTGGGAATTCAATTCCTTCAACATATAGTTCAAATTTTCATACTAAAGTCATGGGTTCTTAGTTTATTGGATTTAGAGTTATATTAACAACAATTCACTTTATTCAATAACAAGTTTACTGAATAACATCGATAATAACTTTATCGATAAATAGAATACATATTAATGTTTATAAACTACAAGTTTTAGGACATAAAACCTAACAACGTCTTGATCTTCTGCCTCACATCGTAGCGCCACGGTGTCGTTGCTGCGCTACAACACTGCGCAGCCTACCGCCAAACCTGCGTCGTGGCGCCTCCACAACGCTGTTTTCCGAGAGCACCCAAACCGGCATAGCGCCGTAGCGCTGCGACACATAATGCCCAGAAACTTCATCCTCTACTTTGAATTTGCTCCAAAAAAACTCTATTTTCGAACTCGATCCTCAGCAACACACACTTGCCAATTGAACGACATAGACTTACAAACTCGATTGCTTAATTAAATTCACAAACCAACAAGCTCTTACATGGACAATTCAAGTAAAATTAAAGCAATCTAAGGTGCCAAAATTGAAAACATTTATTTCCCAATCCAACATTTACAATGCAGAATTCACCCCATCTTTTCTCTAATTTTTGTTTCCAAAATGAAAAATAGAGGCACAACCTAGCTTTGATACCAATTGAAGGAATTGAATTCCTCACGGAAGCGATTGATCGCCTTGTGCCAATGAATTATTTTTTGGAAAACATAAAAAAAATAAAAAAGTCCAATAGAGAATTAGGATAAACAACTAGATTAAAGTAGCATGATTTATAGAGAAAATAATTCAACCTTTGAAGACTGATTTCCAAGGATTCTTTTCTTCAAATTCTCCTAATCAAAACCCAACCTCAATTCTGAGTGAGTTATGGATTTTTTCCTGTGAGGGCTTATCCTTTAATTTTTATGAGTGAGAGGGGCTCGTGTTGCTGACTCATTAAGCCTACCATTTTGTGGACAAGCCCGAATGGGGAGCTAGAAATATAGCTACACAAGATGGAATTCACTCCTTATCAACATTAGGGTAAAGTAGAGGAGTTGTTCCCTTAAGTGCTAACTCCAAGTCTTGAACAATGGGGCCTCTCCCTCTCTTTAGCCTGAGAGGGATTTCATTTATAGTATGACCATAAACAAGTTGTTCATTAGAGCATCAGTGGAACTTAAAGAGCAATAGGAAATTACAAGGGTAGAAACGGTAGTTTGACCCAGCGAATTGGCCAAGTGAGTTCAACATTTTGAATATAAGAGACTTCATCTCAAATGTAGGTGCCTCTATAGGTGGGTCAAGGATTCCAGTATCCAAAGTCTGGAACATCAAAGTTGCATAATCTCTTATCGCTCTATCTCGACTCTTTCCTATGAAATAGGATTTTCCGGTTGTGGTTATTGGCATTGATCATTATTCTGCTACACTCCATTCCTAAGAGGAATAAGAGGATCGACTGTCGGGAATTTGGTGAATAAACAAGGCTTCTTCAATATCTTATTGTGGGCTCAACTCATTTTGCTCTGACACTTCCGTCCCTGTTCTTGCCTTCTATGATGAAATGTCCTTTCTATCTCTAGATTAGATAAAAAAAAAGGCAAGACCTTGTTCTCGTGCACCACTTTTCCCTGCAAAAACAACAAACAAAAAATTATATTTTTCCTTGGGATAGAGTCAATGTGGTCGCATTGAGTAGTACTGCTAAAAACAAAACTAAATTTTCACTAGTCCCCAATAACGGTGCCGAAAAATGGTCTAAGTGCAAGCATACACTGTTAATAAGTAATCAACTTGGGAGTATTCCAAGTATCCTATCCTACAAGACTAGATTTGTTTAGATTTTTGTTAAAAACGAATGCAACATGAAACCAAATGGTAACCGAGTTGGAAAGAATGATGATTGATTGGGCATTGAGTAAAAACAGTAAACAATAGTTGTTAAACAGGGTTTACAGTCTAGTTTCTACGCAAAGAGGGTTTCTACCAAAAGAGGCTTATGTCTTGGGCTATGCAGCCACATCAAGTCGATAGTGACTCAACATAGACAGAAAACCTTTCCATTTCGGTCTTGTATCAAGTCTTTTTAGGAGCCTAAGTAACTAATCCTAAATCTATATGGTTAGCTGAATCTTATATTACTAATTTCATGCATTTTCTTCTATATCATATGGTGCATCTTATCTCAAAGTATACATGACAATCCTATCTCTAGTCTTTTAGTCCCATATTCCTTTGCGAAATCAGTTTTTATCTTAACCTTCTCAGCATTAAGTCTCCACTAGTATGTTAAATTAAGTGGCCAATTTAACTTACAAAATCAACATTAAACTCAGTAAAGGAAATGTTAGAGTCAAAGTAACAAGATAAGTTAGCATTTGCTCAACCCATAGGATTTTAGGGGATCCACATGACTGAATTCCTTAGAAATTTAGCTCATAACTAAGAAGGAATAAATATGTTACATTAATTCAAAAAGTCATGATTATAATATCAACATTCAAAGAATAAAGAGAAAACAAATAGAAAATTGTAAAAAGAAAACTAAAGTAATGTTGGAAAATATAGAAAAAGAACTCTTTTGAAGCAATCTAACGCTCATTGGAACTTCATAAGACGGATTCTCTTTGCTCAAGAATTAATCCCCTCTCTACACACGTTCTCACAGGGTAGGGATGACCTAAACCTTAGGATTGCTCCTCTTCGAAGAAGGAAGCTCCCAATCCCTTTTATATATAAACTCAAAGTTGTTGGAGGATGATCGAAAATGGTGCTCTAGACATTTACCAGGCTTTTTTAGTGTCGATAAACAACTGTGGATCGAGAAAATAGAAACCACAAACGACTGGGCACATTTTTGAAAAATTAGGGTTTTGATGCGGGCGCATCATGGTAAAAAATTGTAAAATAGTCAAAATTCACGGTAAAAGCTCATAAAATAAACTCAAAATAGTAAAAGCAAAATTTAGATATTTTAAAAACCTACTTAGTCATTTAATCTAATTTAAGCCAATTAAAGGGATAAATAACATGTAACTAACAACTTTTGCTAAGGAAAAATGCCAAGATATATCTGAAAAATATGCATTCCATACACTTATCTATTTCTCTAAACCCCATATTCGATTTTCCTCTTTCTTTGCTATCTTTTGTTTCTCTCTCTCCCAAAGTCGATCCCTTTGGCATCCATCTCAACATCACTTCCTTCTAGCATCTCCCTTAGTCCAATATTTTCTCTGATTTTTTGGTGTTCTTTTCAAATTGTCAGGTGAGTTTTTCTCCTTCCCATTTGTTTTTCCATTCCTCTAGTCATCATCTTTCCCCTTCACTCCCCCTATGTATTTCCCTCCTCTTGTCACCATCTTTTTCCCTCACTCTTACACTCTTTCTGCATTTTTCTTTCTCATCCATGTTCCCAGCCAGCCGCTGACAGGAATCTCGACGCTATATTTTCAGTTTTCTCATCTTCAATCCATAAGATAGCTCCCTACAAGAGCTATTTTTTGGGCCTAAATCTGGCTAGTTCTTAGAAATTTAATGTTTAAATGTGCTTATACATAGGGTGTCAAGCCTATGAGACTCTCAATATGATTTAGGTGCAAAACCGGCTAAAACAAATCATTTAGGAGTTACCAAAGCAATTGGGACTCAAATGGCAGCATAAGGATAGAAATACCCCTAACAACCTCGCGCAACGCTATGCACGATGCCGCACTCAAAAAGTTGAAAAAAGCCTAATGCCATGGTGCTATCTACTATACATTTAGAACTTCGTAATTAGATCGTAGCTTTTGAATCGAGTGACCGTTTTAGGTGAATGATGAAAAGCATTCAAAAAGTGTTTTTATTTCTCTTTATGTAGGGATGTTTTTATAAGATTTGATGTTTGATAGCTCGCGAAAGAGCTATTTTTATGTCTTTAATCTAGCCTGTTTATTATGTTTTATATGATTAAATGTTTATTTCGTAGGGAATTCAAGCAAAAAATGCGAGTGTTATGGGTCGTTTGAGGTTGATTTGGAGCTATCAAAAGTGAAATTGAACACTCGGAGCTTTAAGGATGAAAAATGACCAAAATGCCCCTAAGGCCAGCGTAGAGCGCAGCTACGATCCAAGGCAGTAGCGCACGTTGATGGAAAATACAGGCAGCGTCGCTACGCTCTCGCCTGTTTCTATATATATTATTCTTCTTTTTTAGGGTTTTAGGATGGAGGGACTCATGGAGGCCGAAGTTAGACTGAAAATTCTTCTTCTTCTTCTTTATCTTTTCTTTTATCTTTAGGTTAGATTTTACTTTTTTTTGGGTTGTAGCTCAGGGATTGAATTTCTCCTCTTTGCTTTATCAATGAATCAATGAGGTAACTTTTTATTTAGTTTTAGGAGCAAGATTTATGCATTTTTCTTGAGATTTCTGTGGATTGGGCTGAATGTAAATTGATTTTATGCTTTCTTCGAATCTATTTCAATTTCTAGATGCATGTTTGTGTGTTTGACTATCCCTCATAAGCATGTGTTGCCCTTGCTAATCGATTCGTAGCTTCATCACGTTCGCACTCGAATGTCTAGCTCAATCACCTAAGTAGCAATTAGTTAATCATGTGTTTAATGGCTATCCTAGAATGCATGTATTACTAGGTTCAAAGATAAAATTGATTAGTTGATTAGGCTATCCAATTAATTAATCAACGCAATAGAATCCTAAAGCTTAGTGCGCATGTTTTTATGTCTATATAGACGCTATAGAAATCAATAGACTTAGGGGCATGTAGGTTAATTAAGACTTGACTTTCCAGCTTTAATTAATATTTAGGACCCTTGCTTAGTTTAATTGAGCTTTTCGGTTGCCTGTAGTATCGTTGAGTTAATGTTAGGCTAAGTAGGTTGCTGTGGACGCATAAATCGAATGTATGTCTAATCAACAAAATTCGATGATTGAAATTGCATAGGATCCCCTCTGCTCTAGAAACTAAATAAATCCACCCTAGGTTACATTTACCCTTGCACTTTATTTCCTTGTACGTTTTTATCTCTTTCCACACCAAATCCCTTCATCTTACATTCTAATTAGATAATTAGCTTAACAAAACATTATTTGTGCACTTCCCTGTGGTTCGACCCCGGACTTGCCACTTGTGCTACGCCATCATAGTATAGATTTTAGTTCGGTATTATAAATTTTCTTTTGGTTTGAATGATTTCGGGATTTAAACGACACCGAAAAGTTCTCTGTCAATGTTATTTGCTAGTGGTTTTCATGTAATAATAAAGAAAAGAGCACCATTTTTTAGATAGGTTGAAAGCACTGCGACGCTATTGGAGCACTAGGTAGGGAGTGTCGCAGCACTATTGTGGCGCTACGACCTGATGCTTAGGGGTAGCCTTTTATGACGCGCAGCGTCGCGGCGCCATCCCAGAGCGTCACTACTCCAGCTTTCCTAAATTGAAAATTCTACATTTTTGGAAAGTTCTTGGACTGCAAGTTTGGAAAATTCTATAAATTGAGAGATATTCAACAGCTCTAATCACGAAATCTCAAAGGAAAATAGAGTGAGTTTACTACCAAAAAGAGGAAAATTAAGTTTAAATGAGTTTGGAGGTCGTTTGAGTTCTCGAGATGCCGATCAAAGGAGCCTTGCCGGTTTCCACACAACAAAAGGCTCTTCAACAGTAGAATTTTTTTAGTCCTTTCTTTCTTTTACTCTTTTTCATGAGCAATTTGTATGCCAATATGTTTTCTACAACAATGAGTTATGGTTAAACTCTTTAGTTTTAGGGTATTGAGGAGTTATTTATGAATATGCTAATGTTGTACCTCTATGGATTGTTGTAAACAATATGCTTTTCATGGTTATTATGTTTAATTCTTTATTTCTTGGCCTTCAATGCATGTTAGGTTAGATATTCAATTTGATGGATCGCATGTTTAACCGGATCTATAACTATGAATTGTTATTAATCTCTCATGGAAGTAGTTAGGTTAATAACAAAAGTTGCTAAAGACTAGACTTAATGCCATGTGATTTAATTTGTTTTTAAGAAGTTAGTGATCATTCAAGTTGCATGAGAAATGGTTTTTTTTTTATAGAAAATTATCTGAATTTAAGTTTCTAGACTTAGGCATATGATTTTCAATTAATTCAATGAGATTCTCAATATTGCATAATGGAGTAAATAATGATCATACTCTTAGAACACTCTTTATCTCTTGATTTTTCAAACTTTACTTTGCTTTTTTTATTGCTTTCAAGATTTTCACAACACAAACCCGATTTCGAATCCTCACATAAACTTGATTCAACTCTAGAATAGTTAGGTAATTAAACCATAATTGGATTCTCAGTAGAACGATATTTAGACTTTACCGTCTTATGTTATAACTGGACCCGTGCACTTGCAGTGTTCACATCAAATGACCACTCTTATTCTTCATTTTTTCATTCTCTATCCAAATGAAACAATATTTAAATGTAGAATAAACCTTAAACTCTAAACTTTTAACCCTAAACCATCAATGATTTACCACTTGGGATCCAAAACACTTGGTGTAGAATAAACCTTAAACTCTAAACTTTTAACCCTAAACCATCAATGATTTACCACTTGGGATCCAAAACACTTGGATCTTAATGAGCAACTCCATCGTATCCAAAATACTAAATATCCTCCTTGCAATCTGTCCACTGAATGAAAAGATAGTCTCCTACACCCCAACCTACTAATTTTAAACAACCCATTATTACATGATAATATTAATATTATGTAAACAGTTAAAATAAAATGTACTTAACAAATCTTGAATGTGAACGTAAACTCGTATAAACTATATGATTCGGGTGACTTATTATTTGCAGGCTTCTCTTTATATGAAGCAACTTTCCTTTTCAGCGCACCCCTTTAAGCAACTCAATGTCTTATCTCATATCATTTTTTCCTAGTCGTAGTTGTAGAAGTCTTTCCAATCATTAATAAAACCCAACATCATCTAGTCCATATGTTGCTTCCTTTCCGAACCCATCATCGCAAGTTTGATGAAGTAAAATAGGGTCATCTTTATCGCATCCTTGTCACTAGCAAACTCAAATGTTGGAAATAACTTATCCAACCCAAACCCATTAATGTCAGTTGTATCGCCAAAATACAACTTCCTAAGCCTATGTGGTAGGGGTGTTCATGGGTTGGGTTGGGTTGAGTTGAAGCACTTTTTAGACCCAACCCTATTATTCGAGTTGTAAATTTCTTCAACCCAAATAATCCTTATTAAATAGTGAACCCAACCCAACCCAAACATAAAACAATCGGATTGGGTTGGTTCAGATTAGTCAGGTTATTTATTTAATTTTTTGTTCTAAAAATAGGTAAAATGTTAATATGTAAAGATTATATTAAATTATTTTCATATATTTAACTAAGATTAATAGCTCAATTTCAATTTATATTCTAAAGATTTTCTTCACAGATGTTAAAAAATTATTTTAGAAGTTGTTGAAGAATAAATTAACAAAAAATATCATGAAATAAAATAAAATAATTGTATCATAAGTAAAAAGAACATATTTTTTAAGATTAATAAGTTTGGGTTGGTTCGGGTTTGTTTGGGTTATTTTAGGTGAACCCATGAACCAACTAAATCCATAAAATTTTTATTTATTTGAACTCAACCCAACCCAAATCGTACGAGTTGGGTTGGGTTGATCGGAGATTTCAGGTCATCGAGTTTTTTTAGCACTCTTACTATGTGGTCTTAGCTCATCAGTCTGAACCACATGCCTAAATCCATATCTTAAATTGGTCACTTAAATCAAATTGTTTTCGACCAAAAGATACCTTTGTCCCTAATAACTTAAAGCTAATCAAGTCTATCCTACTCTCGATCACCTCCCACAACAGAATATAATGACATAAAGGCCCATTAAAAACAACTTGGAATCCAAAAAATGTCCAAAACATATTTACCTAAATATGTGTAACTTAATGAGTGTCAACTTATCCATAATTATCCAAAATTATTTTTCCAAGATAGGAACAACACATTAGAAAAATAGTCAGCTTTGCTAATTTGTGGTACCATTGCCATCTATAAAACAAAGTAACAAAGAGGAACTAAACTTAAGACCAAACCAACAATGTTAGCCGCAAAAATTGACCTAAATAAAGAGTAAATTGTTTTCAATCTAGATGTAGATCCCAGGTGAGATCAACCACCGAGATTGAAAATAGTGTATAAAATAACCTTTGATCTCAGACCTCTAGGACATGCTTAGAGATTGAGGGTTTAAGGCATTTTATATTTTGTCTCAGTACAAATCTCGGTCAAGCATGTCATCAAGACCAAATATAGGATACCTTAAACCCTCAATTTCAAGCCCAATCTTGAGAGTGATTGCATAAATATCGATCAAGATTCATGTAATCTTAGGTGAGACTCAACCTGTTCCTGGCTGAATCAACATTTTTTCTCCAACAAAGCTAGAGTAAGCCTACACATTCAGACCCCACACCCAAAAAATGAAAGCATACTACTTAATGTATTGGATGGTCTCAACGTTTCATATCAAATCTAAACCCTAAGAAAGTTTAAAACTTAAAAATCTAACCTTTAACTAAACCAAAAAGTAAAGAAATCGCAAAATACCTCTTGTACGAGTTGAAATCAAATGAACTGATGCAAAACAACTTTGAGATTGAGAGAATTTCAGAGAAGTACAGAGATTCGATGAAGAAAACGTAAGAAAAACCCCCACAAGTTTGCGAATGAAGAAAAAAAACACTTAGGTTTTGCATTAGTAGTAATTTGGCCTTTTTCTTATGTATCCAAAAGATAACTTTCAATGTTTTGCATTAATCCTAGTGGTCAATCTCGACCAAAAAAGATCGAAAAAAACTATTTGAACGAGTTTTTAAAAAGTGTGATAGTTGTGAAAAGGGGAAGTATTTAAGGGTATTTTTATGACAATTTTTCTTTTTTCTTTGGTTTCAATGAAATGTTATGCTTAAAATTTTATGTATCTTCACTTAAAGGTGACCGACATTGAACACTTTTAATAACATGTTCTTCGATGTCGGTCGTCTAATCGACATTTTACTCCTTTAATGTCGACTTTCGACTGACATTATAGCTCAATTTGTAGTAGTGAACTTTTTATTTTAACGTAATTATAATGTCTTTAAGAAAATGCAGCAATCAAATATAGGAGAATTAAAATTATTTTTAGTCCCCTTTTTAATTTATTAAGCCTAAGACATATAAAATTCAAAACATTCATATTTACGATAAAGTTCAATTTTCTTATTCTAACATTTCTTCTCATAGAAATCAATAGAGAGAAAATAAATTAAATAGAAGGCACAAAAAACGTATAAATTTAATTTAAAAAGGAAGCTAGGGCTTAAATTTTTTATTCAAATTGTCTTAAAATTAATCTATTTACATTTCACAAATCAACCACTATTAAAAATAGTGCAAAGAAAAAAAAAGTCAAACCCACATCAGATATCTGCATCCAAACACAATTAAGAGTTTTGGACTATTCTCTTATTTGGTGAAAATTATTTTGTGCTGCTTAACTCCATTTTGTGATATGTTAAAAAAAATAAATAAATAAAAATAAAAATAAAAACTCCATCTTGTGTGTAATATTTTGAAATATTTTGCATCTTAAAAATTGAATTTTTGGTTCTAAATAAAATTGAATTTTAAGATTTGAATAACCATTTTTTTAGGGTTGTTTTCAAATATAGAAAAATGAGTCAAATTATTTATAAATATAGAAACATTTTACTAAATTTTGGTGTCTATCGCGGTCTATCGCTGATAGAGAGTGAAATTTTTCTATTGTAAATAGTTTGATATTTTTTTATTTATAATAATTTCTCTTTTTTTAATGTGAAAAACATTAAAAAAAATTCATAAAATAAACTTCTTAAAATATAAAACTAAATAAATATCATTAAAAATAAGGATATAGTTCCATCAATCCTTTTTTTAACAAGATAAAAGAAAAAGAGGTCAGTAAGTGCAATCGAATATCTCAACTAGATTTATACGTCTAGCACCCTCATCATACCATTAATCTAAAATCAGATTTCATCAATTTTCCTTGACTTACCTCATACGATTGTAAAACAATAGTGAAAAGAGAATTTTTTGAAGTTGAGCTAGAATTTTCTGTTTTTTTTTTAGGTTGGAAAAGCAAAAAAGAGGTTCATGAATGATGTAATTTAAAAAAACAAAGGCAAACTTGTGAATGGTTTGGAAAAAAAGAAAAAAACAATCTACATAAAAAAAACAAATGTTGAATTTAGGGTAGAGATGCGACAGAAAATCAACAAATAAAATGATTATGAAATAAGGTTAAGATTGATTACATCATATCCTTGAATTGATTATTTGTTAACAAAATTTTTAATTAATTATATCACAACTGTAAAAGAAATATTTTATAATGTCAAGATAAATATCTTTCTAATTGTTTAAAGCCCTTCTGAATATTCAAATTTAGTGGGGTTTTTCTGGTTTTTTTTTTAATATATAATGTTAAGATAAACTTTTTTTTTTTTTTTTTGTTCCACGAAGAAAGCGAAGGCACTACAGAATATTCAAAGTTCTATTCTTAAAATTGGTATTTTTATTGTTTTTAAAATGCAAAATAACACTCCATTATAAAAATGACTGAAACTTAATTACTTTATTCTTGGCTCAAATCTAAAGCAATTAATTAAAAAAGACTAACAAATTTTTTTCCATCAAGTTGATATTTTTTAATCCTCAACTAAAAAAAAAAATAAAAAATTGATAGTTTGAGAAATTTAACACCACCATTAGTTGACAGCCGAGAAATGTCAACTATAGTAATAATTTTACCAGCAATCTAAAAAAAATTATACTTCCACATTAAGAATTACTCAAAATATAAGATGCAATATACACTCGTATATATTTAGTCTTGAATGGATCCATAATGTTATATTTATTTCTATAGTACCAACAGGATAATATATATGTTCTCTGAAGTTATAGATTTTGATCTTTTCAACCATTATGCTTTTAGAGGTGTTTGTGAAATTAACAAGCTCTCCTTAATAAAGATTGAGATTAAATACTACTTTGGTCCCTGTACTTTTGGGTTTGATTCATTTTGGTCACTGTACTTCTACAATGTTCATTCTGATTTCTATACTTTCAACTTTGGTTCATCTTGGTATCTATACTTTTAAAATGTTCATTCTGATTCCTATACTTTCAACTTTGGTTTATTTTGGTCTTTGAACTTTCAAAAAATGACCATTTTAATAACTTAAAAATAAAGTAAAAATGAAAATGAATGGACTAAAATAGTCACTTTTTGAAAGTACAAAGACTAAAATGAATCTTATGAAAGTATAACGACTAAAATAAATTAAAGTTGAAAGTATATAAACTAAAATAAATTAAGACTAAATGTATGGGGATGAAAGTAATATTTAAACTTCAATCTTTATCAAAAAGGGAAAGAAAGGTTGTTAATGTCACAAACACCCGTAAAAGCATAATGGGAAATATCTGATATATTCTCATTTATGTCCATAAAATAAATTTGTCTTGAAATTCAAAACTGTCCCAAATGAGCATGTATTGGTAAAATGTGTCCAATGGCAACGAAGCAATGCTTGACTTAAAGAAGAGTTACAAAAAAAGGACGAATAATAATGAGAGATTATCAATGTGATGGGAAGTTCAAATAATGGAAGTATTTGTGATATTTTTGCAAGGTGTGTCGAGGGCCATGCATTTTTGTAGGCCCTTTTCTTTGATTTAACACTTCACTCACGTTTGGCCCAAGAAGACGACAGCCAATCTTCCAATTGCAAAACCTTTACTTAATTATTTAATTTTACTCTTTGATGTTGATGCCTAATTTTAAATACTTTACTTTCTCTAAGATCTTGTAAATTAGACATTTACAATTTTTGTAAGGTTGAAATATGAGTTTCATGAAACTCAAACAGGTATTCGGTATAAAAAAGAAAAAAAAATCGAGAGGTCTAACTCATGAATGCCCAAAGAAGCATCATCTTGAGAAGCATGTTGAAGATTTTGTATTAAAAGATGGAGAGACTTCACAATCTTTATTAAGATATATATAACATGAGTTACTACTCTCATTACCATTTATTTTTGAGATGAAACCTGGTATTTATCTTTTATATATATATATATATATATATTCAATGTTATAAAATAGGTTTAAAAGACACAGAAGAGGGAAAACAATATTAACACTATTTATGGGTGAATCGGCTTATGTTGAATACTATCAAAACAATTAAAGTGTGTGCTCCTGTGTGCATGCCAAGGTTTAAAAGACAAGAAAGAGGGAAAACAATATTAACACTATTTATGGGTGAATCGGCTTATGTTGAATACTATCAAAACAATTAAAGTGTGTGCTCCTGTGTGCATGCCAAATATACTTCAATACTTAAGTTCGCTAAAGTTTATGTGAAGTTAGTATCGCTATAAAATAGGGTTGTATGATGTAGAAGAGATTTATTTGTTCACTTTATAGCTAGTCTAAGGGCTTTGATTAGCTTTGGTCCTAGGCTCTCTTTCTGCCGTTTGATCTTGGGTCTCATCCTTTTTTTATTTCCTTCTTAGTCATTGTGTCTTAACATATATTACTTGTACCTTCGCAACACTAAGAATCATTAGGGTTAAAAAAAATTCAATTTTCTCTTCTACTCATCTTTAGAAGCCATCTACAGAAGTGTAATTTTTCAGGTTAAGAAAAATTATCATTGCATGAAGTTGTCCCAAAATTATTATCAGAATATAAGATTATGGTTGCGTACGTCCATTAATGTAAAAATAGTTAGTCACATCATAGAAGTCGAACTTCTAACCCCTAAAGAGGAAGGTCAGCTCATTATCATTGAGCTAAGCTTATTTTTACCATTCTTATATTTATTTCATAGCCAATCATACATTTATTAATAACCAAAATATGATAAAGTAGAAAGTAAATCGATTTTGATGTTCATTTATACACTTTTTGATGAAAAGAGCTCTTGGGGAGATTTTTTTTTTTTTTCTTTTTAAATGAAAATTGAAAAGGAAGAGTGTATCTTAGATTTTTCTGTATGCCGACCCGAACAATAAAATAAACATTCCTTTCTCACTTTTTAAAATACTTTTTATAATAAATAAATAAAATGAAATGAATAAGATACAAATTGACTATACTATTATATTGTGACCTGCCCCTGTGACAAGAGGCATCTTCACCTTTATTAATATTATAAATATGTATTCAAAGGCAGACAATGAATAGGCCAAATTTGTTCCACCCAATGTCTTTGGAGTCATTTGTCCATGTTGTAGGGGGGATCAAGTGAAAACTATATAATATGGTTTTATTTTATAAGAAACAATATTAATATCAAATTGGGTGTTATTATTGTTAATTCCTAAAATGGTGTGAAAAGTTTTTTTTTTTTTTTCCTTAAAACAATTAGTATATGGCTGGCTGTCATTTGTTAAAACGTCCATTAGAGTCAAGCCAACACCCTAATTAGCTGCCTTCCACAAAGTTTTCATATTCAACATGGGACTTTTTTTTCCTTAAAACAATTAGTATATGGCTGGCTGTCATTTGTTAAAACGTCCATTAGAGTCAAGCCAACACCCTAATTAGCTGCCTTCCACAAAGTTTTCATATTCAACATGGGACTAATTTCATTTATACTTAATTAGTTATTAATTATATACCTAAATATCATTCTACCAGAGAAAAATTCAATTCCACTTGCCTTTTTTCCTTTCTTCTTTATTAGTTAGTGGGCGAGTCAAATTAATGTTTTAAAAAATAAATTATAATATTAATAATTTGGATCTCTAAAATTTTTTAATTTTCAGTCTAGGAAAATACTTGTTTTTTTGCTTTTTTTTTTCCTTAGGAAATTTTTCACAAATAAAAAAATGTCAAACTATTTACCAAAAAAAAAAATAGCAAAAAAAATATTAATAGACATTAATAGACTTCTATCAGCATCTATCAGTAATAGACTTTTATCAATTCTATCACTAATAGACCTTGATATGTGTCTATCACAACTATCTAAAAATTTGCTATTTTTTGTAAATATTTTCCCTTATTTTTCTATTTTTAAAAAAGTCTCCTTTTTCGTGAGGTAGTTTTGATCATGAAAATTAATGTATTAATAATGACCACATGTAATCAAACTATAAATGTTGAGGACAAGTTGTTTTGAGGAAAATAATAGATAAAAAGCAAATATTATATAACAAAATAATATACTTAAAATTAAAATCTTGTTTGATAACCATTTTATTTAATTATAAAAAGAATAAACTTCTTTGTTTTCTTATTCATTGTCTACCAATATTTTCATAATTAAGTTAGGTGAAATTTTAAATTTGACTAAGAATAATTCGAATGTTTCTTTAAAAAAAGATAAAGAACATCGAAATGAAATACATACTTAAATTTCAAAAATATAAAATAAAAATAAAATCATCATCAAATTAATAGGATTTAAAATAATAATCCCAAAAACTTTAAAATAGACATTTTTTTAATAAAAATTTAAGAATTAAATTCGACCCTCCAAACTAGAAGAATTAAATATAGAATTCAATATAGGAATAAAGTGAGGGAAGAATGTATATTATGGTGGCGGTGGCATTAGAAATTTAAAAGAAAGGTGGGTAAAAAAAGAGTAAAGTGGAATGTTAAAAAAAAAAAAAATGAGAATGATTGTATGCGTGTGGCGGCCATAAAAAAGGTAAAAAAAAATAATAATAAAAAAAGGGGAAAAAGAGTAGTAGGGTCCGGAGATTGTGGAAAGATGGGGAGCGGGGGGGGGGGGGGGGGGGGGGGGGGGGGGGGGGGGGGACTTGAAACTAGGTTTCATTTCATTTTTTTATAAATTGGCCTTTGAGTTCCCCAAACAACATGGGCCACTTTTGAATTTGCCCTTCTCACCCTCGGACGCGGCGGTTCCCTTTCCTCTACTACAAATACAACAACACTACTATTACTAAATTAAATCATATCACATGCACCATTTTTTATCCCCTTCATCTTGGGAATTGTACTCCCCCTCAATTATCATACACTACACTACATTTTCAAATTCATGCATCTTTCTTATATACTCTACCTTAATTTTTCTTTTTTTTTTATATCTACGAGTGCCCGAGTCAGCATACACGCACCTCGACTAATCTCACCGGACAACTCACCCAATCCTCCAACAGGCGGAGTGTCAATTGAACCCATAAACCCTAAGTCAACCCATAACTTTGGCTTTTTTTTTTTTTTATGTTCTCACTACCACTAAGTCAACCCATAATGATTCTACCTTAATTAATTATCTCACATTATTCTTTAAACCACCCTCCTCACCTACTTCCTCTCAATTCAATAATTCAACCCAATTTATACGGTTATAACACATCCCAACTCGAATTTATTATTAATTTTAAAAAAAATACTATAAGATTATTTATACATTATTTATTTTGAATTTATTTAATTATAATTTTTTTAGATAATTTATTTTCTAATGACTCCTAAAAATAATTTTCTTAAAAATTTAGAGAGAAAATTTTCATAATATAAATTGAATTGAGTTGTTAATCTTAAGTCAATATATAAAAATAAGTAAATAATTTTTTTTTTATATGTAACGTTTTACTTCTTTTGAGAAAAATAATTTAAATAAATTATTCTAGTAACCCGAAGCAATACAACTCAAATGTTTGATGGTTGAGTTGGGTTTATTATTTAATAAGTGTTATTTAGGTTAAAGAAACTTACAACCCGAATAATCGAGTTGGGTCTAAAAAGTGCTTCAACTCAATCTAACCTACGAACACCCCCTACTAGTTTCTCGTAATTATTTATAATTTAACTCAATTAGGTTAAAAGTATTAGAAGAGTAATTGTCCCGCATTGGAAAAGTTGAAAAGAGTGATGAGTTTCAAGTACTATAAAAGAAGTTGATGACTTTGATTTCAAATTATCCTAGTTATAAACACTTTAAGTTTGAGTGCACTAACTCTAGTTAAAATTCTCTAGTTTGAGAGTAGAAAAAAATAGTGTGAGTAGCATAAAAACTTTGAGAGACTGATTTTGTAATTGAGATTGGGGAGATAATTTTGTGTTATTGTAATAATTTTCACATAGTGAATTTCTTTTTCATGTGTGATGGGTTTTCTCTATTTCATGTTTTTAGATATGTGTTTGGTAGTAGGTTCATAATTAAATTCCAATTTAAATAATTTTTCAAAAGGTGTTAGATAATATATTTATAAACCATAAAACTAATTATAGTTACTCATTAAATATTAGAGTAAATATAAACTATTACTAATTAATTTATGAACTTGTTTTATGTTAAAAATTTTATAAAATTATTACTTTATAATATCATATAATATATAATATATTATACGATTCAAATTTTAACAAAGATAATTGAGTTTATAGGATGAAATATTATATTTGTTATTCTTTTTATCTTTTCTAATATAATTATTCTTTTTAAAAATTTAAATTTAACATTGGTATACATAGAAAATATAACAAAATTATGTTTTTAGAATTTGTTGTCTAGATCACAGAATCTGAAAACAGAATTCAGACGACTGAACAAACGTAGATTCGCTAAACTCATTAAATCTGAAAACATAAAATAGAATCCGAATAACCAACCCTTAAGTTGTTTGTTGTTTTCTTTCCTTGCTTAACCATTTTTTGTTTATTAATTTCTTGCATAATAGTGGGATGTTTTTTTAATTAAAAAAAAAAAAAAAAAAAAAGGAAATCATGTATATTATTAAGGTTGCTTTGAATATTTATTTAAAAAAAAAAGATTGCTTTGAATACATGAACAAATTATTAAATACGTTTTGTGTATATATATATATATCTAAATGAATCATATCTTAATTATTAGTACACAAATTTATGTTGTCATGTTGAGTTATTTTCAAGTTTTTCATTCAGATACTACATCGCTTACATATATAAAGTTATATCAGTATTTTAGATAGAGCCATGAAAACAATATTGTGATATCAATGAATAGTTCTACAAACTTGGTCAAAAAATGAATAGTTGTTCAAAAGAATGGTTAAACTGTTTGAATATTCGCATCTCCAACCCATTTAAGAATTTTCCACATTTCCACAATTATTCCACAAACACACGAGTTTCACAAATTCATGTTTGAACAGTGAATATACAAGTCTTCTTTCACTTTCACATGCTTTGTTTCTTTCTTTCTTTCTAATTTACATCTCTTGTCCTCTTCAACTTCATCATCCCCAAGTGGACTATTCGTTTTTTAATTGACGTTTTCGTCATTTCCCCTTTCCCCCCACCAATAATAACGTTCCTTCAAAATTCTCCACATATTTTCGCACTCAATTAACCAATTAATTTCTTCTTTATTAATTTCAAATAAATAAAATCTGAAATAATACATGAGAAAGGAAAACGATAACCTTCTCTTAATTAATTAGTTATCGTCCCTTAGTTTATGCATGAAGACATCCAAATAATGGGAGGAAAAAAAAACGGTATTTACAACTTAATATTCACATATATTCATTATTTTACAAAACGAATCCAACGTCCTTTTCTTCAATTTTCGATTTCCATTGAAGAAAAAAAATAAATAAAAAAAAAAAAGTTTATTATTAATTTATTTTTTTTTTGTCTGTCTCTGTCTAATCAAAACACCAACATCGAATTCTTGGTGTCGTAATTCATCTTCTCCAAATTGGGCTGTACCGCAAACTGAATCATAGGCGGCGGCCCACAAATCAAAGCCAAAGTATCCTCCGCCGCTGCCGGAAGATGCTCTCTCATAATATCCTCTGTAATAAACCCAATGCTATATTCCCATCCTTCTCTAATACTCTCTTGCACCACGTACCATACTTTCAATCTCTCGTTCTTCTTCGCCCACGTGTCCAATTCTTCCCTCAGCAAAATATCATCCTCCGTTCGATTCGCATACACCACATACATCTCCGTCTCGTCTTCCGGATCCTTCAAAATCGCCTGCACCACTTGATAAATCGGGGTTATTCCAGTCCCACCTGCCAGCATGGCAAGCCGCCGAGCGAACCGGGGTTTCCCATGAATCATAAAGTTGCCGCGCCCTGTGTACTCGATGTGGCCTAATGGACCCTTAACCTCAATCGACGAGCCCACTTCCAAGTTGTCCAAATACTGCGACATGATCCCGCCGTTGGGGAACTTAGGGTGCACGTTTTTGAAGTACACTTTGACCACTAATTCGAAGTAGCCCATTGTATCTATGGGGCTAGAGGGCGTGTAGGCTCTCATGCATAGCTTCCCGTCCACTTTAGCACATACGAAAATGTGCTTACCCACGGGCAGCCCGAGTGCCTGATCCTGACCACCGGGCAGTTCGAATCTGAACACACGCACGTCGTGTGAGATTGAAGTTTTGGAAATCAGCTTGCACGGGATTTTCTCGTTGGGGGCCAGCGCCACGCGTTTCGACACGATTGGAGTCTCTCGGATTGGGGCTAAGTGTGAGAAGTTGGAAGCGCCGTGAGTGGAGTTGTTAGGGGAGTTGGAGGAGGAGTCGGAGGTGTAACCAGTGGTGATCAACTCTCCGATTCGATAATCCTCGAGCATTTTCTTGGCTTTGTCGGAATGGATGGCGTCGAATTCTTCGGTGCAGTCAGTGCCAGCGTTGATTAAGATACTGTCGGAACCGCCGGGGTGGTCTTTGAGGAAGCGTGTGCAGTCGTAGACATGGCCGTGGACAATGATCCAGGCGGATTGAGGGGAGTTGTGTTTTTTGACTTCGGATAAGGAGTAAGTGTTGGAAGCGGTGTTCATGAATGGACTGGAGACACTCTTCTTTAGGGTTTGGTTGGATTCAGAGGACATTTCTAGATGTCTCTCTCTGTCCATCCATCCTCCAGATTGGTTGCCGGGTACTGTTGGGTGTTCGAAGATGATTCCGATTTCTCCCTTGTGGGGTTTGCATACGTTGGTTTTCACTGTGAACCAACAATTGTTCATCATTCCCATGAGGTTCCATATGAGTTTCTCAGGTTGGGTGTTTAAGGTTTCATCCCAAGCCCGGACTGCAATCTCCTTAGCGCCAAGCAAATCAAGGACCTCCACCTCCAACGACCAGAAACACCAGCACCAGTATTTTCCATATTTGTTTGGCTTTTCCGGATGGTCTAACGTGCATACTTGCCATGTCTCTCCACCGTCCATTGTCACCTCCACACGTGTCACCTTCTTCCCACCACCTACACGTTTTTCAAACTTACACATTAAAATAAAATTCACCGGATCTACATCTACCTTTCCTAAATAACACTAAAGTAAAACAAAGCCTTTTATTAAAATAAAGTTATTCCAAATATTGACAGATTCCTTAATTAAAAATTCATTATAATATTCCTAGCCTAGAAGGGTCAAATATTAAAAAAAGAAAAACAGCGGCGGCTCACCGGAATAAGAATACCCTCTCAAGGTGTACGGCCTCTGAGTGGTCCAGGCGTTGATAGGCAGAATCTCCTCGTGGCAGGGCGTGGTTATGACCGAGTTTATGTTCAACTCGTTGATTATATACTCCGGCTTGTACCACCATGCTGCATATATTAATTAAACATTTAATTTTAAGAAAAAATTTCACACAAAAAAAAATCAAACTATTTATAGAAAATAATAATAAAAAAAATGTTGATATACATTGTTAAAATTTTATCAACATCTATTAGTGACAGACTTCAGACCTTAATAGACTTTCATCACCGTTTATCATAACTATCTACCATTTTTTTATTTTGTATAAATAATTTCTCTTATTATCCTATTTTTAAAAATTTTCCTAATTTTATATTTTTAGTATATTAAAAGAGTGATTATTTACCTTCGGCGTTGGCCAGCTCAGCATCAACATGGGAAGGCAAAACTCTATTGTCCTTGAAATGGTAATAATTTTCTGATTCTTTGGTTGTAACAATGATGCGTTTGAGCCACTTGACCATTCTACCCCCGATGAATCCCGGTATTATCATCCTCACGGGAAACCCGTGGTCCGGTACCAACTGCTCTCCGTTTTGCATGTAGGCTAAAATGATATCCCTAGCCGGATCCATGGCTAGCTCTTTCTTGATACTGGTCCCGTACTTGGACCCACCGCCACCTGGCAGGTCCTCAGCCCCTTCAAAGCACACATTCAGCGCCCCCTTCTTGCGGCTCATAATCCCACATCGCTTCAACAGGTCACGTAGTGGGACCCCCCTCCAAACTGACGTGGACACACCCGCTGCTCCCCAGTTGAACCCGATGCTCTTTTTCACCATGTTCTGCTCCTTCCGGCGGTTTCCAGCGCAGACTAGCGTGGCCGGAAACTCCCGGAAGCGGAACTCGTTGAGGAGTTGGTCCATGGTGAACTTGGCGGGGCGTTTGACGAGGCCGCAGACCTCGATAGTCCAGTCGCTCCAGTTGGCCTTAGGTACAGCTCCGTGGTTACGCACGTAGTGGAGTGGGACCGGAGTGATGAACCCGTGGTGCATCAAACGGTTAAGAGGCGGCTCAGAGTTGAAGGGGTGCTTCCCTGTGAGACGGACCATGGAAGGGTTCCGCTGGATCCAATTATCAGCCGTCCCTTCATCTCTGTGGTCCACAATCGACGGCTCCAGTTCACGCTTTCCCTTCAGAATCAACTCACGTAACTCGTAGTTATCATTCTCGTCTTCACTACACGAATCCTCCTCCTCTTCCTGTTCTATCTTCACGGAACTTTTGAGAAGGCGGTTGTTATTATTGTAATCGAAGTTACAGCCACGAACCGGCGAGTCGGACCGGTGGTTAGAACCGGACTTGAAGGAGCGCACGACGCCGTTAAGCGGTGGCTGAAGAGATCCAAATTGGCGGTTGTCGACGGAAGCCGCCATGGGAGAATTGTTGAAAAAAGAAATGAATTATTGTAATATTTTTTTTCCCCCTCACCACCTTCACTTCACTTTCGGTATAAAGTTGTAGTTTGAATTGAAGTTTTGGAGGTGGGAAAAAGTAAAGAGGAGAAGGTGGGATTATATAGGAGACGTGTGTGAAGAAATAGCCAAATGTGGGGCCCAACCCCATTGGCCAGGAAATTTCGATGGGCTACGGCTGTTGGTTCAAAATGACGCCGTTTTGGGACTGAGGTGCGATAGGGCGAGCCTGACGCGGTACTTACAAGTGAGAACCATGAAATAAAGGAAAGGAATCTGTGGCTGGGTGTTCTTGTGGTGGGTGTGAGCCGTTGGGTTCATACCCGTCTCAGCCACACGTTGATATCAAACATTTCTCTTCAAATCAACAAAAATATCCTCCACATCTTTATTTTCACAACGTTTCTTCTTATTTCTCCCCCCACTTCTTAATTGCACTATTAATTATTTCAAAATACAAAAATCTATGCCCACACTTCTTACTTTCAGGTAAAATAAAGTTCAAATACAACTTTACTTCAAATACGTATCAAGTGAGTTCTTAAATTTTCAGAAATATTTTATTATCTCTGTCTAATATATATATATATATATATATTTTGTTACATTTTTGGAGAGAAAATATTAACTGTCTATATTTTTTGATAAAATGAATTATTTGTTAATCTATCACCATCACTTTTAAATTTTAACTAACCTGCGAAAATTCATAAATAGCCACTTTTAAATTAACTTTTCTAAAAATCTACTACCTTCTTAACCATTGAAATAAATATATTATAATAGTATCTTTTCATATTAATATATTTTGTTATATTCATTTAAAAATTTTAATTGACTCAATTTTTTATAATAATTATTTTTCTTAAACTTTTTATCAAATTATTTAGATTAAATAAAATTAGTTGAAATTCAAAGTATATAAAATTTTGAAATTGAAATAATAAGTCAATTTTTTTTTTTGGTAAATATAACTAAATTACACCAATTTAGCATTAATTTATCAAACGCTGTAACTAATTTTTTTAATTTAAAATTAAAATTTATCAAATACTATTTTACTTCAATTATTTTAAAAGATACAACCATCTAAATTAAGCCTTTATATATTTTTAGTAGAGCAACTACAATCATTTTTGTCAATTCGAACATAGTTCAAATAGTTATAGGTTCAAATCTTCACTCCACGTGTAATAATAATAATAATAATAATAATAATAATAATAATAATAATAATAATAATAATAATAATAATAATAATAATAATAATAATATGTTTTTGGAGGTAAGATTTTTGCAATTTTTTCGTTCTAAAAGGAATTAATTTAATCTTCAAAATGAAGAAGGTTCCATGTGTGAGTTTTTATTTTTTTTAGTTTTTGGTAAAAATGTACTTGTGTACTAAATGTTTGAAAATTAAAATGTATTAAATCAAATACGAAGGAGAAAGGGAATGTTTCCACGCAAAAATAGAAACAGATATGGGAGAAATCTTACGCATGCAAAATCACACAAGTGTATGTACATATATACATTATTGATAGAGATTTGTTGATTTAATTAAAATTTAACTATAATTTTTCTTATCTTATAGCCATGCATAATTAATTTCTAAAAATATCTTCTTCAATGTGTCACCAGATATTTTTGCTGACATATACCAATTAAAAAGAATATTATTTTCTTCCATTTCTTTTATAAGACGTCTCTCTCTCAATGAAAAAAAAAAGTGTAAAGTTTCTAAAGAAAATGAAAAGAAAAAAAAAGTGTAAAGCCAACCATTTAAAAAGTGAAATGATTCTTTAAAAATACTAATTTAAATATTTATTTTTTAAAAAATTACTTTTTTGGCCATTACTATGTGCCAACTAGTTTTTCTACCAACTATAAAATAAATGGGCAGTCTTTTTTCTTTTCTTTTTTTTTTTTTTTAATCGAGCTGTTTTGTCAAGTAGTTTTTAAAAATAGTAATTAATTAGGTACGGTATATTTGCCAAAATATTTGACGGAATTTAAGTATTTTCGAATTAAGTATCAAAGCAATACAGTTACGTTTTTTTTTTTTTTTTTTTTTTAAAAAAAAAAAAACCTTTTTGGCCCATAAATTTTCAACAATATGTGCTATTGATCCCTCAAGTTTCAAATTGGTCAGTTTAGTCCTCAGTTTTCAAAAATAAGTTTAAAAAGTCCCTCCTCACTAACTAACAGAATTGTCTAAGTAGATTTTTGTTTGGTGATGTGGCTTGCTGACTAAGTTAGTTAAGATATGATTATTTATTTTAAATTTTATTTACAAATATCTTCTAAAAATAGAAAAAAAATATAATTTATTATGGCCTAGATATACACAATCTTACCCACCCACACGGTTAAGGGGAAGAAGAAAAAAAAGAATGCTGTTCATCTACGCATTCAACCACCTGGATCATCGATCGATTCTCTTTGGTTGCTAGAAAATTAAGAATTTTCGTTCATCTCCGTGTAGTGTCCAAGTGAAGTTTTATTTGCAAGAGGTTGGAACGGGAAGAAGAATCGAGTATATCCATCAACCATCAAAAAGCATTCAACCATCGGCGAAACTTCGACCGCTTCTAGCAAGAAGCATCGTCAGTCTTGCGGCAACTATTTTTTTTTTTTTGGATCGCCCATTTAGAGGTAAATGCTTTTTTGAACATCTCTCATCTTTGGTGACATTCCAACATTATGCTGAAATTGACAATTATGTGCTATAGTGGAACTATGATATTGCTCAATGCATCTCTTGTAGTAGTATCCATAAATTTGGTTTGTGTTTCTTGTATTACAATTTGGATATTAACTTTTTTCTGGCTTGGCATAGAGTGCCACTATCATTTGGCATAGAGTGCCACTATCATTAGAAGGCTTCTTGGCATTATTTTTGCAGGACTTGAAATGATATGATTAGATATTTTGTATAGTCTAGTTCTTACTTCCAAACTGTCATTTTTCTTCGGAAAATTTACAAGTGTGGAAAAGGAAATTTAAATGACATTTTTTTTTGTCTATAATTGGGTTACTCTCCAATATAATTTTTGTTTGAAAAGTACTTTATAAACACTTTAAACAAAAAGTGGTCTATGAAATATTACTTTTTTGTTTGGTTCCATACCTCTTTATCCATACATATGCCATGTATGTACTGTATGATCTTAGTTCGATAAAACTATTTTTTTCCACAACTCTAAATATTTAAATATGTATCCATCTATTTTATTTAGATAAATTGGTTTATTATGTTTATCTTATATAGAAGGGTTTGGGGGAGGGAGGATTTTATTTTGTATCAAAGACTGGTATGTGTTTCGATCTAATCAGTTTTAACTTGAAAATAAAGAGCAAGTATCTTGATTAGACATTAAATCAAAACAACAATCATTCTTCTTGTCAGAGAATATTCGAAAAGTTCAATTATTCAGATTTGTCTGAGAATAGTCCTACTCCACACTTAACAAAATTAAGAGCAAGTATCCTAATTTTTTTTTTTAATTCATTGCAGGAAAAACCCAAATGCTATCTCTTTATTAGGCATGACCTTCAAGTACTCCAACATGAAAAGGATGTCATTAACAATTCCAGAGAAGAATTTTCGAGAATTAGGAAGAAGATGAAGAAGGCTCACTGGATATTGTTATTGTAATTTTAATGATTTCTGAATTGTAAGGTTGACAAAATGTATTGAAATTAGCATATGTGTATACGTCAAAATCTATTGATATTTCTTTTTTTTATTGCCAAATGATGATTTGTCTTCTTTTTAGAATTATTAGGAGACATCATATTTGGTTTCTACATTTTCTATGACATATCCATTGCAATTAGAACTGCACAATACCATGAATGGTCTCTTTCACACAGCTCTATTCATTGCAATTGGAACGGTAGCATGTGCAGAAAGATATAAGCATAACTAATTTTACCAAAAATAGCTTTACCATGAATAATTACTTAAACTTAAAGGGCTACAGTAGCATAAGCTCAAAACCTCTAAAAGTAAATGTGCAGCCCAAACTATTTGTTTCTGGTTTATCACAAGGAAGCTGCAATAACAAGAGATAGCCAATGCCAATAAAATAGAATAGAGAAAATTTGTCTAATCTGGGAATAAATCTGGGAATAACATGGTTGAGACATCTATTTTGGCTATCTCTTTCTAGCCACGTAACTAGCAAACCAGTTTTGTTACCAGAAAAATGCAATAAAGCTATGTTCTCCAACAATACTTAGAACATTAGAACCTATAGGCTTCAATTTCAATAAAGTTTTACTAAAACACCCAAGTAACCTATAACCATGGAATTTCCAAAAAAAACTTGTTCAGTAATAAAATGTCACACATGTATGGACAACAATTACAACTATATTAATGGTCGTACAAGTTAGGAACCATTAAATTGCTAAACAAAATCAAAGTTCACAAAAAAAATTCTAAACAACTTTAGAAGACTATGGTTGATATATAGATTGTTCGGTTCCATTATTTTCATCATTGTTTTGTCTTTCAATTCCAGACATTGTAGGACTCCTTAAGTGCATAGTTTTTTCATAGCATCTTTCAATATTTTAGGACTGCAAAATTTCATGCCAACACAAAACTGAATTGATCCATATCAGTCTCAGCTTTAAATTCTGGTGCTCCATCCACTTCCTCTCCATCAGAATTATGTAGACTATTTAGAACATCTTCAGACCTATAAACAGACTCAAGATCCCCTTCAATCTGAACTTGCAAATCCAATTCTTGATTAAATGAAATTGGTCTCCCATTACTATCATCCAACCCTTCATCACCTTCCACACCATCAGACACATCACTAGAGTTATTGTGCAAATCAATTAAGTAAGTTCTCTCTTCACCAATAGGTTGTTCAACATCTAGGGCTACTTCATTGGATCGTGTTCGATACATGCATCATCCTCTCGTCTGTAAGTAAAGAAACCATCTTCAAAATATCATTGTCAGTCACTATGGCTCTCATTTCAGTTTGAAAAGTAAACCCCGGTTTAACATAATAAAACTTTTTTGAGTTGTATATCCCCATTTCATTCATTATTGCCTTCAACTCAATAATTGACAACATATCAGTTTCCAAATTCTTCACAATTAACTCTTTCCTCTCAATGTACTCTGTTATAGGATAAAAAATTATTTTTCCATTGAAGTGAAATATGATACCGAATAAGTCACACATCTGCAACAAAAAATTCAATTATCAACAAACAAGAGAAAATTATCGGCACTTTTTTTTTTCTTACTAGGTTCTACACACTACCTAAGAAAAATATACTATATGATAAATAATCAACTAAAAAAGAAATCAAATACTTATTCAGGTTTCAAGGTTAAAATGAAATTTCAAAAGCATCATGAGTTACTGTAAAAGTTTCATCCAAAACATTTGTTGCACCAAAAGTGGAAGCAAAATAAAATTGTAGCAAATTTACACTTGTGTCAGTTTTCGCTCCATAATCTCACAAACTATTGAAATTCTTCTCTAAATTGCTATATGTTTGATTAAATGTCATGCACTTGATAAAAACCACAATACACCTAAGAAGAAAATTTTGTGTTAATTGTGCTAACCTCTAAATGGAGTGATTGAAGCTTTATAAAACAAAATATGAGTCTAATGATTATTCTTCCAATACAGTTTCAACCTCTTGCAAATAAAACTTCACTTGGACACTACACGGAGATGAAAGACAATTCTTTTTCTGGCAACCAAAGAGAATCGATCGATGATCCAGGTGGTTGAACCTTCACGCGTAGATGAACAGTCGTTCTTTTTTTTTTTTCTTCCGCTTAACAATGTGGGTGGGAAGGATTGTGTATATCTAGGCCATAATAAATTAGGTTTTTTTTTCTATTTTTTAGAAGATATTTGTAAATAAAATTTAAAATAAATAATCATATCTTAACTAACTTAGTCAGCAAGCCACATCACCAAAAAAATCTACTTGGAAAATTCGGTTAGTTTTAACAATTGTGTTAGTGAGGAGGGACTTTTTAAACCTATTCTTGAAAACTGAGGGACTAAAATGGCCAATTTAAAACTTGAGGGACCAATCGCACCTATTCCTGAAAACTCAGGGACCAAAAAGGTACTTTTCCCTTTTTTTTTTTTTTTTTTTTTTTTTTTGAGGTGAGAATCAAATCTCAGACCTGAAATAATAAAGTTCTATGTTATGTTGGTAAAATAGTTAGGATCTTTGACCAAGGGAGTGGACAAAGACTTATAACCATATTATTAAATTTTCGTCTACATGTCGATATTTCTATATTTCTATGGGTTCGATATTGACATGAAGAATGAATCGAAATTTCTATTATATTGTAGAAAAATTCACGAAACATACGAATAACCAACAAAATGTTACTAATGTAACTATAATATAAATAATAGACATGTTAACTTATTTAAAAAACAATAAAATGTTTATTTACTAATTTAAATTTATTTATTTTTATATATTTTTGTTTTTATAACTTTTCTAGAAATATCCATGAAATATCCATCAAAATCGATATTTCCATCTAAATTTTCGTAAAATTTAGACCTCGATATTTCTGTCGACATCGATATTCTAAATCTTACTTATAACGTATATTTGAAATTTATTAGACAATAAGAAAAAATACTTGGGAGCATCCTCGGCGTCACTTATCTTTTTGCATCTAACCAAATTGTCCAATCATTGTTGAGGAAAATGATATATATGAACTGAATACACTAAGAAACTGATTACACTTCAACTTAAAGTAGTACTTTCAATGTATAATATTCAACCAGCAAGATAGTGTAACAAGACTTATGAATTGAAATAACGAAAACTTGAATAAACCTCAAAACCTTTGGAGATTCAAAATATAGTCGAGGCACGCTTCTGGTAAGCGCGGTCCTGAAGTCAATTATTCGCTTTGCACCGGATGCAAGTAGACTACAACGATTGTCTCAGCAGAATACAACGACTAACTCCGGTAGAACTGCAACCTCGAACTACTAGGATCTGGTAGAATTCTTGGATACTTTCTCTCAACTCAACTCAAGACAAAAAAAAAAAAAAAAAAGAAAGGAGAGAATTCTTCAATTTGAAATGGAATACTACAAATGAAGAAACAAGTTGCTATTTATAAGCTAGCAACTTAGTAACTCTCCAAAATACTAAATAAAATCAAATAAATATAAAAAATGAAATATTTGTCAAATTTAACTCAATTTAGTTGTTACTTGACAAAAATCATTCCTAACTCGTTCAAATTGAAGAAACTAAAAATTCAACTTTCATACATGGTAAATTTGTATATGAAACATCATTTTAATTTGATGTTTCAATCCAATTTGAAAGTTTCTAACCAATGAATTTAATCTACACAATTAAATCCATTTTTTATGTTTCAAATATTCAATCCATTTTTTATGTTTCAAATATTCACCAAAATCTCACTTTCTTTCATTATAAATATCCAATAATCCCCCACATGAAAGAAAGTGAGAAGAATCAAACAAAACCGTTGAGAGCAAACAGACAAGCTATGCATCAGGAGAGGTGTCTTCTGGACTTGAACATTCCTTAGTGAATATCCATCGAATTTACCGAAAAAATAGTGAGACCAAGCTCTAAAACTATCCTTCTCATTGGTGAATTGAGACAATAGATATCACACACAAATCATCTTGTATCTTTGAGTTCTATACGTTTGTGTCCATTTTGGTCCTGGACAAAATCCTGAATTCATGAGAGTTTTATAGAACATAAGTCATTTGAAAAGTTCTCATAGAAGCAATGACCCCACTTCTACTCTCACATATGTAATATTGATTAAGAGTATTCTGTCATTACTCATCTTGTAAAATAAGATATCAATATGACCTTAACATCAACAGACCACACAATTTACAATATCATAGAAATGGGAAGAAACTATAAGTTTCTTAGTGTGTCAACTATGAACTATCCAGCTAGTTTGCCTATTAAACCTAGATCTTGGGATCTCTAATCAACTAGGTTAAGTTACCACCAAATAACTCATTTCATTGGCTTTAGCCCCATTTCCCTCGATGTATATGCGACTTGCTCTCTTGACAATCCTTTCGTCAAAGGATCTGCAATATTCTCTTTTGATTTCACATAATCAATGAAAATTGTTCCATTAGAGAGCAATTGCCTTATCGTATTATGCATGCGTCTAATATGTCGTGACTTTCCATTATAGACATTATTCTCGGCTCTCATAAAAGCCGCTAAATTGTCACAATAAATACATGTTGCACTTACAGGTTTTGGCCACAATGAAATATCTTCAAGAAAACTTCGAAGCCATTCAGCTTCTTCTCTGCTTTATCAAGAGCTATAAACTCTGATTCTATAGTAGAACGTGCTATACACATCTGTTTTGAAGATTTTCATGATATAGCTACTCCACCTAAGGTAAAAATATACCCACTGGTTGATTTAGTCTCCATGCTGAAATCCAATTAGCATCACTAAATCCTTTCAGTATATGTGGATACCTTTTATAATGCAATCCATAGTCCAGAGTGTACTTTAAGTACCTTAAAACTCTAACTAAAGAATTCTAATGACCATGCCCAGGATTGTTGGTGTATCTTGCTAACCTTCCTACTGAATAGACAATATCAAGTGTTGTACAATTCATTATGTACATTAAGCTACCAATAACTCTAGAATATTCTAGAGAAGACACACCTTCATCATTATTTTTCTTCAACTTACAATTTGAATCAAATGGAGTAACAATTGGCTTACTCTCAAAGTGATTAAATTTTCTCAGTACTTTCTATATATAATGAGATTGAGAAAGTATGTATCCACTTGGATTTCTTGTTATTCAAATTTCAAAGATAACATCAGCAAAACTAAGGTCTTTCATAACAAAGTTGGATTTCAACATTCTTTTAGTATCAATGACACTTCTATTTGTGCCCATTATTAATATATCATCCACATACAAGAAAACAATGACATACTCTTGACCTATGGTTTTAACATAGACACATTTATCACACTCATTTATCTTAAACCAATTAGATAACATAGTGTGATCAATCTTTTCAAGTCATTGTTTGGGTGCTTGTTTCAACCCATAAAGAGACTTGACAAGTTTACAAACTTTGTCTTCAAGTCCTTTAACAACAAACCCTTCAGGTTGTTCCATATAAATTTATTCATCTAAATCTCCATTCAAGAATGCAGTTTTACATCCATTTGGTATATTTCCAAATTTTGTAAAGCTACTATTGCAATTAACATTCTTATAGATGTAATCCTCATCACTGGAGAATAGGTATCAAGGAAATCTAGTCCTTCCTTTTGGCGGAAGCTTTTAGCTACTAAGCGGGCTTTATACTTATCATAGTGCCGTCAGCCTTTAGCTTTTTCTTCAAAATTTATTTACTCCCAATTGGTTTACTTCCAAGAAGTAAATCAACCAATACCCAAGTATTGTTTTGTAAAATGGATTCTAGCTCACTATTGATAGCTTCCTTTCAATAAGTGTTGGGGTTGATGCCCTAGATCTCGTGGTCTTGTAATTTGTGAACTCGTATTGTACAAACAAATTATTTATTTAATAAAATAACAGTTATTTTATTTGACATTTAGTTGCATTAATCCAAAACTAACAAATTAAGATCCTAGGTTATTAATTGTAACTTAAACACATATGTAGAGACATACAAGTGGATTGTGTTTAAGTGATAACCTAAAACGGTCTGTAGTAGATGGATAAGGCTGGGTACCTGATTGAGGCTAAAAACGTGTGTCGTTAAGCACATTTAAAGGATCAAATGAATTTATAACACCTACTTACACAAACTACACTAAAGAACATAGTATAAATGGTAAGTTAGGGATCGATCCACAGGGAGCTAATGAATTATTCTAATTCTAAACTAAACTAATCTGCGAAAAGCGATAAAAGCGGGAGTTTGAAAAGAAAAGAAAAATCAAGCGAAGAATTGAAATTGTCTTTGGCTTTTATGATTTTTAAGAAAGACAATATAAAAGATTTGGGAATTTGGCTAAGTTCAACTCAAATCCAATCATCGAATTAAAGAGAGTTTGATTAATGAGCAAGAATCCACAACCAAAGAGATATTGAATCCCTAATTTATTCCAATTCATAAAATTAGTCCAATTAGAGGTCAATTTCTAATTGCCCTAAGTTGAATCTACAATTTTTTCAAGATTAACTCTAAACTCTGTTTATTTATGTATATTCTTTAGCGGCATTCAATACCAAACAAAATTTGCATTACGATCTAAGTTTCGTAGTTGTGATGAATTGAAGAACGAATAGCCTCTTCGTTAATTCGATTTGTTGATTAATCCTAATTAGTTCATCATGCATTGATTTAAAGGAAACATGCTTTAAACGAATACAACACTTCCCATTCTTGCAACCTAATTCACAATTATCGTAAATTTTGTATACAAGAAATTGAATATCATGAGTCGTCAATTCAGTCAATTCAAGATCTATGGAGAATTTTACAGAAGAATTAATCAAGATCCATGAATTAATCAAAGAATTAGAGATGAATTCTCAAGAATTAAAAGGAAACTTACCAAATTCTCTAAAGATTTGCCTTACACTTTCATCCTTTAATGAATCTTCAATGAATTAGGGAAGAAATACAAGAAATTAGAGAGAAAAGATGAAGGGAGAGTGAAGAACTCTCTGAAATTCAGGCAAAATTGGCTCTCTCCTCGAGTGAAAACGAATTTTGGTATTTAAATTTCTGCGAGAGCGTCGTGTCACAATCGTACTTGAAGTAAGTAGATTGTGACCCCACCAGCAGTGGGGCGGACAGTGTAAGTGGCGACACGAAAGTGTCGACACATCTGGCAACGACAGAGGGCCAAGAGAAGTGTCATGATGCGACCGAGGAGGACGGTGCATCATCCAACACACCAAGATAAATGGGCAAGCATGCAAAGTTGAGCATCAAGCAAGAAGACAAGCATCAGTGCCATTGGCAGTGTCAGTGACAAGCTTAGTGGGGGCCAGATGGGGCCCCGGGCTGTTTCCTCAAAAGAAGGAGTTCCGTCGCGAGTTGGACGAGCGGCTCTAGAGTTAGACCCATATTGATGGAATATGGAAGCACGTCAAATTTCATATCAATCGAAGTTCAGACGGGCGCTCTACAAAACTTGTGACGAGGTAGCACTATCAACGTGCAAGAGTGCCAAGGTGAAAAATGCTCATAATGTACTATAAGGGGAGGCATGGTGTCAGCTGTCCACCACCCTTGGGCCTGATGGTTTAAGCGAGCTACCCTATGGCACAGACATGTGTCATGGCGTGGGCGAGCGTTGCGAGACAAGAGTCTCGGGCGTCTTTCATTGAGAATGGGATCTCGTGGACAGTGTCGGACGGCACGGGTGTGCCGACATTGCGCCTTCTCCCATGGGCCGAAGGTTCGATATAGCACCCGCTATGCCATTTTATGTCAACAAATGATTTAGCATGGATACCGGAGGGTCCATGCCTCGATATGTCTGGATGGATGGATGTCTGGGTGGTCTCGATGTTGGAAATATGCCCATGGGTTAGTTGTGACGACTCTCGAAAAGCAGACCCGAGTAAGAGAGGGAAAGCTAATAACCTTAGCCTCATGTAAAGGCAAGGTCGAGCTGCAAGACTTGGCCTAGATCAAAGGCAAGTCGGATGGAGTCGCTTGAGGAAGGGAAATACACGTACAGGCGACATGTATGACCGAATGAAGTTCAGTTCCGCATGAGCTCAATTCGGTTGAGGATGAGAGAACCTCGCCTAAGGTCCGATGAAGCTTAAAAAAGAATAGGAAAAAGAATATTGGGCTTGAGTTCCCCTTAAGGCTGACCATGTATGAGTGAATGTCATGGTGCCGCACGGTTGGAGAAGACAGACCGTGACACGTCGCAACGACATCTCACGGTGCTACTGGTTTATGTAGCGACAGTGTAGGGCTGCACTTGGCTGGGCATCACAATGCTACTGGCTTATGCAAGAAATGCAACTCTCAGGTCTTCAGCGTAAAAGGAGCTGTGTGACGCTCTTCACATGGATGTTTTGGTAATTTTGACCCTTTGTTGACCTTTGATGCTCCCAAGCTCGTTTTAGGCTCGTTTTAGCTCCAAATGACCATTTTATCCTAGGGATGTTAAAAACCTACAAAGATAGAGAATTAATAAGTAAAATCGACTAATTAAGGGAGATTTAAGCTAAGGAAAGTAGCGGTTTTAGGGCGGTATCAGTACTTTATCTTGGTAACACTACAAATACGACCCACTTTGTGATTGTTACAAGTGTTGTAAAGTGTCACAAACGTTTAGATCCTAAACGTTCATGTGGAGACATGTGAGTGGGGGTATCCTATACATGTGAGACATGTATAAGCCAGAACTGTGAAATGATTAGTCTCTCATTTTAACACCGTTGCTTGATGAGACTTACATTTCACTAGGATGATCATAGGTGACTCGACCTTAATCCTGAGTCAGTTATGAACTCCTGCCTATGAAGGTAATCCTTTGATTAGTATGGGTGAGAGTGACCAGTATCGCCGACTCAGTAAGCCTACCTTTTTGGGGATCTATCCAAGCAGGGAGCTGGAAACTCAACTATACATGATTGGAATTCACACCTTTATAATTGCTCCCTTAAGAGTTGGTACCAGGGCTTGAATAATGAGACGCTTCACACTCTCACTGGCCAGAGAGGGGTCAACCTCATAGTTAGACTATGACTATACTGTTCATTAGAGGTATCAGTGGTGCTTAAGAAGTTAAAGGTAACATAGGGGTAAAACGGTAATTTGACCCAGCTGTGATTACGAGCAATTAGTGAAGGGTCGACTCACTGTTGATTGATTATATCCATAGACATAGAGATATATCTACAGTGAGAAGAGTGCAGTTGTCGGTCTTTAGTGGAGTGACCGACATTTAATGAATGTTGATTAATTTAATTAAAGAGTTTAATTAATTAATCTCATATCATTGGAGCTTCAAATTTATAGGTCCATTAGGTCCACTTGCTAGCTCATATAGGTTAAGATGACGGTCAGTTGCCTTGGTTTAATTTGAATTGTTCAAATTATTTTAAGGAATTAATTGTATGAGATACAATTAAATAATGCATGTTGATACATTATAATATAAAGATAATTTTGTATGAAATGGAAACATTAAACTTCATAATATATATGAGAAAAAAATATTTGAATAAGATCCAAATATTAAATATTATATGAATGAGATTTATATAAAAACTATAGGTTCCAAATAATGTGAATATGATTCATATTAAACTATAGGTTATGTGAGAGAAATTAGTTAAGAGTTAACTAATTATTATTATATATGTTAAATGAGATTTAATATATATTTTTTAATTTAATATATATCATTAATTAAATTAAATTAACAAAATAATAACTCCCATTTTGGGAGTTATTAAGAACGTGAAGTGGGAGATCACTCTTCTGTGATTTGATAACCTTGAGAATATTGAGTGCTCAGGAGTGATGTTATCTCTGATTGTTCTTGTTCATTGTGTACGTAAAGTGTTTGTGATCACAAAGGGAACTATGAGAAGAACGAAATTTATCAAGGGTAAGTAATTTCTTCTTCCCTTAAGTTTTTTTCTTCTTCTAAAAGTATGTTGGTTTATCCTGGTTTATTCTTGTTTTTTCTGTTCTATTAAATTCGTGATTGAATAATTAAAATCACAATGAGATCAATCGCCTTTTCCAAAATTCAATTCCTTCAATAAGGTGCATCAGGACATGATACAACTTCTTGAAAAGTTTGAGGCTCACCTTCTATCATATAAGTTATGAAATCAGGTCCAAAAGAAGTAGCTTTCTTAGCTCTTTTGCTTCTTCTAGGTTCGAACTCAGTATTCTGATCATGTTGACCTTTCGAAGAACTAGCCTCATAATTTCTTTTGGTACCATTAATTTTGCGTGTTTCCTCATTTAAAGGAAATATATCTGAAAAGAATTTAGCTTCAATAGATTTAATGATGATATTGTTATTAATATCAAATACTTCTTATTTAATCACCATGAATCTATAAGCAGGAATATACATTGCATAGCCTATAAAGACACAATCAATTGTCTTAGGTCCAAGTTTGGTCCTTTTTGGTAAAGAAACTTGTACCTTTGCCAAACACCCCCACACTTTCAGCATTTTATACGAGGGTAACTTTCCATTCCACACTTTATAACGTGACTTATTAGTCTTCTTATGTGGAATTCTATGTAGTATAAAATTTGCTGTAAGCAAAGCTTCCCCCCACAAATTATGAAGTAAACCTGAACTATTTAACATGCAATTAAACATGTCCTTTAAAGTTAGATTCTTTCCTTTAAAGTTCACTTCTTTCTTTCAGTTACACCATTTTTTGTGGTGTATAAGGTGTTGTAGTTTGATGGATTATACCACTAACGTCATAGAATTCATAAGGTGATGATGATTCATATTCACCACCTCTATCTGATTTAAGCACATTAATTTTCTTCTCAAGTTGATTTTCAACTTATACCTTATATGTTTTAAAAACATTAAAGATCTCATCTTTACTATGTAATAAATATACATAGAAATATTTACTACAATCATCAATGATTGTGACAAAATATCTTTTACCACCTCTTGTGGGAGTACTTTTCAGGTCACATACATCATCGTGGATTAAATCGTTACTTCTTTCCATATATGAAAATGACTTTTTAGTAAACTTTGATTCAACACAAACTTCACATTTGTGTATATTATCAATGTTAAAAGTTGGCAATAGTCCTAAACTTACCATTCTATTTAAATAACGATAATTGACATGTCCCAATCTAGAATGCCAAACATCACATACAACTTAACAATATAAGTAGAAGAGTTGGTATTATTATTATTCTTTGGCACTGTGCCAGTACATTTAGTTTGAATATGTCATCACTTAGATGACCCCTCACATACATACCCCCCTTTGTCACAGAATAAATTTATCTGACTCAAATACAAGCTTGAACCCATTTTTGTTAAGTAAAGTTCTTGACACTAGATTTTTTCGAATATCTGGCAATGCCACACATCATTGAGGGTAAGTATTTTTTCAGAAGTCTATTTCAGTAGAACTTTCCCTTTGCCTTCCACAGAGGCAGAAGGCAAGTTGAAGCATTTCCCATGTATAGCTTATCACTGCCATCTAGCTTCTCATATGTAATGAACAATGACTTGTCCTTACAAATGTGCCTAGTAGCACCAGTATCAACACATCAACCTTTGGTGTCTAAAGCCATATTTACCTAGGAAATGACTGCAACCAGATCTTCATTTTCCATGACGTTAGTGTGATTGTTAGAACTTTGTCTCTTCTTATGTTTGCACATTGTAACAGTATGGCCACTCTTACCACAAACCCAATAATTTCCTCAAATGTGCTTGGTTGCTGATAACTTGTAGAAATACAAGTTATTGTCCTTCTTTTCTTAAAATAATGGCGAAAGAATGTTAAAAAATGCATCATCTAATGCTTTAATCTCTGACATATTCTTCGTATGCATACAAGCTTGTAAATAGACTGAAGAAAGATTATTTTGTAGTTTAACTCCTTTGAACACTATATTTTGCAAAAAAATCAAGGTTCAATGCATGCGTCGAAGATGAACGAAAATGCATATATCAGACGCATGACGCTAAAAGACAAATTCTGGTACCTCGGGCAGCTTGATCCTGACATTTGGAGATAGAGGATTTTCAGCCCCTTGAGCCGCTGGGTAGAGACAGGCTACCTGGTCAGAAAGGACGACCACCAAACGCAGCCTGGGCCCCTGCGTCAAAACCTTATCCGCTGACACCATAGAGAGTACAATTTTGGGCTATAAAAGCCAGCTTAATCCATAAATAACAAAGTAAGACATTTTAGATAATTTTAGAGTTAGGGTTTAGATATTTTTAGAGAGTGTTTTTCGTGCAAAAGAAGAGCTTGAGAATCACGCCACCATCCTCCATCTCTCCCCTCTCGGCGACGGTCGAGTGCTTCATCTTTATCACCGTCGGAGTCTTGCCGAGCATCAACCTCAAAAGAGAGTGAAGCTTCACCAGTTCTCCTCCTCAAAGCGAGTAGACACCGGAAACACGATCTCTGTCGACGAACTGGACATTGTTGCCGCTAGATTCATCTCTTTACCTTATCATTCTATATTTTTGTACTTTTAAGTGTATTTGGTTGTTTGTATTGTGAAAGAACTAAACCATCTCTTCCATTAATATATATCTATTTCTTGCATCATGAATCATTTCTTGTCTTCCATCTTTAAGTTCACTTCTCAAACAAGCATGAGTAGCTAAATCACTTGAAGGGTTGGAGAGTTACATTCATCAACCTTAAGAGTTCAAGCTTAGTTTCTAGTTCGTTTTTACTCTTCATTGCTTAAATCCACTTGACAACTTGATTTAAGTAGAAATAGTTAACTATTTGGAAGAGCAAGTAACTATGGATCTCATCTTTGTAACTAAGAACTAATCCTAGACATAGGGATCATCTTAGGCTTAACTAAATAAGCATGCATCATAGACATATGATTTATGTGACTCATCTGCTGAGAGGTATGAACCATACAAGTTTAGGAGCACAAAACATGAAACTAAGTAAGAACTCAACCGGTTGATGAAGGATTTTCTCCAACCCTCTTTTCTCCACTTGAAAGAAAACCAAAATTTTGTTGTTTGCACAAACTACATCACTGATTCCCTACTCCTTTGTTGCACATTACTAGTTATTTTACTTCATACATATTCATCACCAATACTTCACTTTATTTTTATACTTCCCCAAGATATAACATTTCATTCATTACTTTAGCCACAAATCCCCGTGTTCGACCTCGGTCCTCACCGAGAAATCTTAATATTAGTTTATACTTGGGCTAGTATTGTCAAAGACTTGACATTTGTGTACATCCGCTTGAGCATATCTGAATATACATTAGTATAACCATAGAGTTCACAACAAGTTTTTGGCGCTGTTGTTGAGGATTTTACGGCTAATTTTTGTTTGAACCTTTGAACGCCCATTTGGCCTTTAAAATGACTTGTAATGCTCTTAAAAATGCAGATTAATTTATATAAGAAAAAAACTCAGATTAATTATATCCAAATTTTTTGTTTCTTCAATCTCTTTGGTGTTGTTTTTTTTTTTTTCAAATCTTACTTTAGGTTTGATGGTTAAATCAATTTTGATCAAGCGAACTATGGAACAAATTGTCTTAGGATCTAAGAGTGACCATCATAGATGCTAAGCATGATCTAAGAGTTATTCATCCTTCTAACTAAGCTCTTGATTGGAATCAGTTGTTAAGTTAGCCTTATTTGTGAATGTTTGCATGGATCGTAGAAGAATCTCTAACTTTGCATAAATCCAATATTTGTGGGCACTTATCAAGGTATGATCCTATAAAATGGATTAAAGATCCTCTTCTATGGTCAACAACTCTAAGGTATAAAAGTGAAAAAAAATACCCAGGCATCAAGTTTGACTATTCACGAACAAGCTAAGGTTGTCAGAGACGTCCCGTACCACCTACCCAAGGCCACCAAGGCTTGCCCCTTCCACCCACCTTGTATCATAGGAGAGAAACAAAATACCCAATAAAGGGGAGGTCGAAACATTTGACTCGATCAAACGTTGCACCACCCACAATAAGTTCTTGTCCATCAACCTTGACCGCATAGGGCAAGACAAATGGTCACCTAGCTCTTGTTGCTAAGACAGGTCAAAGAACTAAAGAATCCAACAACAAATCCAATAAAGTTGTTGCCAAAATGCTCTCTCCAAGAAAGACTACTATTTCGATAACCCCAAAATCACTAGATTGCCACCTAGAAGGAGACTGTCAGCTCCTTTTTTCCAAGGGTATAAATTCACCCAAAATGATACATCGTTTTCCAGTCATTCCTAGTACATAAAATAAAAGAAAGAAAAAAGTATGGGCCACAACTTATGAGCAACCACAAACTTCTATAACAAATGAATCATGCTTTCAGGAGCCTACTGACACAACAAACAAAAAATGTCAGAAATCCTTTTGAGCCAAGTTCGTCCACGTCGGGATAAATTTAGAGGAAACCTGCCAGTGCAGATTTTCAACTTAGTCAGAAGGGCTACGACCAATGACTATAAAAAAGGACTCCAAACCAACAGAGAAGAGCCTTCCCATGCTTGAACTAAGAGACGCCTAGCTTACAAACACTCAGGACTTAGAAACCCCTTTTTTCATCTCACGTCTAGTACACATCGACATCCTTCCAAAGGTTATTTACAGGAATAAAGAGGATATAACATGAATCCTTGATTGACCAAATGTGTGTGAGTGATAAATATATGATCTAGAGTGGTCTAGTGCAAACATACACTGTCAAATAGTAACAAACTTAGAAGTATTCCAAGTATCGTATCCCAAGAAACTAGTTGTGCTTCAATTCATTCTAAGATAATACTAACAATGGAAACCAGTGGTAACAAGTGAAAATAATTGAGATTCTGGTTGTGTGCTAAATAATAAAGTAAACAGATGATGATAATAGGGATTGGTCAAACTTCATCTTGAAGACTTTATACCTTGAGCCATGTAGCCGTATCAAGTTAACATCGACTCAACATGGACAGGAAACTAGTCATATTCAGTCTTGTTCACAAGTTCCTTTAGGAGCCTAAGTAGCCAATCCTATATTTCTAGCACTAGCTAAAACTTATATCAATTTATGCCTTTTCTAAGTTCAATTATGTACCTTATTTCTAAGGTTACATGACAAACTATGTTTAGGTCCTTAGTCTCATATTCTTTTTGTGAAATCTGTCTTTATCTTAACATTCTTAGTATTAAGATAGACTCAATTAACATGCTTAATTAAATGGTCGGTTTAACTTAACAAGATAACAATTTACTCGACAAAGAAAATAGAAAGGACAAGCGAAGTGATGCAATAACATTAACTCAAGCCATATTATCTTAGGGTATCCACATGACCACATCCCTTAGAAAATTAGCCCATAACTACATAAGAATGAATATACTTCATTCATGCAAAAGCCATGAGTTACAAATGTCGATTACAAAAGCAAAGTAAAGAAATGTAAAAACAACAAAGAATGAAATGAATAAGTGCTGGAAAAACACAATAACATAAACCCCTTAAATTAAAACCTCACCCTCAAAGGTTCTCTAGGACAAATTCAACCTTTTTTTTAAAATGAATCCTTACTCTACACACACTTTCACGGATATAGAGGATCTTAAAACTATGTTTCTTCAGAGGAACTTTCGTTCTTGAAGAATTTTTTAATGTAGCTTGTAAGATCGCTTCTGAGGAGTAGAGATTGTTGGACCATGAGGCTTCCATCCCTTTATATAGACCAAGGTAGGTGAGAAAGGGTCGAAATTCATGCCTTGAACGTCTCTGAGGTAGTTTCGGAGCTAAAAAATGGTTGTAGATCGAAAAACCAATAAATTTGAATGACTGGGCGCAATTTGACAAAATTAGGATTTTTATGCGGGCGCATCACTGCTTATTTCTACAAAACAGTAAAAACCTCCATTCAAGCTCATGAAATTGGTTAAAAACAGTAAAAACTAACTTAAAGCAGTTCCTAAACATGTATCTGCTCATTTTACTTATTTTAGGCCATTTTGGGGTCGAAATCATATGAAGTCTTTCTTTTACTCAAGTAACAAAATATATAGGAAACCATGCACTTTGTGACATTTATCAATCCTCCTAAAAAAGGACCCACATATTAAGGCCTCATCCCACTATCTACCACCAATTCAAGCAACATTAAGACCCTTCAATTGTGGGGGAATCCAAAGTAGCTTGTTATTCCCTCATCGAAAAAGCCACAAGTCACCTAAAATTTGAACCAAAATCTAATTTTATCCACCCTCCACCTTTAGCCATGCTGAAAAAGCACCCTCCCTTAAAGGATATTGCGGTAGACCATCGATGAATTGGACCTTATGCCTCACTTGCAGAATAGAACCAATTCAGAGGTAGCTGCTGCGAATGATCATATAGACCAAGCTCTCTAGGTGCCTAACCAACCTCCAACACGATTTAGCCAACATTACTTTCTTGAAAATGCTCAAGTCCCTAAACCTTATATCCCCCCTCCCCAATCCTTGTTGTAACACAATTTTCCTCCAACTATGCTAGTGAATTTTCTTGTGGTGATAAAAAAAAATTCCACCAAAAGTTACACACAAAATGAATTGAGATCCTTACATACATGATCAAGGAGTTTAGAATAGCTCATAGTGTATGTGGAGATAGCCTGAGCTATTGCCTCAATCATAACCTGTATTTCACCTACCGTAAAAAGTTTCTCCTTTTGTTCTATGATTTCTTACCCTATGCAAAATTGTAAGTGTATGGTGTTAGGTCTTAAAACGGTGACCGAGTTCGAGTATTGTCTGCAGTATTAATTAGGCCATTAATTTAGTTAAGTATCTTATGTATTTCTATCTTATTTTATATAGAGAGTTAAACATTAAAGTTGAATTAATGACTTTAAAACTACTCCTACTCCTACTCCTAATTAGTGGAGACAACAATTGGAGAAAAACCCGACACTAACATGCAATCAATCCTAGTCTAAGAATGTAAAGGTATTTAAAAGACTCTCTTGAGCTGAGATAATTCTCAAATGTTTAAAAGTAAAATCTAACCTCTTTATATGATTGTTATAAACAAGTAAGACATTAAGCTCCTTTTCCAAACGACCTCTAGAAGAATATTTTTACTCTTGTATCAAGATTTACAAATAGTTATGGAAATAATGTTTTAATCTAAGTTCCACCCTCTCGAGCTAAAACTCAAATTAAAGATCATTTACTAAGTGACCAAAATAATGAAAGCATTAAACATACAATTTGCATGAAAGATAGTTACAATATGAAAAGTCCTTAATTAAATCAACTAAAAAACCAAAACAAAAATCCAATACGTGCTTAATTTTAGAAAAAAAACAAATTTCTCAACGTTGGTGCCAAATTTTGGACAAGTGGATTGATCTGACCTTAAAATGGTAGAAATGATAAATTTGTATTTTAGGGGAGGAAGCTTGTCTGCAAGTTAACAAAAGACTACACGCTAGTGTGGTGTAAGCCACACGTATTCCAATGCCTAAGCTAGGAAGTCAAAAGATTCATAAACAAATTGGATTACTAGCTTAGAATTCACTTGCCTCATCTAACTCCTTACTTCCTTTACTTATAGGCTCTGGCGGCCGAATCCATTTCCCTTTAGGGTTTTCCCTAAATCCTCAGATATCTACTTGATAACTTGTAAAAATACAAGTTATTGTTGCTTTTAAGTTTAGAATAATTAGTGTTATATGGTGAAAAGTGTCTCTACATTAAGGGAAAGTCAGGAAAAAATACTTTCTTCGCGTTGAACAAGTGGAAAGCCCATAGTGTATAATATCAACTATTAATCCATTAAAAATGCAGAAAAAGTAGAAGAAAACAAAGAAAAATGATCGGGTGTTGAAGTTGCCTTGCAAGAGGATGCGGCGAATTATAAAAAGATGGAGTATGCGGTGAAGTAACCTCAAACGCATGGCTAGGGACCACCGACAACAGTAACGAGCAACATGAAAAAGCTGTCTGATGTGTCTGCTGTAGTCCTGAATAATAGGAAATGTCCTGTGCGTCAGGCTATAAAAGGGTAGTCCTGAAAGAGAGAAGAGGGGGAGAGAGGAATTACACACTTTCATTTTTTTACACAAAGATCGTTGGAGAGTAGAAGGATCGAGATAGTTTCTCTTGATTTCCTTGTCGTCTGACCCTCCCATTTCGTTGTCACCTTAGGAAAAGCATAAGCAAGTTCAAGCTGACGGGAAGCCAGACATTGCCACCGGAGCTTGACCCATCATTCTACATTCATCATCTTCTTGTTATTTCATTTCCATATTGTCACTTAACTATTGTAGCTATAGATTTATTCATCAATACATCATGAACTTCATCTCTTTCATCTTCTCTACTTTTATGACTTCTTTTATCACGAGTAGCTAAATCTTAAGTGGATTGGGGTGAGTTTAGCATCCTTTCGGTGAACATACTAAAGGTCTAAGTTCATGTTGCTTAATGTGCTTTCATTTTTTACTCTTGGTTCCATTGAGCTAATCGAGTCAAGTGGTAACAGTTAACTGCTCGAGAGGGGTAAGTAGCTATGAATTTCATTAAGCAAAGTAAGAAGTGCTTTTTGAGATAAAGACAAAATTACGTTCAAGTAACCTAAGACATGCATCATAGAAATATGACTAATGTGGCTTACTTGCTGAGAGGTGGAGTATGCTTTTGTGGTTATGAACATGAACAGAAACCTGATAGTATGTTCAAAGGATTGATGGTACTCATTTTAACCCTATTTCTTTCATCTGCATACTTACTCACATCTTCAATCAGTTTCCTCACAATCTGATTAATACATTTCCATCTCCACTGAACATTTTATTTTTCTGTCTTTTCAAGATTTCAAAACCTTACACAAACATTTCTAGAATTTCACCTGTGTAGTCGAGTAAAATATCATTGTTAGATTAGTTGGAACAAACAAAATCCCTTTGTTCGACCTCGGTCCTCATCGAGAAATACCTCTTTAACAGTTTGCACTTGGACTGTTAAAGGAAAAACTTGTGATTTTACTAGATTTAATCCACAAATATTTTAGCACTGTAGAAATAGGCAACACTACTCTTCCTCCTAGGGCTTCAATATGCTTAAAAGACTCATTTTTGTGGCTCGACCTTGATCGAGGTGGAGGCCAAGCTGGCCACATTGGGATCTCTTCTAGAGGCCTATGTGGGCCAAATTGTGTCTTTGATGCACAATTGGGTGGGCTCGGGCTCGGCTTGACTGGGCTTAATTGGCCCAAGACCCAATTAACCCTCTTTTTTAAGCTTATTTCCTTCTCTTTGCTTGATATTTTGCTCGTTTGTTGTAGCTTTCATGGTCCAATAGCCTTCTTTTTTTTACTTTGTCTCTTTTACCCTTAACTCTAGAATTAGGCATAACACAAAATATAGGTGAGTAATTGAGTGGTTAATTGTTTATTTATCTAGACTTATTTTATTTAAATTTTGGAATGGATAAATTATTATTATATATATACACATATATATTTATTTTTGTGGATAATATTTTTGGATTTCATGGAATTTTTTAAGGTTTTTAAATATTGTGAAAGATATTGTAGACAACAGAACTTTTTATTCACTTGGATTAAAATGAAAAAATAATTTTTTAAGAACTTCTAAATTTTGTAGAAACTTTTATAATTAACTTTTTTGTGTTTATATTTAAGTGAAAAGAAGAGAGGAGAGTTGAGGAGGGAAAAAAGAGATGAAGACTGAAGGAGAGGGGATGGAAAAGGGAGGAGAGAGAAAATCTTATTGTAATTTTTTATTTTAAAATATAGAGGAGTTTTTAAAAATGGAAAAATAAGAAAAACTATTTACATAAAATAGCAAAATTTTTAGATAGTTGTGATAGACGCTGATAGAAGTCTATAAAAGTTTATCAGTGATAGAAATGATAGAAATAAGTAATAAATGTCTATCAGTATTTTTCTTTTGTTATTTTCTATAAATAGTTTGATATTTTTTCTGTTTGTGAAAATTTCTCTAAAAAATATCATATCAATATTAAATGTAAATTTAGAAATGCCTAACTGTCAGTAGCTAAAGACTTTTTAAAATAAACTAGCTAAAACAAATCTTGTGAAAATTATTTGATTTCTATATATACACATACGCATACATACATACCTACTTTTGAATAAGTTGATAACTCTAATTAAAGTTAGGCTTTGAGAGGAGGCCTCTTTTAAATTTTCTTTAAGAAAATGAAATTTATAATGAACTTAGAATAATTTTGGTCTCTAAAAGTTACCTTTAGTTTTACATCTACTTGGTCCATAAAATTGTAAAAGTTTTGTTTCAACTCCTCAAATTTTAGTTAGTTTCAATCTAAGTAAAAAATCAAGGGGGAAAAGTGTCTTGATTTGTTATTACCATTTTGTGACATGGAGTTGATGGTAATATTAACATCATACATCACTAATATATTTAGGGCTCGTTTGGATTGACTTTCTAAGTATTTAAATAAATTTTCATAAGCGTAAAAAAAAAAAGGTGTTTATAAACATTTAAAAAGTCAATCCAAATGCGCCATTAAAAATTTAGAAAATAGAAAACGAAAGCATGTTTAATAATTCATCTAAAGTTTGTAGGAAGACTAAAACAAATCTTGTTACAAAGTATAAAGTAACAAAGGTCATAAATGAGGAAAAAATGTCACTTTTTCTAATCATATTAAATGCAGGTTTGAGAGTGGTTTTAAAATTGTTAAAAATCAATTTGTCATGTTTAAAATCACTCCGAACATGCCTTTAATTACGCAGAATTTATTTAATATTTAATTTTACACTTTTGAAATGTAATTTTCATATCACCAAATTTGATTTTAAACAATAAGTATGTTTTGGAGTAATTTTGAAAATCACAAAAGTGTTTTTTTGACCATTTCAAAATTCCTCCCAAATATGCCTTAAGGATACATTTGGGAGTGATTTTGAAATGTTTAAAATAATTTTTGTCATATTTAAAATAACTTTGAATCATGCTTTTAATAATTTAAAATAAAATCTAGTGGTATGAAAAATAACATTTAAAAGTGTGTACTGAATTGATTTTAAATTGTTAAAAATGTGTTTAAAAATGATTTTGAACATAGCAAAAGTGATTTTAACTATTTTAAAATTACTCCTTACGTGTCCTCATAGTGAATGACTAATCTTACGTTTGTTAAAACTTGATGGAAGAAAACAAAACTTTAAAACTTTTGACACTAACACATTTTTTTATCTTAGTTGAACTAACTTTGCTTTAGTAAAAGAATATATTTTTGAAACCTTTTTCTTGGTTTTTGTTGAGGATGGATTTGGGCCTAATAAAATCTTAAACTCTAATAGTATTAAAGATAAAACTCTAGATCAAATCTCCTATAAATAGACCATAATGGCTCCATCAGAAGTAACTAAAAATTGACTTAGACATCAGAGCTTTTTTCTTTGTTTTGCAGGTCCTCTCTTCTCTAAATTAAAAATTCAATTGATGATGTCACGTGAAGGTTAAGTGTGTTTTTCGTGTCCCAAATTTTACATCAATCGTTTTAAAATTCAATTAGGATTCTTAAAACATTTTTAGAGGTTAATTTTTCTTTTCAATATATAAATTTCTTTTTTACAAATAAAGAAATGATCAAATAGTCTTTAATAATCGAGATTATATGAACGGATAAAGGAGAAGCAAATCTTTCCCAATAAATTATATCATAAGAACATTATTTTTATTTTTTTTAAAAAAAAGTTACTTATAATAATGGACCATATCTTTGGTGTTTCTCAAAGAATGAAAAAAGAAAAGAAAAGAAAATGGCCGTATTTGGTGATTGGTTGGACTTTTTTTTTTTTTTCTTTTCTATTAATATTTGTAGTACGAATGGTTGGCCATTCAAAAGTTTAGCAAATTGCCTAAAATAAAGTTATGGACAAATAAATTGATCATAATAAATTTTCGAAATATTTGCAAGAGGCCACATGGTCGTGAGAGTTATTTTCTAGATCAACACTGAAAAAGAATGGTTGAAGCTCTGGAATAATTATTTATAAAATTTAGAAAATTTTACTGTCTATTAACGATAGATCACGATAGAATTTTATCGCTTGAACGATAGATAGTGATAGAAATATATTGCTCAAGTGATTGAATTCTATCGCGGTCTATCGTAGATAGGTGGTGCAATTTTTTTATATTTGTAAATAGTTTGATATTTTTTTTCTGTTCATAGTAATTTCCCTAAATTATATATACATAGTTTATTGGAAGTAAAAGAACATGATTTTTAAAATTAATAATAAGTTCGGAGTTGGTTAAGATTATTTTAAATGAACCAATGAGCTAATCCAACCAATAAAATTTTATTTATTTGAACTCAACCTAACTCCAAACAAGTTGAAAATTTAACCCAAACCGTACGAATTGACTTCGAATAATCAAATTTTTCGAATATTTTTTTTATTACCTCTAATTTTACCCATATTATTCAAGGAGTCTGTTTTAATTTTATTAAATGGTATTCTAAACCTTTTTAGTGAAATTAGTACCTCCTGATCAAATTCAAATTACAAAATTACGCGGAGATTAATTACCACACAAAAGTCATCTAATAAAAGAATTAAATTTAATGTACACGAATGTCGAAATTCAACGATGTTAAATGAAAATACTTTAACTGAAGCTAGAAAATCAAACAAGGAAAAAGGCAAACCAAACTCGGTAATTGAATTTATAAACAATAAATATTTAAGTCAACAATAGGATAGTTTCGAATATAATATGTATTTTTTTTATTAAGGATCCGGATGGTTTGAATTTCTCACCCAACATATTATTGAGCTAAAAAAAATTAATAAATATATAAGTAATACCTTAAAAAATTATTTTATCCATCCAACAAATTATTTTTAAAAAGAAAACGAGCTCATTGAAAGTTCTAATATTATTCATGTTCACTCATTCAGGTTTAAGATTCAAAATAACAAAATTGAAAGATTAGAATTTAAATTACTTCCATCCCTGAAATAAAATTATAAAAAATGTTTTTTCAAAGATAGTTAAATGACTAATTAAAAACAAGAAATAAAATTTCTAACATAGGATGAGTCAATTAATAAGTTGAAAGGCCACGTGCTTTAATGTATTGTTAAATTATCATTTGACCCAAAAATTTTAAGTTGATGAGTTATAACAAATATTAATTAATTGAGAATAAAATGATATTATAGGAGTTTAAACAAAATGATATTATAGGAGTTTAAATACAAAATCTGTTAGAAGGTTGAAGAGACAAAAAAAAATGTAATTTATGACTAGGGTTCTTAAAAAAAAAAAAAAAAAAAAAAAAAAAAAAAAAAAAAAAACAAGAAATGTGGGATTCTCTCATCCTCGAAAAAAGGCAGCTATTATAGATTTATTATTTCTTGCAAGCAATGAGATTTCATGTTTTTAATTACTATATAATATGAATGTTTAGCTATTGATTTTCATGAGAAGTTAATTTGTTTTCATATTTGTAAGAGGTATGGAGTTCTTGTTTTGGTCCAAATCTATGTTGGAGTAAACTACATGGCAAAGTGAAAAAGAAAAAATTCTTACTTTTACAATCAATGGAAAAAGAAAAATCAACTCTGATTTATTTTGTTCTAGTTTTTCCCTAAACATGAATTGTGTATTGCATTGCATTACTTTAAAATCTTTTCATTAAAAAAAGAAATGGTAGATTATAATTGTAATGCTTCAGGTTCAGGATTTGGCACCTAATAGCCTTTGTATTTCCTTGCGACCTAGCAACGACATTCTTATTTATCTTGAACTGCTTCTAAGAGTGAAGACTATCCCCACAAACCAACACAGGTCCTTTCAGCATGTTTTGTCCTCACTCATGTGCATTATAGGAAAATTCCTTAGGAGGTCACCCAACAACACGCGTAGCTGTGGAGTTTTTATGATTAAGTCACCGAAAAGAAAGGTGCACTTTGTTGATATAGGTAGTAACTTTGAATTTTTTTAAACTTTTCCTTACCATACTTTCATATCCTCATGATCCCTCTCATTCAGATGTAATCTCGGTTCAGGTTCTTCTCTCATTCAACTTGTTTTAAGTATGTGAAAAAGTCCTTCCAAACTTAATGGTATGAAAATGATTTTTCAATGAGTGTGGAGATAAAAAGTTTATAAAAAAAAAATCTAAGTTTATGTGATTTAAGTCATGAATATCTCAAAGAAAGAGAAAGGAGATAGAAACTATTATCCTCTCCTATGTCTCTATAGTTTGTGGGGTTTGTACCAAAAATTGAAACCACCACACACCAACTATGACAAAGAAGAAAAGTAAGTGAAAATAACTGATGTCTTGAAGAGAATTATCAAACAAAATCCTTCTAACTCTAACTTTTCCCATTGCCACCACAGAATCTTCCCTAATAAATCCATTTAATAAAAACCTACATGCAAGCTGTATCCATCCATTTGATACTTACAAATCATCTACCCATCAATTTTTAGTTTCCCATAATTCCTATTCCAAAAACTCAAACTCCCTACCTTCCTTATAACACATCAAATCTTCATTATTATCTTCCTCTCAAACACTTCAAACATGTTTTATTTAATATTTTGAAATGAGATTATATAACTTAAATTCATATTTAATTTTTTTTTAACATAAATATTTTAATCACTAAATTATGCTCCACAAAACAAGATGTATATATATATTAATATAATATGCATACATGTAGTGGTTAATCTCCAAAATTAAATTAGTGGGTCTAAAAAGATTTTTCAAAAACGACCCACAAACTTTTAGGGGATGATATTTAAAGAATTTCGATGCTTTTGAATTCAAAAAGTGCATTGTATAGTGGGATTAGAAGATACATAAGTGAATCAATAAAGTGAAGATATATATATACACATATACATACATATATATATATGCAAATGGGAATGCATGGTTGCCATGTAGCTAGCTCTTTGGAGCAGCAGCTGGTAGATGTAGAAAAACAAGGTAGGATTAGAGAGAACATATAAAGCATATAAATCCACAAAGATGCATTAAATTAATGAAAAAAAATTATAACATATAGTTTTTCATGAAGTGGTCATGAAGAACTTGATGATCCGAAATATCTAATCAACACAATTTAACTTTTAACTTATATGATTTGGATTGAGTTAGGTTCAAATAAATAAAAATTTATAAATTGGATTGGTTCATGATGAATTCACTTAAAATAATCCAAATCAACCCAAACTTAGTATTAATTTTAAAAAGTATTTTTTTTTACCTTATGATATATATATATATATATATATATATATATATATATATATATTTAATTTATTTTTATTTAATACCATAATTTTTTAACATTTTGAAAAGGGAAACTTTCACAAATAGAAAAAATGTCAAACTATTTATAAAAAATAGCAAAAAAAAAAAAAAAAAACCACCGATAGACATTGATAGACTTCTATCAGCATCTATCAGTGATACATCTCTATCATTTTTATCACTGATAGACCCTAATAGACTTCTATCAACATCTATCACAATTATCTAAAAATTTTGCTATTTTATGTGAATAGTTTCCTTATTTTTCTATATTTAAAAATTACCCTATTGAAAATAACATTTGAATGGTTAAGCTTCACTTAATATATAAAAATAATTAAATAAAAATTTTATATATTAACATTTGACTCATTTTTAAAATAAAAATTTAAATAAATTACTCGACTAACCCAAATCAATCCAACACAATTGAATTATTTTGGGTTTATTATTTATTATTTAATAAGAGTTATTTGTGTTGAAGAAACTTACAACTCGAATAATTGAGAATTGGGTTGAAAAGTGTTTAAACCCAAGTCAATCCACGAAGACCGTGAATTTTTTTATAATTAAAAAACATAAAAAAGGACAAAGAAAAAAGAAAGTGAAATTGGAAGAGTCAAAGAGGCAAAATATATAGAATTAGGGTTGAGAAGTGGCGGATGGGAAGGGGCAATAGCCAAACCAAAATAAGGGAGGGTATGGCTGTGAACCACAAAACCCATACAACCCAATTTGGGTCCCCAAAAGAGAGAAGTGGCTAATTGGAAACTCTGAAGGGTTATATTAACCATTTTTTGAAACTTGGCTTTTCGCTCAACTCTAAAGTCACCTTTAAATTCTTCCTTCTTCTTCTTGTTTGCGTCCTTCTCTTTCTCTCTCTATAGTCAGAAACAAAGGCTGTCAAAGTTTTCTCAAAGTGGGATCCATAGATTTAGGAGACCAGAAACTAAAGCACTTAATAACAGTTTCTTTTTCTAAATTTAACCACAAATTATATTAATTTCACTCTTTTTTTATATATAATATTAAAATTAATATTAATAATAACAATATTTCTCTAATGTCCTCCTCAAACATCTTGTCTACAAATCTTTACCACTAATACTACATCATTTTTCATGGATTTTTTTTTTTGTTTATTTGTTTGGGGAATAATAGTTATCGCTATTTATTGCATTTGTTTCTATCTCTAATTCAATACTTAATTTTAAATACGTACCAAATTTGACTAACCAGCAATTTTCTTTTTTTTTTTTTTTTTTTGAAAATATACAAAATAAATCAATAGATAGCTAGTTGTTTTGTTATTAGGATGGGGAGGAATATGAATTAAACACGCTTTTATTTTACTTTTACCTTAAGGTTGATCACTGATTTTTTTTTGGGGAATATTTTCCACCTTTTTTTCTGTCACAAGTATTAAAATATTAATATCCACGTAAATGTCGAATTGGATTCAATTTTATAAAAATGTCGTTGAAATTATCGACAATGAATGTTGCTAAACAAATTATTAAAACAAAAATTCAAATTAAGTTAATTTGAATTAATAAATAAATATGTTATGATTTTTAAATAAGTTAAAATGTTTATTATTTTTATTATATTCACATTAGTATAATAATTTGTTGTATTTTTTTTTTATTTTATGGATTTTTTTCAATATAATGGAAATGTGGATTTACTTTTTATGTAGATATCAAACTCATGAAAATATCAACAGGTTGACAAAAATTTAATACCATGACTTCACTTGATTATTTGACTCTCGAATTACACCTCATATTCGAACGTAACTAAACGAGTAAAACAATAATTATCATCTTAAACATCGATGATTTAATCTCTCACTCCTTCAATTATATTGAAAGAAAATAAAAGGGATTGATCTTAAATCAAATTATGTGTTAGATAGATCAATAATCAAATTCATATAGAAAGGAGGGGTAAAAAAGATGAAGTTTTGAGAAACTTGACGATAGATCCTAGGAAAGAAAATTGAAAGAAAATTACAATGTGATAATGAAGTTGGATAAGATTTTACCAAGAGATTAATGATATTTTTCTTTTCCTATGACGTAAGGTAAAATTACGTTTTTAGTCTTTGCGTTTTGAAAAATATATGTGTTTGGTTCTTGAGTTTCAAAAGATATTTTTTCGTCCTTGAGTTTTTTAAAATATGTGCATTTAGACCTTAACTTTTCCAAACGTACATTTTTAGTTCAGAAGTTTTAAAAATAAGCTTATAGTGTCATGCATTTATTATTTTAAACTAGAAAAGTAATTAATTTTTTTTTATCTATCCGCTATAAAAATTATTTTTTAAACTTAATTTTCCAATTCAAAATCTAATATAATAAAAAAAATGGTTATTTTTAAAGATAGAAAAATGAGCCCAAATATTTATAAATATAGAAAAATTTCATTGTCTATCAACGATAGACTTATATCATTGAGCAATAGACTTCTATCAATGATAAAAGTCTATCATGGTCTATCGTTGATGGATAGTGGAATTTTTCTATATTTGTAAATAGTTTGATATTTTTCTATATATAATAATTTTCCTTAAAAAATTACTTTAGGAACTTTTTAAAAATATTCTAGGACTAAAAAGTTACATTTTAATTATTCATTGACTAAATACATTTATTCTAAAAAGTTTCAAGGACTAAAAAAGTATGATTTGAAAACTCAAAAAGCGAATACACACATTCCGTAAAAAACTCGAGAAGTAAAATGGTAGTTTTTTAAGTAAATATAATAAGAAGAAGGATGAAAGAGAATCGAATCTTATTCCTAATCCTTTGAACATAAGTTCGACGAACATGTTTCTGAAGCATGCATGCTCCATGTGAATCTGTGGTGGTAGGCTTAATTAAGCTGTTTTGAGATTGATGAAAAAATTATTAACGTAAAGTAAACGCAATTAAGCAACAAAACACAAAGAGAGATTAAAGGATATAATTAAAGTTATAATATATATAATATATATTCCATTGGCAGAATCCCATGTATTTGTTTCTTGATTCCAATACATTTGATTCCTGCTTTGAAGAGAGAGAATCCCATGAACCTAAACTAAAGAATCGACCAGGAAAATTATTGTAGGATGCAGCTTTTAAATTCTCAAAAATCCGACATTGATTTTAGTACCAAAATTAAAACCATTTTAGCCTTTCAAATACGAATCTCTAAAAGGTATAATTTATATAAACCAATAGATTTTTTGTTTCTCTTTTAGTTTGTTTTTGGTAAGAACAAGATAGTACTAAGGAAAACGACAGAGAGTTGTTGTGGTTCTGTCATGCAATAAACTTTTTAAAGAAAATATCTTCTTATATCTTCAAATTTTAGAGATATATCAATTAAATTGTGAACCAATAATTAGGTCAATTTAAGTTATGAACTTTAGCTAAGTATATCAATTTTTCGAATTTTGTTTTATCGTTTGTTTTTTTATAAATGAGGGAGTGAATTTGTGATTATACTAAAAAAAAAAGAGAAATTCATCTCTAAGAACATAATTCAATATGAAATTATATTAAAGAAAACAAACTCTCTTATAATTCTAAAAAGTTGATAATAAGTACTTAATTAACTTCAAATTAACAAATGCAAAAAGTACATTAAACAACATTATTTTTCCTACATTAAACAATCTTTACAATAAAAAGGGGATTTGAAATTGTTTGAAAGATGTAAAAAATGCAAAGTGCACCTATATTTTTTTATGAATGTGAGAAAATTTTGTTTATAGCCATTTTCGGCGATAGATTTTTTCTCTCCTTAAAATATATAGATTGTGGGGTTGGGATTCAAATTTTCGACATAGAAAGAAGATTACTAACCTCTTTAACTACTTAGTTGTATTAAGATGAGATTTTTTTTTTTTTTTAGTGATGATTTAAAACACATACTGCATTTTTTTTTGGAGCTGTTTTTTTTTTCTTTTCCTTTTAAAATATAGCATTATAAGTATGAGGTGAGAGCTAATATAAACATGGCTTATTAATTAAAATAGTAAATCTCCGATCGAAAGTTCAAAATTTCAAGTCTACCCTCAAATATTGTTGAATTTTAAAAATAAAAAGGGTACAATTTGAATCTTAATATTAAGGAAAATACAACAAATATTTTGACCTGGATTATTTGTTTGTGTTTTCGGCACCAATCATTTCAATATCGTTCGGTTTGGGCCCAAGTCTAATAACTTCAACCGGCCCAGAGTTCAAATAGCCTGCCGATCGAACATGTTAAAGCCCAAAGGTCCAAAATTTTGATACACTTCGTTTTAGTGAAGTACATATTTAGCCCTATAGGGGTAGTTAGGGTGAGAGGATGAGATGAGATGAATTCAGATATAAATTCAACTAATTATTTGTGAAGCTAACTTTGTATATCATCGGCATTTTATACCATGTCCTCTAACAGTGCACTCAACCCTCATCACTAGCAAACAACTCTGACGGCCAACTCACCTCCGGCGGCCAACTCCGATGACTACCTCCGACGTCCAACTCCGCCAATCACCTCTGATAGCCAACTTCAGCGACCACTGCCTGCGGCTAACTCCGACAACATCCAACCATCACTGTTGATGGCCAACTCCAGTGACCTCCGACGACGGCCACTCCACCAACTCCGACGACCATTATTCTAAATTATGAATGCTACAAATTTGAGTTTTGTTGACACATGAGTTTTTTGTTTTGTTGGCGCTCGTGGCATAAAACCGTCAATAAAACCTTAATTTAAAGCTTTAAAATAACTATTAATTTAAAAATACATATAAATCATCAGTCAATATTTATATTTAAGCTGACACACAAAATTGTCGATAAAAACACCTTTATTGACACAAAAGTACGTAAATTCCATCAAAACATCGAATTCTCGATTTTTTGATTAGTTCAGAGTATTTTATAGTCGTTCTTTATAATAATTTAACATTAATAAAATCACTTTTATCATGTAAGAAATCAAACAAACTTGTATGTAAAAACACTTTTGAGAAAAAATTGTCAGATACATGAATGTTTTTATTTTAAAAAGTTTTTATCAAAAGTGTTAAAATAAAAATGACTTAACTAGAAATGTCACATGTACAAATTTTTAAAATGATTGCTTAAATTAAAAAAAAAAATCGAATTACATGATCCAAAAGTAAACCCTAAACCCCATTTGCCAAAACTCGCAACAATACATGTGTGCTTAAAAAACAATAAAATAAAGTGCAATCTATAGTTTATTAATATGTATATATATATATATATATATATAGAATTATTGAATAAAAATGTTTACAAATAAAAATAATTATCATAAAAATAGATTATTTATGTAAAAAAAATGCACCAAATACCACTGACATATGAACTCTGCACCCCAAATATCCAAAACACAGACATATGAACTCTACAGACATCATATCTTCATATCTCAACTCAGCACCCCAAATAGCCCCATAGATCATTCCACGACCATACTTTTACAAATGTCCAAAGATTTGAATATTTGCAAATATAGATTCCATTTTTTTCTATACAGGTTTAACATTTGTATCATGTATCTGTCCATATTTAATGCATTTTTTTTGCCAATCATTTTCTTTATAAAAACTAGTCCATAATACGTGTGATGCACGTGAAATATATAGTTTATTTTAGTACATAAAAAAAGTATAAAAAAATTATAATTAATATATCAAATAGTTTCTTACATTGTTTGACCCAAACATATCTTCACCATGAGAAAAGACAAAATAAAAATTTATGAAATTTTAAAAGGTAAAAGATGTAATTGTCCATTCAAACATATCTCAACTGTTAGATATTAATATATCAAATATATGGTCTAAATTACACCCATGCATGAGATATACTTCTTCGACCTAAACAGTTGTAACGTGGCAAAGAACTTGACTATTTGTTCAAACATATCTCTATCGTTAGATCGCGATTTTCATATCTATGGTCTACATCACATACCCATACACGAAAAGATATACCACTTCAACATGAATAGTTGTAATCGGGAGATGATGTGACTATTTGTTTAAATATGTTCTACCGTTAGAATGTGATGTTTCATATTTATGGTCTAAATCACACCTGTACATAAATAGATACACCACTTCGCATATAATCACCTCGACTCAAACAGTTATGACGAAGGATAAAATAGAAATTGTGTAACGTTGTAAGGGGAAAATGGGGATATAAAAATTCTCTTTTCATAGCTCCTTTTATATATAGTATAGATTAGACTTCCACATTAATACAAGGATTTTGAATTCATTAATTTCATGATTTTAGGATGAATGAAATAATTTTCATTTATGGTCTTTTAAAATTCTGTCTTTTTTGATGCATGATTACTGATTTTATTCCACATTTTTTCATTTTTCATCTACAATTTAGTGTTTTATTTGTCTTATCCATCTATATTTCCATCATTCTACGTTATTATGTAGCAGTTTTTAAATATTTATTATATAATACGTTATAAAACAATTTTATATTCATTCATACCCTCATTAAATAAATATAATCGTTGATCTTGTAAATATTATATAAAAATCTACTTAATCAAATATATATATACTTTGTATATAGGCATTCATACTAATACATAGGTAGAATAAACTCCAATATAAGATATGTAGAATAACATAACTCCACTGTTAGAAAAGGAAAAATGAAAATTTATGAAAATTTAAAAGGTAAAAGATGTAACTGTCCATTCAAACATATCTTCACGGTTAGATATTGATATTTCAATTCTATAGCCTAAATTACACCCATGCATGAGATATACTTCTTTGACCTAAATAGTTGTAACATAGCAAAAAACTTGACTGTTTGTTCAAACATATCTCTATTGTTAATCGTGATTTTTCATATCTATGGTCTAAATCACATACCCAAACTCGAAAAGATATACCACTTCAACATGAATAGTTGTAATTATCTCCCATGTTCATTAATACTCTAAAAGCTCCATTTTACGACAGAAATGATTGGAAGTGCATCAAATAACTTTTCTGATTTAATGACGATTGGAGAAAGAATCGAGTATGGGATCAAGCATGGCAAGATAACCAATGTAGCAGGATCTTCAACGTCAAGTATAAAGAAGACTAATTTTTCAAAAAAAAAGAAGGGGAGGTACAAATGGTAAACAAAGCTAACCATGGTAACACAAGTCAGTTGCCGCATCCAAACTCTGGAGTTCCTCATTATCTACATATTGCTTTATATTTGGATTCTAGGCCATGTGAAGTGTCCTTCAGAGTTTAAGTGTCCTCAAATTAGATTTTCAAAATCATGGAACAAACTCCAAAATCCTATCTTAAAGTTTGTGCAATCGGGTTGGAGCTCAACATTTCCAGAAAGAAATACTTGGGAAGCTTTCTTTGCTGAGTTAAAAATAGAAGATGTTATATGGAGGGCTCCATGGATGTCCGTCAGACCAATGATGTACAAATGTGGTGAATTCCAGAATTTACCTCTCCTAGGCCCGTGGGGATGTATATCCTACGCTCCTTTGATGGTATTGCGACAAATGTGGATACGCCAATTTATCCCTAATTCAGAATTCGCTTACAAGAAAGGGTTCTGCGAAAAACAAGATTCAACTGATTGTAAATGCTTGAAAAAAGATCAACAAAATTCAAAGTGGTCAATTCCATGATGATACCACAGAGGATTACAGGACATGACATCTAAACAAAACGAAGATAATGGACACATTTTCGTTTACTATCATTAAAATACATCTCCAAGAAGAAGTAGTGATTCCCAATCAATTGGCAGAACAGGAGGCGCGTGAAGAAGAGTTGAGAAGGACAAATGCATCTCTAGTTCAGGAAAACGAACTATTAAAGGTTGAAATGAATCAATGCTTGATGCGAAACACTACACTTGAAAAAGAATTACGCGAATTAAAGGATAGTGTCAAAAAGTAGAGGAAATTAGAAAGAGAAGTATCTGCACTGGATACGGAAACTCGTGATCTGAACTGGAAAATGCATCGATTAAGGAAAGATAAGGAAGTCACTCAAGCAACTCTGAAGTCTCAGGATAATCAAATCTCGCAATTGCAGTATGATATATCTTTACTTGATGAATGGGTAAAGGAATTGGAGAAAGGAATTGATGTCAAAATAAAGAAATTCATGATTTAGAAGAGAAGAACAAGATGTTGTATCAAACAGTTAATGTAAAGGAAGGGCAACTATGTGAAATCAGCAAGGAAAATATGACCTTGAGGGAATCCATCCAGTCCCTCAACATTCGATTTACCAAATATCAGGATGTTGCAGAAGGATTAATGCGGGATCATACGCACTTAAAAGAACAATATGATGGATTAAAAGTAGATTACGAATTTCTGAGACTTGATTACACTACTATGCTCAATAAGTCAAAATATATGCTTACAGAAATCAGGAAAGTTACAAAGAAATCAGATGACCTGGCAGAAGAAGCACGTCACATGACATCGACTATTGCACCCACACAACCAAACGACAAACACATGCTCAAATTCTTAGAGAAATTGCGTACAAATTTAAAATACTAGGGGCGATTTTATTGATCTCCTGTTTTGATTAGATTTCTTTTTTCTCTTTCTCTAATTTCTTTTAACAATTTGTAATCCATTTATTTATTTATTTTCCCCTATTTCACTTAATTGAATATTTTTCCTTGATTTTGATTTTATCATTCGTATCAATAAACTCTTTTTCTTTTTATTTTACTTTTCTTTTCTTCATAAAGAAAAATAAGATAGCTCGATCACTACGAATCAATCGCACTTACGTCACCAGATACAGATTAAAGAAAATGGATGAGCAAAATACAGAAATGGAAAAGACCCGAAAAGACATTGAAGAGTTAAAGGAAAAAATGGAAGTCATACTTCTGCTGTTGGAGAAAGGCAAATTTGTAGCAGATGTAGCTCAACCTAGTACTACGACTGGGGTAAATTTGCAATCGCATCCACCAATTGAGGGATTTACCACCAAATACACCACATATACCCCACTTTACAATGTTCCCGTTGATCAGTTTCCTTTTCTTTTCGCAACTAAGGTTGAGCCAGTTCCTTTGCTTAGCCAAGGAAGCTTCCAACCCTTTAATGAGGATCCGACAAAGGTTACAATCACAATTCTTAATCTAGATGATCCAGAGGTCAGGAAAAATTTGATAAAAGAAGAGCCTAAAACCTCTTCTAGTGGAAAGTTCGAGAATCTGGAAGAAAGACTGAGAGCTGTGGAAGGAACAAATGTTTTCGGTAACATAGATGCTATTCAGTTGTGCCTGGTGCCGGATGTAGTTCTTCCAGCAAAATTTAAGGTTCCAGAGTTTGAAAAGTACGATGGGTCTTCATGCTCTAAAAGACATATTATCATGTACTGCAGAAAGATGGCAGCGTATGTCCACGATGACAAGCTACTCATACACTGCTTCCAAGATAGTCTGACAGGTCCAGCTTCTCGGTGGTATATGCAGTTGGATGGAGCTCACATCAGCACATGGAGGAACTTAGCAGATTCCTTTCTAAAACAATATAAGCACAACATAGATATGGCTCTAGATCATCTAGATCTGCAGAGGATGGAGAAGAAAAGTATAGAGAGCTTCAAAGAATATGCGCAGAGATGGAGGGATACTGCTACACAAGTACAACCTCCCTAACGGACAAGGAATTTTCTGCCATGTTCCTTAATACTCTAAAAGCTCCATTTTACGACAGAATGATTGGAAGTGCATCAAATAACTTTTCTGATTTAATGACGATTGGAGAAAGAATCGAGTATGGGATCAAGCATGGCAAGATAACCGATGTAGCAGGATCTTCAACGTCAAGTATAAAGAAGACTAATTTTTTTTAAAAAAAAAAAAGAAGGGGAGGTACAAATGGTAAACAGAGTTAACCATGGTAACACAAGTCAGTTGCCGCATCCAAACTCTGGAGTTCCTCATTATCCACATAATTATTATGCACCACCTCATCCATATTATCAACTTAAGTAAATCATGCAGCAGTCCAATATTATCCCCCTCCTCCTCAAAATCAACGTTTTTATGTGAATCAGGGGTACCAGCCTCCAGGTCAACAAAATTCTTATGCTCGAGGACAAGATAATAATAAAGTGGGTCGTAAATAAGTGCAGTTTGATCTGATTCCAATGACTTACACAGAGCTTCTGCCATGACTATTTCAGAATAATCAACTAGCACCTGTACCAATAGATCCACTGCAACCTCCTTATCCAAAGTGGTATGACCCAAATGCCCATTGTGATTATCATGCAGCAGTCATTGGGCATTCAACTGAGAATTGTACTGCACTTAAGTACAGGGTACAGGCATTGATCAAGGTGGGATGGCTGAATTTTAAGAAGGACAATGAACTTGACGTGAATAATAACCCTCTTCCAAACCACCAAAATTCGCAAGTAAATGCTATAGATGTGGGTGAGGTTGGTTTAAGGGATGTCGTGAGCATGATAACATCCAAAGAAGAGCTTTTTCGAATTTTGTTTAACAGCAGATTGATCGAACAAGAGAATTTGCAAGATGATGTCCTCGATAGCCAATACCATGACAGTTTATTATATTCATATGGAAAAAGGTCACTCTATTGACCAGTGCCCTCATTTTCCCCAGAAGGTACAAGAATTATTAGATTCTCATTTTCTAATAGTCTCACAGAAGGTAGTTGGAAAATCAGAGCGTGAGCATGAAATAGATGCTGCAGAAGAGTTTTCAACAGGTGAATGCTCGAAGGTTTCTCTGGAGCGGAAACCATTAACGATCTTTTACAAGGAAAAACCCAGTACTACCACTTCTAAACCAAAACCAATTACCATACCGGTTCCATCTCCATTTGAGTATAAAAGCTCAAAAGCAATTCCATGGAATTATGAATACAAGGTAATTGTTGAGTCTGTACCAGTCCCCATAGACAATATTAATGAAATTTGAGGTACAAAACGAAGTGGGAGGTGTTATACGCCAGAAGCTTTATTGAAGTATAATAGCAAGGATAAAGGAAAAGTCAAGCTTAGTGATGCCATTGATTGCAGGATAGAGGAACCACTGTTGGTGAGAAATCAAGAAGTAAAGGAGCCAGCATCTGAAGATGGCATCCAAGAGTTTTTAAGACTTGTAAAACAAAGTGATTATAAAGTAATTGAACAGTTGGGCAAAACGCCTGTTAGAATCTCCATTTTGGCCTTATTGTTATCTTCAGACCTGCATCGCAAAACTCTGATAAATATCCTAAATTAGACTTATGTTCCATCAGACATTACAACAGACAATTTAGACAACATTGTTGGCAGTATAACAATATCAAGTTCCATAACTTTCACTGATGATGAGATACCGCCTGAGAGCATGGGTCACACAAAGGCCTTGCATATTACAGTTAAGCAAGAAATTTGCTGTGGCCAAAGTTTTAGTTGACAATGGCTCTTCTTTGAACATAATGCCTATGTCAACATTGGAAAAATTTCCTGTTGATATGTCACGCCTCAAACAAGCACTATGATAGTGAGGGCCTTTGATGGATCGCACGTGAAGTGGTTGGGGACATAGAAATTTCTATTCAAATAGGCCCTTGCACCTTTGACATAACTTTTCAGGTCATGAACATCAACTCAGCCTATAGTTTCCTGTTAGGTCGCTCATGGATTAATTCAGCAGGAGTAGTCCCTTCATCATTGCACCAATGCCTTAAATTTGTAGTCGAACGCAAGCTAGTGATTGTATCAGGACAAGAAGATATTTTTGTGTTAAGGCCATCCTCTATGCCATACATAGAAGCAGCGGAAGAAGCTTTTGAATCCTCGTTCCAATCTTTTTGAGGTTGCAAATGCCACCACTATATACGAAGAAAGAGGAACAAGGAAGCCACGGTTTTCAAAGCTACCTTCAAGGGGAAATGGCAGAAGTTTGGATGACTTATTGAGTGTGCAAAAAAATATGAAAAGATTTGGTTTGGATATAAACCAAGCATGGAAGAAATGATCACAACACAAAAGTGGAAAAATAAGGATCAAATGATGAATTTTGAGCATCGTGGGCCTCGAAGCCAAACGAGTATTCCCCACCTTTACGAATCTTTTAAATTCGCTGGCACAATCCATCCAGAAAATCAAAGTTTTGAAGTGATGGTTGTCACAGAAGGCAAAGACGAAGAGGATCCCCTAGTCTACTTATGCCCAAAGAATTTTGAGCTGAATAATTAGACCGTATTTGATCTACCGTCAATTGTTAACGATTTATCAAAGTAATTATTTACCTTTGTTCATTTTGTTTTGAATATTCTATGTGAAATTTATTTTCTTTATCAATAAAAAACCATTCTTTTTCTCTCCTTAATTTTCTCTCTTTTTAGTCATATCTTTTTCTTTATTTTCCTGTTCATCACACCAAATAACCGTCCTTTTGAACATTGATATTGAAACTGAAAGCGCAAATGAACTTATGTACGACTTTGATACTTTTGCACACGACATCGAGTTTGAAGAAGTAAGTGATAGTGAAAAAGGTCTTGAGCTTTCCTCTGAATTATTGAGAATGATTGAAGAAGAAGAAAAAATGTTAGGACCGCATGAAGAGCCAACAAAAACAATTAATCTAGGGTCCCAACAGAAGTAAAAGAAGTTAAAATTGGTGTTGGTATGACAGCTGAAAGTCGCCAAAAGTTGGTAGAGTTACTTCACAAATATGTTGACATCTTTGCTTGGTCATATCAAGACATGCCAGGTTTAGATACAGATATTGTAGTGCATCATTTACTACTTAAGCCTGAGTGTAAGCCTGTAAGGCAGAAGTTGCGCAAAATGAAGCCTGAAATGTTGGTCAAGATAAAAGACGAAGTTAAAAAACAAATCGATGCTGGATTTCTAGCAGTAGCCAGATACCCTGATTGGGTAGCAAATGTTGTTCCTATTCCTAAAAAGAATGGGCAAGTCAGAATGTGCGTTGATTACAAAGATTTGAATCGAGCAAATCCTAAAGCCAATTTTTCACTTCCTCATATTAATGTACTGGTAGACAATACTGATGGCTTTTCCACTTTTTCCTTCATGGACGGATTCTCAGGCTATAACCAAATCAAGATGGCACAAGAAGATTAGGAAAAACTACATTTATTACACTATGGGGAACCTTTTGCTATAAGGTAATGCCATTTGGATTGAAAAACGCTGGGGCAACATACCAGCGTGCCATGGTTACCTTGCTCCATGACTTGATGCATAAGAAAATTGAGGTGTACGTGGATGATATGATCGCTAAATCCAGACAAGATGAGGATCACATAGTTGTTCTAAGAAAATTGTTTGATCGATTGAGAAAGTTCAAGCTTAAGCTGAATCCAAATAAGTGTACATTTGGAGTAACATCAGGAAAGTTGTTGGGTTTCGTTGTAAGCCAGGAAGGAATCAAGGTTGACCCTGGTAAAGTAAAGGCTATCCTAGAAATGCCACCACCGTGCACCCAAAAAGAAGTTAGAGGATTTTTTGGAAGGCTAAACTATATCGCAAGGTTTATATCACATCTAACTGCAACATGTGAGCCCATCTTTAAGCTACTTCGTAAGAGTGATGCAGGAGTATAGAATGAAGACTGTCAAAAGGCATTCGAAAAGGTCAAGCAATACTTATAGAGTCCTCCCGTGCTAGTCTCTCCAACTCCAGGTCGCCCGCTTATTTTGTATCTTACTGTGATAGAAAGTTCAATGGGATGTGTACTAGGACAACATGATGATTCAGGCAAAAGGGAGCATGCTATATATTACTTGAGCAAGAAGTTCACTAGTTGTGAGATAAGATATTCTTTGCTTGAAAAGACGTGTTGTGCGCTGGCATGGGCCGCCCGTCGTTTAAGGCCATACATGTTATACTATACGACATGGCTTATCTCAAAGATGGACCTTATAAAGTACATTTTTGAGAACCCGTCTCTTTCAGGCAGAATTGCAAAGTGGCAGGTTCTCTTATCTGAATATGATATAGTCTATGTCACTCGGAAGTCAATCAAAGGAAATGCATTAGCTGACTACTTAGCTGAGCAACCCATAAACGACTATGAGCCAATGAAATTTGATTTCCTTGATGAATTGGTCTCTACCATAGCAAAAGAAGAAGAAGTACCGAATTCAGAGGCATGGACCATGTTGTTTGATGGAGCCTCCAATAAATTAGGCCATGGAATAGGTGTCATTTTGATTTCACCAGAAGAAAAGCTATACCCTTTAATAGCCAAGTTAAATTTTGATTGTACTCATAATATGGCCGAAAACGAAGCTTGCTCTATGGGTATCCAGGCAGCATTGGATATGAAAATCAAGAAGCTGCGAGTTTTAGGAGATTCCATGTTGGTAATTCACCAGTTAAGGGAAGAATGGGAAACAAGAGACGGTAAACTTCTCCCATACAAAAAGCTAATAATGGAATTGTCGCAAAAGTTCGATAAAGTTACTTTTGATTATCTACTAAGGGAAAGTAATAAGGTAGCAGATGCTTTAGCCACATTGGGGGTCTTATTTAGCATAGACCTCAATCAAGAGGTACAACCTATCAAAACTGAAAAGCGAGATGCTCCGGCCACTTGCATGACTATTGAAGAAGAGTCTGATGGTAAACCGTGGTATTTTGACATTAAAAAGTTTATCAAATATCGAGAATATCCCGTGAATGCCTCAGAGAATGATAAGCGCACACTTAGAAAGTTAGCAATGAAATTCTTCTTGAACGAAGAAGTACTTTACAAAAGAAATCATGATATGGTACTCTTAAGATGTGTAAACGGGACATAGGCAAATAAAATCATGAAAGAAATCCATGAAGGAGTTTGTGGAACTCATGCAAATGGACATATGATGGCTAGACAAGTATTAAGAGTTGGTTATTACTTGTTAACTATGGAAGCAGATTGTATTAAGCATGCGAGAGAGTGCCATAAATGTCAGATATATGCAGACAAAGCCCACGCACCTGCATCTCAGTTACATGTTATAACAGCTCCCTGGCCTTTTTCCATGTGGGGAATGGATGTGATAGGCCCCATCGAGCCTAAAGCCTTGCATGGGCACCGTTTTATTTTGGTAGGAATTGATTATTTCACCAAGTGGGTGGAAGCAATGTCTTATCGAGAGGTGACAAAGACAGTTGTCATTAAATTCATAAAAAAAGGAGATTATTTGTCGCTACGGTCTTCCTGAAACTATAGTGACTGATAATGCTCGAAATTGAATAATAAATTGATGAAGGAGTTGTGTGAACGGTTCAAGATCAAGCACCTCAACTCAACCCCCTATAGGCCAAAAATGAATGGAGCAGTGGAAGCTGCTAACAAGAATATAAAGAATCGTGCAAAAGATGACGGTAACATATAAGGATTGGCATGAAATGCTTCCTTTTGCACTACATGGTTATCGCACATCAGTTCGAACTTCAATTGGGGCAACACCATTTTCGCTAGTCTACGGTATGGAGGCTGTTCTTCCTATTGAGGTAGAGATTCCATCCTTCCGAGTTCTTATGGACGCTAAACTAAAAGAAGCGGAATGGGTCCAAAACCGCTACGAACAACTAAATTTTGTGGAAGAAAAAAGACTAACAGCATTATGCAGGGGTCAGCTATATAAAAAACGGATGACAAGAGCTTATGACAAGAAAATACGCCCCAAAGTTTTCAGAGAGGGAGATCTAGTTTTAAGGTGAATTCTCCCGTTTCAGAAAGACCACCGAGGGAAGTGGATTCCAAATTATGAAGGACCATACGTAGTAGAAAAAGCTTTCTCTGGAGGAGCTTTGATCTTGACCAATATGGATGGGGACCGACTGCCTAATCCAGTAGACTCAGATCATGTGTGAAAGTACCATGCGTAAATTGCAGAGTTTTTATCAAAATATTAGCGAGTATCCAAGAGAATTACATTTTCTTTTTTCTTATTTTGTTTCAACTTTGTTGTATCTACCTTGGGCTTTGATCCTAATAAGATCCTCTTTACGGAGAAAATATTGTCTACTTTTCTTCTTTAAGTTCATGTGGGCGTTATCGTTACGTTTAAAAGCAAATAGTTACAAGTGATAATCGAAACAATTGTTGTAGCTCATTATTTCATCAAAGCGTTAAAATATTAAGAATTTGAAATTGGAGCAAAGCCATTCTATCTCATAGCGTCATCAAGACAAAGATTAGGCCGCCAGATTCAGTTCAAGTTCCTGAAAAGTGCGAAGGAAAAATGGTGATCGAGTTATCATTTGTTTTGAAATAAGAGTATGAACTTATCCACCGTTGTTGCATGATGGTTTGAGTGTCACATTCACATTTCATGCATTCAAGCATTTTGCACAAATGATAGTTGCATCCTGAGTTTGATATATACATTACATTTATTGGTTAAATTGAACTTTGCCCGTTAGTTAAGGTCGAAGCCTGGTTGAGTCAGGTCCGTTTACATTTTATTATTGGTTATCGAACCTTACCCGTTGGTTGAGGTTGAAGCCTGGTCGAGTCAGGTCCGTTTACATTTATTGATTAAATCGAACCTTGCCCGTTAGTTGAGGTCGAAGCCTGGTAGAGTCAGGTCCATTTATATTTTTTATTGGTTAAATCTAACCTTGCCCGTTACTTGAGGTTGAAGCCTGGTTGAGTCAGGTCCATTTACATTTTATTATTGGTTAAATCGAACCGTGCTCGTTAGTTGAGGTCGAAGCCTGGTCGAGTCAGGTCCATTTACACTTTATTATTGGTTAAATCGAACCTTGCCCATTAGTCGAGGTCGAAGCCTGGTCGAGTCAGGTCCGTTTATATTTTTATTATTGGTTAAATCGAACCTTGCCCGTTAGTCGAGGTTGAAGCTTGGTCGAGTCAGGTTCGTTTACATTTTTATTATTGGTTAAATCGAACCTTGCCCGTTAGTTAAGGTCGAAGCCTGGTCGAGTCAGGTCCATTTACATTTTATTATTGGTTAAATCGAACCTTGCCTGTTAGTTAAGGTCGAAGCCTGGTCAAGTCAGGTCCGTTTACATTTTGTTATTGGTTAAATCGAACCTTGCTCGTTAGTTGAGGTTGAAGCCTGGTCGAGTAAGTCTGTTTACGTTTACTGTTGCTTAAATATTCAAACCTCGCTCTTTAGTTGAGGTCGAAGTCTGGTCAAGTCAGGTGCGTTTTATTTATTGTTGGTTAAATCAAACCCTTCTAGACAAAGGTTGAAACCTGGTCAAGTCAGGTCCACTTATTTATCATGTTGCTCAAATCAAACCCTAAAATATTTTATGGTCTACCAGTAGAACTCCTTTGTCTTTTCCTTTGTCTACCTTTTTCATCTTTCAAAGATACACAAAGGGGGCAAACTGTAGACACCGTATTTGTTCCGGCTCATTTTTAAATGATGTTTGATTTTAATCGAATTTTGATAATTTAATGAAATTGGAAGTTTAGTGTTTTTTTTTTTTAAAAAAAGGGGAGTAAAGGGGTAATAACAAATATTTAGGAAAAAAAGGGTTTGTTATTAAATTTAAGGTTTTATTATTTATTTATTAATTAATTGTTTTTAGAAGAATTGATTTTTTTTTAAAAAAAGTGTTTTTTAAATCATTTTTTTTTTAAAAAGGTATTTTGTTTTCCATCTTCTCTCTCTTTTCAAACTCCCCATTCAACGTATTTTTCCCCCTTTTTTTCCTCAACCTTTTCAACGTTAATATCTATTTTTAAAACAAAGCTAACCTATAAATACAGTGGAAAAAGGAAGGGGAAGGAGGCAGAAAAAAAAAGGGGAAAGAACATAAGAAAAAAGAAGTGAAGAAAGATTGAAAGTTGAGAAATTAGAGAAGGAAGAGAAAGTTTTAGTTGAGAAGAAAAAGAAAGAAACGGGGTGTAAAAAAGGGGTAGGGAGAAGACCCAAACAGCCACCGTCCGGCGAACCTCCGTGGACAATCTCCAGCGAACCTCCGTGAACAATCTCCGGCGACCGGCGACGAATCCATTAGTAAAAAAAAGTAAAAGAAGAGAAAGTGGAGAAGGTTGAGAAGAAAAAGGAAAAGGAAGAAGAAGAAGAATTTGGGAAGAAGAAGAGGAGAAAATATTTGGTAAAGGTGGGCTCCATGTAATTTTTAATATATTAATTTATTTATTTTAATCAACAGTGGGTTTCACGTATTTTTTTCTAATATGTTATTTATTTATTTATTTTAAAAATAGTGGGTCCCACGTATTTTTTTATATATCATTTATTTATTTATTTTAATTAATAGTGGGTCCCACATACATTTTTAATATATTATTTATTTATTTATTTTAATCAATAGTGGACCCTACATCCGTTTTTTTTTTTACCTTTTCTCTCTCCTTTTATTTTTACCATATTTACTCATTTATTATTATTATTTTGTATATTTATTATTATATCCTCTCCCTTCTCTCACTATTTCATCTAATCCTAATATTTACTAAAGATTTTTTTTTATATATATACATTTTCAAATGTTTTACTTTTTGCTCGCTTTATATTCCATGAATGTTGCTTAATAAAGATTGGATTCTAAATTTCATGCATTAGACCCTAAATTGTGGATTTTTGTTAACATGAGATTTCCATGATTTTTGTGTTTTAATAAATTGAAATGTAAATTTAAGCCTTTAATTAAAAGTTTACTACTCTCAAATATATTTTTAGTTATTTTCTCTAATGTTGAAATTTCTTTTCCAAATTCTTGGATTTCAAACTTTAAACACGAATGTTTTCCATATTATAATTGGACAAAATGAATTGAATAGAATTTAATAAGCATTTCCTAATTTAAGCTAGAATTGCAAATGAATTTCAAAACTGCTTTATGTTGGGATATCTAAATGAGTTTCAAATTAGTTATTACTTAAGTTTCCAAAGTAAAACTTTAGTTCAATTTAAATTTTGAAATTTTCAAATGAATTTCAAATGCTTTTAAAGTTTTTCATAAATTCCATGATAGAGTCAATATGGCTCTAGAGGGAAATAGTTCATAAGAGAATTCAAACATAAATTGATGTACATTATCACTCATGAATTTCAACTATACTTTATTATTAAAGTTATAGTAAAATTTAGTGAGACATTACCTTTTATTTAATTTTTATCAAATATTTCTAAAATATAATTGGCTAAGATAACAATTCTATCTAGGCTGAGGTACTTAAGTTGGAACACCTCTATCTGGAAATTACTTAGTCAATTTTTTTATCGGTTTTTTTTATTATTATTATTTTTACAATTTTAGATAATAGAAATAAACGCTTTCCAACGGATGTTGTAGGGTGCTAATACCTTCCCTACACTCAATGACCCCCGAACCTATCTTTAGAAAAGTAGATTTTTTTTTTTGTTTTCTTTTTAAATGGGTGACCAATCACATCCCAAAATGATTGGTGGCGACTCCAAACCTTTTACCTCAAAAGAGACCCCTAGAGAAGGACGTCGGCTGCTCCGCGTCGGGATGACGTTGCGACATATAGTATAGATTAGACTTCCATTAAATACAACGATTTTGAATTCATTAATTTCATGATTTTAGGATGTATGAAATAATTTTCATTTATGGTCTTTTAAAATTCTCTGTATTTTTCGATGCATGATTACTGATTTTATTCTAGATTTTTTCCATTTTTTGTCTACAATTTAGTATTTTGTCTGTCTTATCCATCCATATTTTCATCATTCTACATTATTATGTAGCAGTTTTTAAATATTTATTATATTATATGTTATAAAGAAATTTTATATTCATTCATACCCCCATTAAATAAATATAATCGTTGATCTTGTTCATATTATGTAAAAATCTGCTTAATCAAATATATATACACTTTGTATATAGTCATTCATATTAGGGGAATTGCATTGGGTATCAAATTTTGATTATATATTAGCATCCATGTCATCAACTTTTAAAATATTACAAATATGACAAAATATACTAAAAATAATATAGATGGTTAAAAAATCACATTATTTGATTTTTTATGTGAAAATAATATTTCAAAACTAGCCTCATCACTTAAAAAAATAGAAAATTAGTAAATTTGATGTTCTCCTTCCTTTACGCACATTTTCTTCCTCAATATTCTCCACGTTCCTGCAACAACCTAAACTTCTTCAATCTTCTCCAATATTCACGATTTCTCCAAGATTTGGAAAAGAATTTCTTTTGATGCACACGATTGTGCATTTTTTTTCGAAATTTTATTTTGATTTCATTAGTTGAACACACGGTTTCAAAATCTCATTCCTTGAGGATTTCTCTTCTTGAAGCTACGATTTGTATTCTATTTTTTTGCTTGAATTTCGTCCTCACCTTCTCTCATTCACGATTGCACTCACAATTTTACTGATTTCGATTTTGTCAAGATCTTTTTTTATTTTTCCATCACTAGAGTTTTTTTAGGAATGAATGTTAGGTTTTTAGAATGGGGATGTTAATTATTTGTGTATAATCATGGGTGTAGATTGTTAGTTTGTATTCGAGATAATTTTTGTTCTTTGGTTATTATTGTTGAAGGAGAAATTTTGGACCAATCACAAATTGCCACGTCATTTACCAAATTAATGGCGAAATTATGAAATAATTAAATTTGGGACTAATTAAATGTTACATGTATCCTAAATTGAAATTGAAGAGGAAAATTGGCAAATCCCGATGGTGCCACGTGTTTTCGTTTTCATGATTGGATCAAATTAATTATTTTTGGTTCAATTAATTATTAATGTTTGAGATAAAATTTAATCAAGTCTAAAAATAGACTTAATTTGGCCCAAAGGGCCCAAAGGCCCAAATCCAATTAGTTGGGTCCAATGAGTCAGGTCCATGGACCAATCAAGCCCAAACCCACGAAAACCCACATGAGAACTCTATAAATAGAGAAGTTCTCTTCATTTACAAGGTTCAGAAAATTTTACACTCAGAGAGCCTAGAGAGAATTATCCCTACAATCAGAACTCCCTAACTCCTGAAGTTGAACCAGACTTGAAGACTGAAGTTGCTTGTTGAACCACACTTGAAGACTGAAGTTGCTTGGAACACATACATTCCTCCAAGACTCCAACTTCACATACATCCACGCGCTCTGCTTCCCTACATCAACCGCACGCGTACAGTTGAGAGAGAATCAGAGAATCAAGTACTAGAGATCAAACCACATCCGCATCAAATCTACATAAACACAAGTTCAACTCCACGAAACTAGTTTCTCCGAAAACCTCGTGCGAACAAATTGGCACGTCTAGTGGGACTTCTCTACCTCTCATCTCTCTCTACACTCAAAGCAAGCAATGGCTTCTAAGAAAGTTGCATCCAATGCTCCTGCAGCATCCAACGCTCTTGCAGCGTCCAACGCTCCTGCTGCGTCTAACACTTCTGCTGCAAGAGATGCATACACAGGACCCATTACTCGCAGTCGCTCAAAGGAGATCATGCAGGAGAAGGAACAAGGTTCTTCTGTCGCAGAGGACATCTTGAGGCGATTGACAGAATCTCCTAAAGGGGGGATTGTCATCAAGAAAAATCCTTTGTTTGACAACTTTGCTCCTGCCTCTGACCGGTCCAAGAAGGAATCACACCCTGATGTGATGTCCGTCATGATGTCTGACATAACAACCGAGACAGCCATGGCAGAATTGGAGAGGAAGATAAACTTCCTAGCAAAGGCTCTCGAGGAGCGAGATAATGAGATCGCCGCTTTAAGAGAGCAAATGGAGGCTCGAGAAACTGCTGAGTTGAGCCAAACTCCCGCCGTTAAGGCAAGTGACAAGGGAAAAACTCCGCTGTAGGAAAGTCAGCTGCAACACTCTACCTCCTTCGCCTCCCTGTCAGTCCAGCAGCTGGAGGACATGATCACAAATACCATCAGAGCCCAGTATGGAGGATCGCCACAAACTTCTTTTATGTACACTAAGCCGTACACTAAAAGAATTGACAACCTCATAATGCCTGCTGGATATCAACCACCAAAATTCCAGCAGTTCGACGGAAAAGGCAACCTTAAACAACACGTTGCTCATTTTGTTGAAACCTGGGAAAATGTAGGGACTAGAGGAGATCAACTGGTCAGACAGTTCGTTCATACCTTGAAAGGAAATGCTTTCGATTGGTACACCGATCGAGAGCCAGAAGTGATTGACAGTTGGGAGCAGTTAGAAAAAAGAATTCCTGAACCGCTTTTACAGCACTAGGCGGACTGTTAGCATGATGGAGCTAACAAACGCCAAGCAGCGGAAGGGAGAGCCAGTCATCAACTACATCAACCGATGGAGAGCTCTAAGCCTTGATTGCAAAGATAGACTCACTGAACTATCTTCAGTGGAGATGTGCACCCAAGGCATGCACTGGGAACTTCTCTACATCCTGTAGGGAATAAAGCCTCGCACATTTGAAGAGTTGGCGATTCGCACCCATGATCTGGAGTTGAGCATCGCCAATAGAGAAACAAATGACTTTCTGGTTCCAGGAGAAAAGAAGGATAAGAAGGATACAAAGGGCACCGAGAAAACTGTGAAGAGTACCACGAAAGAATCTATGGTCGTCAATACGACCCCATTGAAATTTTCCTCTAAACGAAGAGATTCAAGAGCTGAAAAGAAAGATGATGGAGGCGAGCGACGTCGCCTAACTTTGAAGGAGAGGCAGGAAAAGGTTTATCCATTCCCTGACTCTGATGTTGCAGATATGCTAGAGCAGCTGCTACAGAAACAACTTATTCAACTACCAGAATGCAAGCGGCCGAAACAGTCGGGAAAAGTCAACAACCCCAACTACTGCAAAGAGCTGATTATGAGGTTGGTTCGTGAAAAGAAGATTGATCTAGATCTGGATGAGGTGGCTCAGACAAATCATGCTGCGGTGGCAATGCCTTCAAGCATTCCACCATCAACACTGTTTTATGATCAAGGAGAAAGTTTGATCCAATTTGGGACCTTTGAGCATATAGTTGTTCGGTTCCAGCAAGAGATCATAATGACAGATCTTTTCAAGGCAAAGATGACTTTGTTGAAGATGACGATGAATGGTGGATCCTTGTGACTCGTCGAAAGAAAAGAAAGGCGAGCTCCACCAAGAAAGAGTTTCGCTTCTATCGAGATTACAGAAGAGTAAGCAAGACTCAGAAAAAGAAAGCAAAGAAGAAGGTGTGGAAGTCTAAGCTTGTCAAGGAGGATGACGAGAATTTTCCTCAACCTCAGCGACTTGTGACTCTGGAAGAATTTCTTCCAAGAAACTTCCTTAATGATCATCCAAAGGAAGTGTTAAAAGTTGTTGCATGCCATGTCGTCAGCACAGCAGAAAGCGAAGATATTCTTTCAAGCTCGTTGGAGACGATGGTAGAATCAAAAGACCTACCGTTGTTCAACATAAGTGACTTGTTGTCTCTCCCTCAGACAGCTAAGACTGCTCTTATTGATGCATTGCTAAACTCAGGTGCATCAAGTTCATCAAGTTCAAGCGTCTCAGCCTCTAGGGTGCGTACATGTGCTTCTTGCTGCACATCTATAGGCTTTTCGGTCGAAGACCTATTGCTGGGATCAAAGTATCATAACAGGCCCTTGTTTATCTCAGGATACATGCTAGAACAAAGGGTTGGTCGAATTCTCATTGACGATGGGTCAGCTGTCAATATTATGCCTAAGTCGACTATGAAGTAATTAGGTATCTCAATGGAAGAACTGACAAATAGCAAGTTGGTGATCCAAGGCTTCAATCAAGGCGGTCAACGAGCGATCGGCATGATTCGCCTGGAACTCATTATCGGCGACCTAAAGGCCAACACATTGTTCCACGTCATAGATTCGAGGACCACTTACAAGCTGTTGCTGGGGCGTCCTTGGATTCATGGAAACTTCTACACTCCATCAATGCTTCAAGTTCTATCAATATGGCATTAAGAAGGTTGAAGCAGATTCCAACCCATTCTCAGAAGCTGAGTCCCACTTCGCAGACGCAAAGTTCTACTTAAAGACCGATAATGTCGGTGAAGTTATGCCCGCAGAGATTCTCTAATAAAAGGGGAGGATAAGTCTCAGTCCAAGCCACAAATAGATGCAGCAAAAGAACCAAGTGAAGGGGCCAATACTTCTGACTCTCAAAAGAGTAAGGCATCTACTAGCTCTACGAAGACTGAAACTTTGGAAGATGAGAAAGCTCCAAGTCCTCCAATCTTGCATTATGTTCCTTTGTCGAGACGCAAGAAAGGCGAGTCACCATTCGCAGAATGCCGGTGATGTGGAGATCTTAAAAGAAAGTTTTGTTACACCTCGTACAAAAATAACAAAAAAAGAAATTCACAAACCAAAAATGGACCTGACGAAGGCAAATTTGCCTAAAAAACGAACAAAAGATGGGTTGGACCCAAAGGCTTATAAACTGCTGGCAAAAGCAGGCTATGACTTTACAACTCACACTGAGTTCAAGAGCCTGAAAATTTATGAGTAGCCTGAACTTTCTCCGTCCCAGAAGAAGCTTTTGCAGGAAGGATATGTCATACTTGCATCAAGGAAAGGACTTGGATATAAGTCTCCTGAGCCAATTCGCATAATTAGAAAGGGAAAGGCAAAAATGGCTGACAGCAATCACATAACGATAAAGGAGGTTGATAACTCTAAAGAAGGGGAAAGCAGTGGTCAAAGAACCTCTGTCTTCAACTGCATTCGACAGCCTGTCGCACGTTCCTTAGTCTTTGAAAGGCTAAGTATGACGGAAACAGAAGAAGAAAGTCAGCGCCTAACGGCTAACCTCGACCGACGCTCTGCCTTTCGAAGGCTTGTCATGCCTTCTGGGGAGGAAGAAGACATTCGTCATTCTCCAGTGATGACTCAACCCTCGGCATTTGAAAGATTAAGTGTGCTTACGAAGAAAAATGAGGAAGCACCTTGCGGGTCAATTTTCAACCGCCTTAAGCATGAAGGTGTCGAGAATCACTATAACAAAAGGTCGTCTTTCGAACCAAAAGAAAAAGAAAAGATTCGCGGTGATGCCCCTAGTATACCTACAAAGAAGAGTGGAGGAAAATTCCGCACGTCAATTTGGTGCCGCATTAAGTATGAGGATGCCAAGAATCATTCAAATCAGAAGCCCCTTTGCGAGACAAAGGAAGGAGGAGAAATTTGTAGTGTTGTCCCTTCCTGAATGAAAAGAAAAATTTTCATCACCCTTAATACAAGTGAAGGCTCTTTAAAGGTGAAAAGACGTGATGTTATTTTTACTAAGCCCGACAGTGAAAACTTAGAACAGGAAGAAGGCGAAGTTGCATGTCATCATATCACCGTCATCGAAGAGTCGAAGGACGAAATGTCTGAAGAAGATGTGGAGGACGCCCCTCTCACGCTTGAGGATGGTGGTCAATCTACAGTAGATGAACTCAAAGAAGTGAATCTCGACACAGTAGAGAAACCGCGCCCAACTTTCATTAGCGCATCGCTCTCAAATGAAGAGGAGGGCGAATATATGAGCCTGCTTGCCGAATATAGAGACATCTTTGCTTGGTCATATAAAGAGATCCCAGGACTTGATCCAAAAGTAGCAGTCCATCATCTTGCAATCAAGCAAGGGTATCGACCCGTCAAACAGGCTCAACGACGCTTTCGGCCCGAGCTTATTCCCCAAATTGAAGCAAGAATCAATAAGTTGATTGAAGCAGGATTCATTCGCGAAGTCAAATATCCAACGTGGATAGCCAACATTGTTCCCGTTAGAAAGAAGAACGGACAGCTTTGCGTCTGCGTAGACTTTCGTGACTTGAATAATGCATGCCCAAAGGATGACTTTCCATTGCCTATCACGGAGATCATGGTTGACGCAACTACTGGACATGAAGCCTTATCCTTTATGGATGGGTCGTCCGGATATAATGAAATACGGATGGGTCTCGCGGGTGAGGAAATGACTGCCTTTCGCACTCTGAAGGGAATATACTGCTACAAGGTGATGCCCTTCGGATTAAAAAATGCTGGTGCTACTTATCAACGCGCCATGCAAAAAGTATTTGATGATATGTTGCACAAACACGTCGAATTCTATGTTGACGATCTAGTGGTTAAGTCCAAGAAACGACAAGACCATCTGAGAGATTTAAAAGTTATGTTTGACAGCTTGCGAAAATACCAGTTGAGGATGAACACTCTCAGGTGTGCGTTTGGCGTAACCTCAGGGAAGTTCCTTGGTTTCATCGTAAGGCATCGGAGAATTAAGATAGATCAGTCCAAGATCGATGCTATTCAGAAGATGCCAAGGCCAAGAAATCTACACGAATTGAGAAGTCTCCAGGGTCGTTTGGCTTACATACGGAGATTTATTTCCAACCTTACTGGTCGATGTCAACCTTTTCAAAAGTTGATGAGGAAAGGAGAAAGTTTTGAGTGAGATGAGGCTTGTCAAAATGCTTTTGACAGCATAAAGAAATACTTGCTTAATCTCCCTGTCATAGGCACTCCCTTAGTAGGCAAGCCGTTGATATTGTACATTGCCGCACAGGAAAGGTCGCTGGGGGCATTATTGGCACAAAAAGGGGAGAAAGGGAAGGAGCGTGCTCTCTACTATCTAAGTAGGACCCTAACTGGAGCTGAAATCAATTACTCCCCTATCGAGAAAATGTGTCTTGCGCTTTTCTTTGCGATAGACAAGTTGAGGCACTACATGTAGGCTTTCACGGTTCACCTAGTTGTGAAAGCTGACCCCATTAAGTATGTGTTATCCAGGCCAATCATCTCCGGGCGCCTGGCCAAATGGGCAATTCTGCTCCAGCAATACGACATTGTGTATGTGCCACAAAAGGCGATTAAAGGACAAGCCTTAGCTGACTTCTTAGCAAATCACCCAATTCCATTAGATTGGAAGTTATGCGAAGACTTTCCGGACGAGGAGGTTTTCTTGGTTGAAATTACGGAGCCTTGGACTATGTACTTTGATGGTGCAGCACAAAGGAGCGGAGCGGGGGCAGGCATCGTCCTCATCTCACCTGAAAGACATATGTTGCCTTATAGCTTTACACTTGGTGAATTATGCTCAAATAATGTTGCTGAATATCAGGCTTTAATAATTGGCCTCCAGATGGCATTAGAAATGGGAATATCGTACATAGAAGTTTATGGCGATTCGAAGTTGATAATCAGTCAACTCTTGCTGCAGTATGATGTGAAGCATGAAAATTTAAAGCCTTACTTCACCTATGTCAGACAATTGCTGGAAAAGTTCAACAGCGAAATGTTAGAGCATGTACCAAGGTCAGAAAACAAGAAGGCAGATGCTTTGGCAAACCTAGCTAGTGCATTGACGATTCAAGATGATGAAACTTTAAACATATCGCTTTGCCAAAGGTGGGTTATACCGCCAATTGAGGCTGAATGTGAAGAAGTGAACCCGACATCAGTCTATTTAATTGACGAGGAAGACTGGCGCCAACCCATCATAGATTATCTTGAACATGATAAACTTCCAACAGATCTCCGTCGTAAAACTGAGGTGCGAAGGAGAGCAGCTCACTTCATTTACTATAAGGGGACCTTATATTGTCGTTCCCTGGAAGGGCTCTTTCTTCGATGCCTCGAAAAAGAAGAGTCAATAAGAGCGCTAGAGGAGGCACATTCAGGCGTTTGTGGCGCACACCAATCTGGACTGAAGCTTCAATTCCAGTTGAAGAGGATGGGATACTATTGGCCCAAGATGATCCAAGATTCGATGGAGTATGCGAAGAGATGTGAAGCTTGTCAATACCATGCAAACTTCATACATCAACCGCCAGAACCCCTGCATCCAACTGTGGCTTCGTGGCCTTTTGAAGCTTGGGGACTTGATCTTGTTGGTCCCATAACACCAAAGTCGTCAGCAGGACATTCTTATATCCTTGCAGCGACAGATTACTTTTCAAGGTGGGCTGAGGCCATTGCGCTGAGAGAAGCCAAGAAAGAAAATGTGGCAAACTTTATCCGAACTCACATCATCTACCGGTACGGAATTCCTCACCGAATTGTGACAGATAATGGAAGACAATTTTCTAACAGCCTAATAGATAAATTGTGCGAAAAGTTTAAATTCAAGCAATACAAATCGTCCATGTACAACGCAACTGCCAATAGGTTGGCAGAAGCTTTCAACAAAACTTTGTGTAACCTACTAAAGAAAATCGTCTCTAAGTCAAAGAGAGATTGGCAGAAGAAGATTGGTGAAGCGCTATGGGCTTACCGAACTACTCATCGCACTCCTACAGGAGTTACACCATATTCTCTTATTTATGGAGTGGAGGCTGTTCTCCCATTGGAAAGGGAAATTCCATCACTAAGGATGGCAGTTCAAGAGGGGCTAACTACAGAAGACAATGCCAAACTATGTCTTCAAGAGTTAGAGGCACTTGACGAAAAACGGCTAGAAGCTCAACAGGCGTTGGAATGTTACCAAGCACTGATGACCAAAGCCTTTGATAAGCACGTGAAGCCCCGGTCATTCCAAATTGGTGATCTAGTGCTTGCTATAAGGAGACCTATCATCACAACAAGACATACGGGAAACAAGTTCACTCCTAAGTAGGATGGACCCTATATCGTCAAAGAAGTCTACACAAATGGAGCATACAAGATCGTCGATCAGGATGGATTAAGGATTGGCCCAATCAACTGCAAATTTCTTAAGAAATTTTATGTATGATAAGTATGTAAAATGCTCCTTATCGCAAGAGCCTAAACTGCACGGTGCTCTTGGCCCGCATGAGCTTAAAAGGTGAATGGCCACAAAAAAAATTCTTTTGAACTACGTTATGACTTGATCCCTATACATTATAAAGGGTATGTAGGCAGCTTGAAGGAAACTTTAAGTTCAGTCACGTCATGAAAAAAAGAGTTGAAGATGCCTTACTGGGGGTAATGCAACAAATCAAAGGAGTGCATCGCTAAAGGTTGAAGATGTCTGCCTAGCTCCACCTCATTTGCGAGATCATATCCGGTCTGCTTGACTCTGCCTTTTTTGTGAGATTAAGTTCGATCTGTCTAGCTCTGCCTCATCTGAAAGATCAGCTCCGCTCCATCTCAAAAAATATCGGTGCAGCTCTGCTCCATCTCCAAATACTGGTGCAGCTTCGCTCCTTCTCCAAAATATTGGTGCAGCTTCGCTCCTCCAAAAATGTTGGTGCAGCTCCTCTCCATCTCCAAGTGTTGGTGCAACTTTGCTCCATCTCCAGATATGGATGTAGCTTCGCTCCTCCTCCCGAAAAATGTTGGTGCAGCTCTGCTTCTCCTCCAAAATATTGGTGCAATTCTACTTCATCTCTAAATTCGACAATTACATTGCAATTTCACTTTTGTCTTAAGTTTGATGATATCGTTGTCGCATCTCCATCTTCCAAGACGCGTTGGTGTCTGGCAAGCTCTCCAGGACGCATTGGCGTCTGGTACACAAGCATACGATGCATTAACATCTTCTAAGGAAATACATCAAACTGAGGCTGATCTTTCAGGGAGCGGGACGTGTTAACAAAGGATGGACTAGTATGTCGCACCCTAAGTTGGTAAGGAGCCCGGGCGCATCGGCGGTAGGCCAACTTCTGTTCGCCGTTGCAGCGCCCGGGCGCGGGTACAGTCAGAGTGCGTGCATGTTGTAGAGTCAACTTTTGTCCAAATGTGCTCAACATACCTGCATCGAAACAAACAAATAAAAAAAGTATATTCTAAGAGAAAAATAGTTACCTTGGACGTTACCTTGTTTAGTGGGTGACAATTCTATTCCCAAAAGAAGAAAAACCTGAAGAAAAAAAAAGTTCCCAGTTTTACATATTCTGTACAATAATGATTTTGGAGAAATTATTTCTGAAAACAAAGATCTAACCGTTCATAATGTGTCTCTATTTTTCTTGAACCGACGTATAAAATTTCAATACGATCCGACGGTTGAAATTCCGACAAACGACAATTTTCCGGAAGCTGGTGCTGAAAAACAAATTCCCAGTTTTACATATTCTGTACAACAACGATTATGGACACACTAGAGCTCAAAATAAAGATCTAACGGTTCAACATGTGTCCCTATGTGTCTCGAACAGACATATAAAATTTCAATAGGATCCAACGGTTGAAATGCCGGAAACAACAATCGTCTGGGAGCTGTCGCTAAACAAATTTCCAGTTTTACATGTTCTGTACAACAGAGATTATGGACAAACTAGAGCTCAAAACAAAGATCTAAACGTTTCGAATGTGACCCTATGTGTCTTGCACAAGCTGATAAAATTGCAATATGATCCGACGGTTGAAACTTCGGCAAACGTCAATGTTCCAGGAGTTGTCGCTGAAAATTCGAAGTTCTATTTATCTTCTCCGTTATTTTGGTAGATTTTTCGCCCACTTTAGCTCATTAGGTCACTTAATAATATATATATAATATATATATATATATATATATAAAATCCTAAACCTTAATTCCTTAATAAATTACGTATATATATATATATATATATATATATATATATATATATATATATATATATATATATATATATATATTTTTTAATTTCTCGAATTAAAATTTGGCCATATTCCAAATTTTATCTCAAATCCAAATCAAACTTCGAAGTTATCCCAAATTAAATTTGGCCATATTTCAAATTTTATATCGAGTTTTAATCAAACTCATGTACTAAATTCATAGTTTGATTGACACACCAAATAGGGTCAAATTCAAGAATATATAGAACTTGCATTTTGACTCAAGTTCATCTTTTTCAAGATTCACCCACCATATACGTGCATAAATCTCGAAAAGGGGTATTTTTTGAAGGAGAAATTTTGGACCAATCACAAATTGCCACGTCATTTACCAAATTAATGGCGAAATTATAAAATAATTAAATTTGGGACTAATTAAATGTTACATGTGTCCTAAATTGAAATTGAAGACGAAAATTGGCAAATTCCGATGGTGCCACGTGTTTCCGTCCTCATCGTTGCATCAAATTAATTATTTTTGGTTCAATTAATTATTAATGTTTGGGCTAAAATTTAATGAAGTCCAAAAATAGACTTAATTTGGCCCAAAGGCCCAAATCCAATTAGTTGGGCAGGTCCATGGACCAATCAAGTCCAAGCCCACATGAGAACTCTATAAATAGAGAAGTTCTCTTCATTTACAAGGTTCAGAAAATTTTACACTCAAAGAGCCTAGAGAGAATTCTCCCTACAATCAGAAGACTCCCTAACTCCTGAATTGAACCACACTTGAAGACTGAAGTTGTTTGGAACACATACGTTCCTCCAAGACTCCAACTTCACATACATCTACGCGCTCCGCTTCCCTACATCAAGCGCACGCGTACAGTTGAGAGAGAATCAGAGAATCAAGCACTAGAGGTCGAACCACATCCGCATCAAATCTACATAAACACAAGTTTAACTCCACGAAACACGTTTCTCCAAAAACCTCGTGCGAACAAATACCATAAGATATCTAATTTATTTGACTGTGTATGAAAAGCAAATATACATCTTATGGATGCAGTCATACCACATTTAATGAATCTCTTAATAATGATAATCCCGGGAAGATTAAAGGTATCAAAATCATATAATTTAAATATTAGAGAATTATATTTATCATAGAGATTCTTATAAAAACACTCATGGCGAATTTGATATAGTGATCATCTTATTAAAGATTTGTTGAAATAAGGGTATAAAATAACTCTATTTGTCAATATGATATTATAAAGAAATCATACTCAAGATTTACTATATACGTATATATTGATGATCTGAATATATAATGGAAACTCCTGAAGAGATTTCAAAGGCAATAAAGTTTCTTAAAAAAAAAAAAAGAAATTGAGATGAAAGTTCCAGTAAACAAAGTTTTGTCTTACCTTGCAAAAAAAACATAAAGCTCGTAGATGTGATTTCATCAATTTATACAGAAAAGATCTTATATGAACTAGTTACAACATTGAACACTCCTGTGGTAGTTCATTCACCTGATGTGAAAAGATATACCATTCAATTTCAGGAAGAAAAAAAAAAATTAGGGTCCTGAAGAACCATAATTTTGGGAAATAAGTGCACTTATATATCTTTAGTAGTTATACACTATATATTGTAGTATTGTAGTAATTTTGTTACATAGATATAATATTTCTCCAAAAGAAAAATATTGAAGTATATTTAAATATATGTTAGATTTTATATGAGAATTAGCTTACATGGACTTATTTTATTATAATAAATCTAACTATGATTTAATTGGTTGTGAAAATGCAGATTATTTATCTAACCCATGCGAGCTAGATCCTAAACAAGTTAGTTAGTACATGGAGAAGCATTTTTATATTTTGTGGCAGCCTATGGAGCAGATCATAACAACAACCACTTTAAATCATATTGAAATCCTAATGATTCATGTTGGATCCAATAGTGTTCTAACATGAAGACAATAAAGCATAAAATGACTACATCAATATTCAACATATTTCTTCAAAAGATGACTTGGAGGACTTATTGACGAATGTGTTACCTACAACAGCATTTGAGAAGTTAAGTCACAACATATGCATGTGACAACCAAGAGTTATCAAGTGATGCTTTTATGAGAGGAAGTTATATGTGCTGCACTCTTTTTCCCTTGACTACGGTTTTATCCCACTGGGTTTTCCTAGTAAGATTTTTAATGAGGCAGTTGTAAAAATATATGAATAATGTACTCTTTTTCCTTCACTAGGTTTTTTTTATCCCATTTTGTTTTTCCTAGTAAAGTTTCAACGATCCATATATTCTATATAATATGGATATCTAAGGGGGAGTATTATAAATGTAATATTTAGTATAGATATCCATAACCTACATAGGTTACAAAAATCTATAACTTCCCATTGAATTACATAATGTAACATATATCATTCAGGTCCTATAAATAGTGTGGAATTGTGTATTTGTAAGACACACCACAATTGAATTCAATTGTTATCTCTACTTTCTAATTCTCTCTACTTTGTTCTTTTGTTCTTTCTTTGTTCTTGTTTTGTTAATATTTTACAACAATATATATATAATATTTTCAATATGTATAAAATTATTTGATGAAGATTGATGAAATGATTTTTGCTTATATATTTAGGTGAATAATTTTATAATTAGTGTTACTTAATTTAAATATCACATATCTATGCATTTAAAATTACATTTATATATGAATGTTAAAGTATAAGTTTAGCCCCTAAATTTTGAAAATTGTTACTCATAAATTCCTAAATTTTTATTTTTTGACTATAGTTTCTAAAATTGTCTAATAAATCTATAAATTACAATTTTATATCTTATAGGTCTAAGAAATATTAAAAATTAACTATTTTATAAGACAAGAAAAAACAGTTTGTATCTAATTGAACTTTAAGTTTTAAATTTTATAGTTAATTGATAAATTAATTTTAAAAATATTTCTAATAGTACCTATTAAGCACAAAGTTAAATTTAATGTCTAATATAACATTTAATTTTAATATTTTCAAACATGTAGGGAACCTATTGAATGCATAATTGATATTTTAGGAATCTATTAAACACACAATCGAAAATTCATGGACCTATTAAACATTGTTTAAAGTTGAAAAACTATATATAAACAAAAATCTAGAAATTTATGGGTTAAAGATCTAACTTTACGTACACTTGTGCCTCCTTTAACATGAAGTTATGGATCCGCCATTGAAAACACTTATAAAAATTCATAGTTTAAATTAATACAATCATTTGTTCAAAATTTATATTGAATACAACTTCTAAATAACTTTTTCATATTCTTCAATATCTTCCCAATAAAATTCTCATTTTACTACCACAGTACATTTTATAATTAATTTACTAAATTTTTTAACATTAATTTACTTGTTATATATTAACTATTTATGTGTATGACATAATTAATTTACATATGGTATTAAATATTTTTTTTTTGTTACAAATGTAATTCTGATTGTTATCAAATATTTTAGGGTTGTTTTACTTGTGATATTAAATATTATAAGTTACAAGTTTACACTAGGTGCTTTCAGTAAGAAATATTTCGATAAGCTAATGCTTCATTTGATAAAAATAAGAAATTTTTAGAAATTTAACCTAGTTTATATACGTTTTTCATAAATGTGCTAAAATGGTGAAATATTTCAGAACTAGATTTTGGGCTAATTTTCGGACATATTTAACCTCAACACACGTTCTCTCTCTTCTTAAAGAATCAATTTTTTTTATTATTTAATTAATATATCAAAATATTTTAGAATATTCATTTAAATATAAATAATTTTGAATTATAATTAATGTTCCAATATATTACATTTAATGTTGGGATATTATTGAATTATTTATGGTAGTTATGCATTCAATTTTAAGAATTATTTATATTAAGTCTTCATATCAATTTTCTTTCTTTTTACACAATTGGGCTAATTTTCCGACAAGGTGTTTAAGCTATTCTAGAGGAACAAGTTGACCAGGAACCTCCAATATTTCATGATCCAATTCCAACTTCTCTTAGAGTAGATATCGGATCGAGTTCTGGCCATCAACAAGAGTATTACGCGCATGATGAACACACATTCGTCGTCACTCAAGAGGATACCGATGAATTAATTCATCAACAGCAACACTTTGAAGTGTTTGTACCTCGTCCTCCATAACGTCAATGAAGACGACCACCATGTGGCACATGACTGACTTGTAATTTAAAGTTTTAGTTATTATGAACTTCTATCTTGAAATAAAAAGAACTAATGCAAATTATCTTTTATCTTGAGACACATTTATATGGGTATGATATAAAATAACAATAATAAGAAAGATAATTGTTGATTTAAAAAAAATATCTAGAGAGAAATCGTGTACCTCGTACACGAGTTTGGTCTAATTGACCAATCGACGTGGTAATGTATGCCATGTGGAAATCGTGTACCCTGTACACGATTTTCCAACTACCATATTTTTGTCAATATTTTTCCCTTCCACCTTATTTTTACAATTGTTTTCTACAACCACTCTATTTTTTGGATTTCTTTCCTAAGTACCATATTTTTGTCAATACTTTGTCATTCAACATTATTCTTGAACTTTATCCGGAATAAATAAATGGGGCACTTATCCATGAAAAGTAACTTTGAATATTAGCATATAGTAAACCGTTGAATATATATATAAAATTGGCCTTCAAATAGACAAATAAATTATACAATATATACATAATATTGGGGTATCGATATGAAATATACATAGGTCTACCGTATATGTTCACACACATTAAAAGTTTGCTTTTTGATGGACAACAATTTACTTTATGCAACATTGTATGTTATGAAACATAACGAGTTTTAAAAGTGTGTACCAAACAACATAATTTCATAATTCCAACAGGTCAATCCGAAGTTCTATTGTTTGGTGAACAAATTTGCTTTAATGAACAAAAGAAATATGCTCCTCGTCCCAAATAAACATGTAAATCATATATAACGAGTTTTAGATAACAAATATACCGTAGTTTACTAAAACATTATAGGGTTTAGAAACTCCATAACCAACTATTATGAAATGCTTAACCGAAGATTATAGGGTTTAAATGTTTACCGATTTTTTTAATTCAGTTGTCGGTCGTAGGTGTGATTTTTCGTCTATTTTCGTTTCTGATTGTCTTCTTCTTCACGTCGAAGTGGTTTGCAAATGGGGAAAACCCTTTACCTTATTTTTTTAACACAGTAGGTTCTGAATCATTTAGTTTTTGTTCAAAATATACTAAGTAATACCGAAAATAATCAGGAGTTTGAAAACTTACTGCTTTGTGATGTTTTCACTGGCCAAAAGTTGTTGTCGACCAGAAGTTCTCATCAGTTAGAAGTTGTGCGGAAATGGGGAGGAGAGGACACCAATCGTTGATCAAAAGAAACCCCTCAACTGTTTAGGAAATTTGATGGTTACGACGTGTATCTCAAATTTTTAAAGTGGCCTTTGATATATTTTTTTTAATCAGACTTAATGGCAGGGGCGTTTCAAATTTTCTTTTTTTTTTTTTTTTGTTTTTTTTAAATAAGGATTAATGATAGGGGTCTGTTTGACATTTGGGCCTAATTTTTTGGGCCTAATTTTTATGAAAAATTCTAGCCCATTAGGTCATTTGTGAAAAAATGGCGGGATTAGGTTATTGTTGTAATTGGGCCTACTATAGTAGGCTATTCATGTAGAAAGCCCTAAAAATAACTAATGAATATTTGTAAAAGGTTTTTTAAGATTAAGATAAATTCTTAGGGCTCTACTTGAGGTAATAAGGTGAGACTTATAGCTAAGGATTTTCGTCAATCCTCGATTATTGATTAGTTTGAAATATATAGCCTAGTAGTCAAGCCTATTATTTGTGTGTTAACTTACATTAGCTCTTGCTTATGGATGAATTATGTGACAAATTGATATAAATAAAATATTTCTAGTGTATGTAGAACAACCTACTTCCAATTCCTCTTCAGTTGTTTCTAAACAAGTGCTTATGGCCTTAAACAGGCACCATATTCATGGTCATTTGAGCAATTGGTTTTATAGACTCTAAGGCTGATACTTCACTTTTAATTCGTTGATCACACGCTGATGTTTTATAAACTGTCATCAAATTGGTCATCATACATTTGTGTAAATAATAGTGAAACTTGATAGATTTGAAAATAGGGTCCAATATATGAAGGGCTATCTACGTAGTCACTACTTAGAATTTAGGTTAAACTAGTTTTGGTTCTTAATATTTTCGGTTCCGTTCCATTTTGGTTCCTCTATTTTTATTGTCTATTCTCTTTTGTTGAAGAGTTCAATTATCCAAATTTAATCCATATAATTTCAATAAATCTCAAAATTAGTCCTTGTACTTTCAATAAATCTTAAATTTAGTCACACAAAGTTAACTTTTGTCAAAGTTGGTCAAATAAAAATAATAATTTTTATTCAAAGAAATACACTATGCGGATATATTTTTAAAATTTATAAAAGAAATGTCAGCTAATCTATAATCTATATATATTACAAAGAAGCTACCTTTGAAAAACTTTTTTGGACTATTTTGCCCCTTATCAATTTTTAAATTTACAAAGCAATGCCACTGATAATTAATACTAATATTTTTTTAGGCTATTTTATCCAACATTTTTATTAAGACCTATGTTGTACTTCATTTAAAAGAAAAGACATGAATTTTTTTTTTTTTTTTGTATCATCAGATTTCATTTTATTTAAAAACAAACAAAAAAATTTTAAGGAAAAAAAACTCACTTCCCATGATAGGAGATAGTTGGATATCAATTGCTAAATAAATAAATGAAATTAAATAACATAGAAATAAATACTATAATTAAAATGATAAAATAATTACAATATCAAATTAATTTGATGTTAATGCTCTACACATTAATCCCAATTAACATTTTAAAATAGGAAATAGAAAGCAAAAGAAAATTGTAACCAAAATCTAATTACCCTTTTGATTAAATTATAAATTGTAATCAATATGTAGAGACAAAATTAAACCAAATAAATGTAGAAAAAAAATTGAAACTAAGGTGTAGACACTGCATTTGGTCCGACTTATTTTTAATTTGTTTGATTTTATTCTTTTTTGATATTATTAATTATTAATCAAAATTTAAAATTTAATGAAAATTGAGATTTTAATTGAGTTTAAAACAAAATATATAAAAGGGGAATAAAAATAAATATTTTTCAAAAAAGATTTTGTTAATAAATTTATTTGATTTTTTAAAAAAAGATTTGTTTTAAAATTAATTTAAATATAAATTGAATTTTAAAAAATAGTTTGTTTTTAAATTAATTTAAAGGTATATTTTTTTTAAAAGGTCAAAGTCTTCCACTTTTAAACGTAACTTTCCCTCCTCCTTTTCCTCAACTTTTTTAACGTTAAACTCTAATTTTAAAAAAAAAAACTCATCCCTATAAATGCAGTGAAGTTTGAGGGGACGAGGGGAAGTGAAAGAAAGGCAGTGAATGAAAAGAAAAAAAGAGAAACAAAAGATTGAAAGGTTGAGAGAGGAGGAATTTGGAGAAGGGAAAAGAAGAAAAAAAAAAGAATTTGAAGGATGACAAAAATTTGAGGGAAGAAAATAGGGAAATTGGTGAAAAGAAAAGAGTGAAAATGAAGGAGAAGAGTGAATGAAAAGGAGGTGAAGAGAGAAGAGGAATTTGGTGAGAAGAGACAATGAAAATGTGAGAAGAGAATAGAGAAGGTGTTGGCAAACTGTGCACTCTGCGTTCAACGCAAGGTGGTCAACGCCTGATGGTCAACGCCTGATACTCAACGCCTGCTCTGCGATGAACTCGTGTTGGACGCCTACTATGCGATGAAGCTAGACTGGACGCCTAATATGCGATGAACCTGCAAAACAAAAGCTCGTGAAGGCTAAGTCGCGGAGCTCGCTCTCTTTAAGACGTTTCGCGGCTCTGCCCAAGGTGCTCGCAGTTCTGACTGATTGCACGTCGTCTCTAGGATAAAACAGCCTAGAATAACACTGTCTCGGTCGAAACTCGCACAAGAATCGATCGGTATGCTCACACTCTTTCTATGTTGCTCGGTAATCAGAAAGTAAAAGTATCTTTCATTCGTGTTCTTTCAACTGAAGATGACAGGACTTTTATACTACGCAAGGTCCAACCGTCGCATGCGGGACGAGCGCTCGTCCATAGCACATGCGCCGAAATAACCGGCGCGGGCGCGATGGACGCGACGAGAGGCAAAATCGTAAATTCTAAAAGAAATTTTATTTTTTAAAAAAAATAAAATAAAATAATAATAATAATAAATTATCTTTATTGCCACCTCACCTCGCCACGCCCCAAGCCTATCACTAAAGGGAATGGTAAATAACGTGAGATCCCAATGCTAAACTAAGCAATGTGGGATTCTCACTCTTCTAAAAAACTCATTTTTTCTTTTTGTTTTAAAAACTTTTTTTTTCAATCTTTTTTCACCAACAATCCCCCACTTGAAAATTTTTTGAAAACAAGAAAACATTTTGTTCATTGAGCAATTTCAAAATGTATAACATTGTGCATAAGCAAAGGTGTCTTTTGACTTGAACCTTTACGTAGTGTTGATGATTCAGATTTTACTAGAGTAACTCTTGGTTTTGAACTCTATCTCTGACAACATCTCACACACAACATTACTAGAGTGTAGTTCGGAAAGCCCGTGCTTTGAGGCCATGCACGTGTATCCCAGTCTAGTGAATGCTCTAGAGAATTTACCTAAAAATTCCATAGGAAGCGGCGTTCACTTCCACATTCACATAGGTGAGTCTATCAGGGGTACTCCTGTAGCTAGGTACTCCACTTGACATCAAGTATAGATATCATTAAGAACTAAGTTCAACCTATCATTTGCTTCAGGATATCATGCCAAGACACTAGGTCCTAGGAAGGGAACTCTATGTTTATTTGCATGATTCACTACTTATCACTTGTGATCAATTATTACCCTTTGAACCTGTTTCTTGGGATCTCCAGTCTACAGGTTGGGTTTTCCTCACTCGTGACTCATCTTTCTATAAGCAGGAGTCCCATCCTTTCTGAGGTTTTGAAAATCTTTTCTCTGGCCAGTCCTTTCGTCAAAGGATCTGCCAAGTTCTCATCAGTCTGAATATGATCCACTCTGACGGTACCAGTAGTGAGGAACTCTCTATTGGTGCTGTGCTTACGAAGTATTTGTCGTCTCTTTTCATTATAATAACGATTCTGAACTTTTGGTATAGCTGCAGTACTATCACAATGGATCAAGATGGCTGGTACCGGCTTTTTCCATAAGGGAATCTCTGATAGCAGACTTCTAAGCCAGCCTGCTTCTTCACTGGTTGTTGTCAGTGCTATCATTTCTGACTCCATCGTTGACTGGGCTAAGATTGTCTGTTTCTTAGACTTCCAGGAAACAGCTCCACCAGCTATATGGAAGATATAGCTGCTAGTAGCCTTTGAGTCATCCGAGAGGGAGTTTCAATCAGCATGGCTGTAGCCTTCCAGGACAGCGGGAAACGTTTGATACTATAATCCTAGGTCTGGGCTTTCTTTAAATATCTCATAACCCTTTCTATAGCATTCTAATGCTCTACACTAGGTCTACTTGTAAACCTACATAGTAAACCTACGACATAAGCTATATTCGGTCTAGTGCAATCAGCAGCATATCTAAGACTGCCTATGATGCTCGCATACTCGGATTGATTAACATTGTCACCAGTGTTCTTGAACAACTTTACACTAGGATCATAAGGAGTACATGCTGGTTTACAATAAAAGTAATTGTATTTCCTAAGGATCTTTTCCACATACTGAGATTGATCTAAGAAAATTTCCTTTTTCGACCTAGTGACTTTTATACCTAAGATTACACTTGCTTCTCCTAAGTCTTTCATATCAAAGTTTGCACTCAACCTAGATTTTACGTTATTAATGACGTGCAAATTTGAACCAAGTATTAAGAAATCATCTACATATAAGCAAAGGATTGTGCAAAGGCTATTTTCAAACTTATAGTAAATGCATTTGTCACTTTCATTAACTTTGAAACCTTTAGACAGAATAAGGTTATCAAATTTCTCATGCCATTGCTTAGGAGCTTGTTTCAGGCCATAGAGAGATTTATCTAACTTACAAACTTTGTTCTCCTGACCATAGATTACAAAGCCTTCAGGTTGTTCCATATAAATCTCTTCTTCCAAATCACCGTTTAGGAAGGCAGTCTTTACATCCATTTGATGTACTACGAGGTTGTTTAAAGCAGCGAGAGAAAACAGTACACGAATGGAAGTGATTCTAGTGACAGGTGAAAATGTGTCAAAGAAGTCTATGTTTTCTTTCTGTCTGAAGCCCTTGGCTACTAACCTAGCTTTAAACTTGTCTATGGTTCCATCAGGTTTGAGTTTCTTCTTCAGGATCTACTTACATCCTATATGGCTTTGCAACCTGGGGTAGGTCTACTAAGTGCCAAGTCCTATTTGACTCTAGGGAGTCCATTTCGTCGTTTATAGTTTCTTGCCATAAGTCGGCGTCTACAGAGGACAGGGCTTCCTTAAGGTCTCTAGGATATTTTTCTACATTGTAGGTCTCCAAAGCTTTGACAGTTCTTGTCCGTTTACTCCTTCTAGGCTTAGAGACGACTTCCTCAGATGAGGTAAGACTTCTAATTGGAGGTAGACTACTGGAGCTCACGCCCCCACTATTTCTAGATTTAAAGGGAAATCTATCCTCAAAGAAGTCGGCATCTATCAACTCAATGACTACTTGGTTTGAAAGATCATAGAACCTATAGGCTTTAGTATTCACGGCATAACCTATAAAGACACACTCGTAGGCCTTACTGGCAAGTTTTCTCATTTTTGGGTCAGGAATCCTAACGTAGGCTAATCACCCCCACGTTCTAAAATAGGTCAAGTTTGGACTTTTATTCTTAAGGACTTTGTACGGTGAAGTTGTGTTTTTAGACTTTGGAATTCTATTTAGGACATAACACAAGGTAAGGAGAATTTCACCCCACCAATAAGACGCAACTCCTGAATTAAGGCGAATAGAAACTACTAGCTCGGCTAGAGTTCTATTCTTCCTATCAACTTTGTCGTTCATTTCAGGAGAGTATGGCGCATTCTTTTCATGTATTATTCCATGTGAGTTATAGAATTTATTAAAACTGTCTGAGTCATACTCAGTTCCCCTATCACTACAAAGTCTTTTAACTTTCCTATTATACTGTTTTTCTATTTCAACTACAAAAAGCTTGAAAGCATCAAACACATCCCTTTTATTTCTCAACAAATAAACAAAAGTGAAATCAGAGCAATCATATATAAACGTGATAAAATAACGTTTGCTATTTCTAGTCAAAACACTATTAAATTCACAGATATCAGAATGAATTAAATCTAAAGGCTCAGATTCCCTAAGTACAGATTGATGCGAGGTTTTTGTTATTTTAGCTTGACTACAAAATTCGCATTTCTCAAATTCATTTGAAGATAACTTAGGAATCATTTCTAGCCTACTCATGTTACTAATTATGCGATTATTAACATGACAGAACCTAGCATGCCAAACATTAAACAAACACAACATATAAGCAGAAGAATTTGTTTTATTAATTTTAACATTTAATTTAAACATGCTATCTGTTGCGTATCTTTTTCCTACAAACATATTTTTTTTAGTCAATGTGTACAAATCTGCCCCTATGGTCTGAGTGAAGCTAGCCTTGTTGAGGAGGTAGCTCGAGACCAGGTTCTTCCTTATCCCCGGAGTGTGCAGGATATCTATTAGAGTGAGCGTCTCTCCAGAGGTAAACTTCAGCTCCACCTTGCCCATTCCAGCAACTCTCGACGAGTGGTGATCCCCCAACAGAACATTCTTATCCTTAGTTTCAGTATATGTTTTAAACTGGCTAAGGTCGTGACAGACATGGCGCATGGCGCCCGTGGATCGCGCCCGTGTCTATCCACCACTCTCAGAACCACCAATCTCGACGAGTGGTGATCCCCCAACAGAACATTCTTATCCTTAGTTTCAGTATATGTTTTAAACTGGCTAAGGTCGTGACAGACATGGCGCGTGGCGCCCGTGTCTATTCACCACTCTCAGAACCACCAATCACATTTACTTCTATGATCATGGCTATTAACGGCTCTTCTGTCAGGTTCGCCTGCCCAACAGGACGACGCCTATTCCTACAGTTCCTGGCCATAGTTTAGTGTTATTACAATTATACACTACAACAAAATTGGGTTTTAATGACTCTAAAAAAATGTAATAAACACTTTTCGTGACTCTTCTTTTTAGTTTTTGAATCCACCATCAAGGAAAGTATATAGATGACACATGAAAAATCAGTCATTATTGGTTGTTTCATGACTTTCCAATTCAGTCAACAATAAATATTTATTGACATTTATTACCTATCATGGTAAGATTTTCTATGGCAATTTCTCATTGTCAATAAATGATTAAAAAGTTGACTTTTTCTGTCAATTAAACCTTTATATTGACATTAAAAATATGTCACAAAAACATGAATAATGCCACATTTACAGTGTCAAGAATGCTTTAATCATGACACTTTCTAAATGTCATTAAATTAGGTGCAGGGACACTTATTAATAGTCATTGAAGTTCGATTGATGACAATATTCTAGTTTCATAAATACATTTCATGACATTTGTTAAATGTCAAATAAATGCTTATGACGATCGATAATTATTTGTTTCATATTTGTCATTACCCCTATATTTTCTCCAATTTTGACACAATATATACAAACATAAATATGAACTTTCATTTCTAATAATAAGGTTGGTTGATTATACAAAGAAACTATATATAAAAAAAACTAATAACCAAACTTTAGTTAAATTATATTAAAAGAAACTAAATACAACAATTGTTGCAAAAAAAAAAAAAGTACTAGTACTATCCCAACAAAAAAAACATATAAATAACTTGTTTGATGGGTTCTTCACTTCAATGCATTGGTGCAAGACCTAGTAAAAATACAACACTCATTTTAGAATTCAACTCAATACATCAATGCCAACAATAATAATAATATTCATAGGGTATATGTATCTTCTTATTGTTCACCATCTCTCTTAGCATACATTCATTACCTTTACATTCAAAACAATCAAAACCACACTTTAGTCATACAAATAAGGTTCAAATGTAACTTTCAACACATGATAGACTGAAAAATACAATATGATCACATAAATAAGCTTAAGATCACATTATAAGCTCCATGAAAATAATCACATAAATAACTTGTCCAAACTTTTTAGGAAATAACAGCTAAACTATCATGAACATAACAACTAATCAAATTATAACAAACAATAAAAATTTAACAAGCTTACATGAAAATAATCTTAAACTTGTTGATAACAAATCTAAATCAAGAACAACAGTAAAAAAAATAAACCTATTAACCATACTTCAAACCTCAAAATGACAAAAGTGGGTAGTATAATAATTAGAGTTATAACAATTTTCTCAAACAATCTACTACACTCCACAAACACAAACCATAAGTATTCTCTCAATTATAAGTAAAATCATAATAACTTAATAACAAACATTAATCTCCTCCTCCCAATTCTCAACCACATCCATTAATCTCCATATACACATGAATGGAATATATTTCTTCAAAGTTGACCTATTATCTCTTTTGTATGAAACAATTTTGTTAGAAGTAACGGTAGTTCTCTAATGTGGGAAAAAATGAAGTGAAAATTTAAAAAAGAAAAGTGGAACTTGTACCTTGATAGTGACATCAATACTTGTCAATTGCAATGCTAAAAACAAAAAAGAAAGAAAGAAAGAATCAACAAGTATATAATCTAAAGTCAAAGAAAATCTGGTTCATTTTAAAATTTGCTAAGTGATAGTACTTAAAAGATTTGAGGAAGAAATTTACCAAAAGGCAATAAAATGCATCAATTTCACAACCTGATCACAATAGCCAACAATAGTACAAGGGAAGATAAGATCATGGTTGGTGAACAAACAAACAACAAAAATTAGCTTCTCCACTTCTCCACTTCTTCAGAAACATCTCATAAAACGAATAGTGTGCAATATATCAAAAGATCAAAGTGCAAAACTTTACCATATTTAATTTCCAACACCTATAGTCTAGAAGCCATTGATAATATCAACAAGAACAAGATCATTCACATCATCTTTGGCCAAGACCTATAAATAATTGTGTACAATTCAAAAAAAATCAAAGCCTCAAATTGTATTCAACATTCAAATAGACTTCACCAAGCATATAATACAATTAACTTTCAAAACCGCATAAAACTACATAAAAAGTTTCAAAAGAGTTTCTAAGTGTTATTTCAACTCTCAAAACCACCTAAAAAGTTTATAAAATGTGGCTAATTGTCCTTTTGACTACAAAAGATACATATAAATTTGCTAAAAAGTGTATAAGTGATACTTTAACTCTCAAAACAATTTAAAAATTAAACAAGTGTCATTTTGACTATGAAAAGCATATAAAAAATTCCAAAAAAGTGTCTAAGTGACACTTTATTTCTCAAAACCACCTAAAAAAGTGTCTAAACGTCACTTTGACTATCAAAACCACATAAAAAGTTTCAAAGAAGTTCCTAAGTGTTGCTTCAACTCTCAAAACCACCTAAAACGTTAAAAAAAGTGGCTAATTGTCCTTTTGACTATGAAAAATACAAATAAAGTTCCTAAAAAGTGTCTAAGTGACACTTTAACTCTCAAAACAATCTATAAGTGCATAAGTGTCACTGACTATGAACAGCACATAAAAGCTTCTTAAAAATGGTCAATACTTTTAACTCTCAAAACCACCTAAAAATGTCTAAGCATCACTTTTTCTCTCAAAACTACATAAAAAGTTTCAAGGAAATTCCTCAGTGTTGTTTCGATTCTTAAAACCACCTATCACGTTAAAAAAAGGTTAAGTGTCCTTTTGCCGATGAAAAACATATATAAAGTTCTTAAAAAGTCCCGAAGTGATACTTTAACTCTCAAAACAATCTCAAACGTGCATAAGTTTCATTTTGACCATGAAAAATACATATAAAGATTCTAAAAAGTGTCTAAGTGATACTTTAACTCTCAAAACTACCTAAAAAGTACATAAGCATCATTTAATTGAATTATATTAGCAAATGAAAATTTAGCCCATGGTTGTACAAAAGAGTAAACTAGAATTTTAATCAAACTAACAGATTTTTGCAAATGAAGGCTCAAATTAATCACTTCGACCTACCACTACAATATATTACGCAACTATTGTGCTCCAAAACAATTCAAATGGTTCTTAAACAACAAAGACAACATTTAGAGATTAGAACTGATTTTAAAGTCCTAAATTTAAATTGAAAAAGCATTTAGCAGATATGTTCTTAGCTAAAACAAACTTAAATCTGAATTCAAACACTCCAAATAAGTCTAGAACTACAAGCAGAAAATTTCCAAGACTTTTAAACTAATTTACAGCAATTACTAAGATTCCAAAGAAGAATTTTACCTACTGAAAGTCCAAAACAACTCTGAAACTTTGCTGACTAGTGTTTTAATAAGCTTAAACCTGCATAATTGGAGTCGTTAGGGATAGGGAGTGAGTAATACTACTAGAGTTAATTTGAAGTAGGCTAGTGTCTAACCTTGCCAGAAAGCAGAAACATTTCTACTAAAAGTAAAAACTTAGCCAAGGTATGCGTCGAACCCGCGAATGTAGGGGAGAATGTAGGGCGTCGTTGTTTGTGCAGATGAGCTTCTTACGCCACTCAACCTTCTTACCCACTATACTAGACAGAGATCGGCATGGATCGGCGGTGACAATAGGGTGCAGTGGCGGCGACGATCGACAGGGGAGGTGCAGTGCACTACTGGTGGCGCCGTAACAGAGAGATTAGTGAGAGAGAGAAAAATAAACAGGCATGAAGATACTTACCCGCAGCGAGCGGCGGACAGAGGCGGCACAACTGCGACCGACGGGTGGAGGTGGAGCGACTGGACGACCGACGGGTGTGGGCACAAGTTTCTTCTCGTGCGTGAACTTGAATGAGTGAAAGAGAGAAGAGAGGGAGGCGGCTGCTTGGGGTGTAAAAAATCAACTGATTACTTTTTTTCTTAAAAGCCAGCCCTAACTTTGACTTTAGTCAAACCTCACCACAAGGAACTTTTCTCCCTTATTTTCTCTTATTTCCTTCTCTTAAAACTCCAACATAATTCCAGTTTTTTAAAATAAATTCCAAGATCCAAGGGAAGTATATATAATATTAGATTCCTTTTTGAGATTTAGAATTTTTAAAAAAATCTCTAAATCATGCCTTAAATCAATTCATTTTAAATCTAATGTCAAAATTCTTAATGAATGCAATTTCTAAAATAAATTTCGATTGATGAAAAATAATACATATTTGCTTTCTTTATTTTTCATTCTTTTTTTTAATAGATAATAGAAAATGACAACAATTAAAAAAAGAAAAAAATTAGAATATGTCTTAATTGCAATTTCTTTAACCCTTTCCAAAATTAACCCAAAAATTAAGGTTAAAATGATTTGGGAAAAAAATATAAATGAAACTAAATTTATTACTTTTACAAAGTTGGACTAAAAGTGAATTTTAACCTTTAAAATATCAAGTTTTTTGTTAGCGTGAAAAAAAAAATCTAAAAACTCCCCTAACCTCTACTCTTTTTAATCTTTCTTGATTTTTTTTAAACATTAAAATAATATATCATATAAAAAAAACATATGAATGTAAGTATAAAAAGGGATTTAGTGTTTTCTAATTTTATTTTATTATATTAAGTAAAAATACTTATGAATTAATTATTTCTACTTGATGGATGTTAATCATGGTAGATTGATAATGCTAATTTTGGTACGGTTAAGAGTGATTTGGAAAAAAAAATCTTAACCGTAACTAGTTTTTTATACTTATTTGAATTTTGTTCATATAACTAAATTTCATCAATTTAGTATTAATTTATCAAACATCGTAAATCGTTCTTTCTAATTTGAATTTAAAATTCACCCAACATTATTTTACTTTCTCTCACGACTATTTTAAGAGCTAGAACAAACTTAAACTAAAACTTATTATTTCAATTATTTTCATATTGAAATTTAGTTTATAATTTATTAAAATGTATTGGAATTTAATTTATAATTTATTAAAATATAATTTATTTTATTTTACTTTCTCTCACGACTATTGTAAGAGCTAGAATTTACTAATTTTATTTAATATAAATTATTTGATAAGTGTATGAGAAAAATAATTGTTATAAAAAATTGAATCAATTAAAATTTGAAAATGGATACTCACGACTAAAATTTTATCATAATCTCTTTTTACTATTGCAAGCCTGATCCGAAATGAGATATAAACCTAAGTCTATCTTGGTTCCTATAATTAAATTACACAAATTTAGTATTAAAATTAAAATTTACTAAGTGCTATTAATATTTTTCTAACTTAAAATTAATTAGCCTAACACCATAAATGAGAATTTTGGATTCTTAGATTTTTATGACCGTTATTTTTTTTTTTCAAATTAATGACTCTAAAGAACTGTCACTCTTTAGTGACCATTAATTTTAGTCATAAATTAATGACACAAAAAAACTGTCATAATAATCGAGAATTCTGAAATTTTCCGTCTTTTCTCGCCAAAATCGCGCCTTTTTCATATTCCTACATTTAATGACTGTTATTTAGCGTCATGAATTCGTGACACAAAAAACCAGTCGTAGATTTTAAAAAATTCGAAAAACTCCGTTTTTTCCTGCAAAAAATGCGTGAAATTAGCTTTAATGATTGTTTTTTCTCTCTCCTATCAAAATGTGCTACTATTCATGTGTCATCAAATGTATATTTTGTTGTAGTGATAGCAGAGGAACTGTACCGTTTCTCCTGAGGGGGGTCTTTGTCTCTTCTGGTTTTGTTGGTTGCTGGATCCGCGATTCTGACCTTTCCTTTTAGTTCCTTTCTGCTTCTGGTCAGGTTTCACGGCGGCTGGGGCAGGTTTCCTCGGCAAGGCATTTACCTCCTCCTTCTGGTCCTGCTTACGGGCCTCTTCCTCGATCCTCGAACGCGTGATCAGGCTCTCCAAGGAGAATTCCTTGGTCTTGTGCCTCAACGTGTTTTTAAAGTCCTTCCACAAAGGGGGCAGTTTGTCAATAATAACAGCAATTTGAAATTGCTCGTTTAGAGGCATACCTTCGCTGATAATTTCATGAGTGATCTTCTGTAGTTCATGGGACTGTGCCTCCACAGACTTGTTGTCCGTCATCTGGAACTTCAGGTAATGGCTGACAGCATACTTCTTGGACCCGGCTTCCTCGGTGTCGTACTTTTTCTGTAGTGCCTCCCAAATAGCTTTCGCTATCTTCATAGAACTGTACTAATCATACAGATCATAAGTCAAACCGTTTAATATAAAATTCTTACACAAAAAATCTTTTTCTTCCCAGTCAGCGGCTGCCTTTATCTGCTCATCGGTTGGATTTTTCTCCGGGAGTTCTGGTTTTTCCATGTTGCAGGTATCAGCGACCTTCTTGACGGTGAGGAAGAACATCATCTTCTGTTTTCACCGCTTGAAGTTTGCTCCTTTGAAATGGAACGGTCAGTTGAGATCGGATACCATGACGTCATTTTGGGCCATCAATGGAGCGGCAGATGGATGATTGTCTTAAAATTGTTGGCAAAGTGTGCACTCTGCGTTCAACGCAAAGTGGTCAACGCCTTATGGTCAATGCCTGATACTCAACGCCTGCTCTGCGATGAACTCCTGCTGGATGCCTACTATGCAATGAAGCTAGACTGGACGCCTAATATGCGATGAACCTGCAAAACAAAAGCTCGTGAAGGCTGAGTCACGGAGTTCGCTCCCTTTAAGACGTTTCGCGGCTCTGCCCAAGGTGCTTGCAGTTCTGACTGATTGCCACGTCGTCCCCAGGATAAAACATCCCAGAATAATACTGTCTCGGTCGAAACTTGCACAAGAATCGATCGATATGCTCACACTCTTTCTAAGTTGCTCGGTAATCAGAAAGTAAAAGTATCTTTCATTTGTGTTCTTTCAACTGAAGATGGTAGGGCTTTATACTATGTGAGGTCCAATCATCGCATGCGGGATGAGCACTCGGCCACAGAACGTGCGCCGTGCGGTGAGCGCTCGTCTACAGCACATGTTTTCTCCCATTTTCGATTTCCACCTTATTTGTTTATCTATTATATATATATATGTTTAACATTATTGTCTCTCTCTTCTCTCTATTTCAACAAATCTCTACATTTACAAAATATTTATAATTTATTTATTTATTTTTAAAGATATATATAATCTTACTAACCATTGGATTCCTCAATGCATTATATTCTAAGTTGTGGATCGTATTTATTTATTTTAAACATGAGTTTTTTATGATTTTGTAGTCTTAATGGATTAAAATTTAAAATTTATTTAAAGCATTTAATCAAATCTTTTATTACTCTTAAATATAAATATGCTCTAGTTTTTTTATTAAATGTTGAAATTTCTTAATATCATTTCAAATTTCTTGATTTTCAAATTTTAAATACAATTTTCTTACTATAGTCACATTTGCATTGACAAAATAAATTTTAATGTTACTAGCTAATAAAGTTTTCAAGTATTTCCTATGTTTGATTTAATTTAGGGAATTTCTTCAAATTTATTATTATTTTTATGCATTGAATATTTAAACAAAGTTCAAGTTAACTATGCAACTTTCAAGATAAACTTTAGCTTAATGTGAATTTCAAATTTCAAATGAATGTCAAACTTTTTTAGATTTTTCATAAATCCCATGATGGAGTCAAATTTTGCTCAAGAGGGAAATATTTCATCAAGAATCCAAATATAAATTATTTAGTCAATTTTTACTGGTCCCATGATGGAGCCAATTATATTTTATTCTTAAAGTTATAATGAAATTTGGTGAGACATTTCCTTTATTTACCTGAAAATTATTTAGTCAATTTTTACTGGGTTTCATTTTATTAATTTTCATTACAATGTTGGATAACAAAATAAAATGTTTTCAAACGAGTGTTGTAGGGTGCTAACACCTTTCCTACACTCAATGACCCCCGAACCTATCCTTGGAAAAGTAACCGTTTTTATTTTTATTCATTTTAAAATGGGTGACCAATCACACCCCAAAATGGTTGGTGGCGACTCCAAATCTTTCACCTCAAAAGAGACCCTTAGGAAAGGACGTCGGCCGCTCCGCGTCGCGATGACGTTGTGACATAAAGAGTCTGTCACTTTCTATTATGTCTCAAGACATATATATAAACAACAAGGTAGTGACTTTATTTGAGAACCATAAAAAAAATGAGAAGAAATATCGAGCCACGCTAAGGACAACAACGTAGTTTAAATATTTATTGGCTTTTTCCTATTTGTTTTCAAAGTTTCATTAAGTTTATCCAACGACATCTTCTCTCTCAGAACGACTTAGAATCAATTTATTATGTAGACGTCAATGTTAGTGTGCAATATATGCAGTCGATGAGTGCTATAAGATGAGATCTGCGCCTAATTGAAAAGGAGTGAGATGATCAAAGGGAGTTACAATAATTCGAAAAATGACACAATTTGAATTTTTTTTTTCTTTCATTACTGTTGTTTTCTTTAAGAAACAAATGAAAAAGAAAGTTGGTCTTGAAACTCTACTAAATATAGAATCCACGTGATCCTTAATAAAAAAAAATGTAGGTAAATTTTGATTCCTTTGATTTATTTCTTTCATTAGAAATATTTTCCTTAGAAAAAAATGAAAAAGGAAAAAGTAGTTTGAAACAAGGATGTTTAGGCTAAAAGAAAAGTCATTAGCAAATATCAATATAACATATTTTAATGTTATTTATTTTTAAAAAAACACATTAAATTTAATCTATATTTGTTAAACAAATTTTCATTCGTTTACATTGATGTATGTTACTCTTCATTGCTTGAATCCACTTGACAACTTGATTTAAATAGAAATAGTTAACTACTTGAAAGAGCAAGTAACTATGGATCTCACCTTTGTAACTAAGAATTAATCCTAGACATAGGAAACAACTTAGGCTCAACTAAACAAAGATGCATCATAGACATATGATTTATGTGACTCATCTACCGAGAGGTAAGAACTACTCGAGTTTAGGAGCACGAACCATAAAACTAAGCAAGAACTCAACCAGTTGATGAAGGGTTTTTTCCAACCCTCTTTTCTCCATTTGATAAACCAAAACCTCTTTGTTTGCAAAACCATCTCACTAATTCTCAGCTTATTCGTTGCACATCTTGCTTTACTTTATCATTTACTATTCATCACCAATATTTCATTCTATTTTAGCACTCTCGCAAGTTAAATGTTTCATTCATCTTTCTAGCTACAAATCCTCATGTTCGACCTCGGTCCTCACCGAGACATCTTAGTATTAGTTTATACTTGGGCTAATATTGAGAAAAACTTGATACTTGTGCATGATAATTAGAGCACATCTGAGCATACATTTAGCATAACCATCAAGAAGCACAACAAAAACGGTACTATCCATTGAGTATTTAAATGCCTAACAGTGGATGCCTTGACTTCAACGCAAAGAGGTGGATGCCTGGTGGTCAACGCTTGGTGTTGGACGCCTAGGTCTGAACGCCTCCTGATGGACGCCTTGTACTGAACATCTTGTAGTGGACGCTTGCAAAACGAAAACTGTGAAGGTTGAGTCGTGGAGCTCGCTCTCTTTAAGACATTTCACGGCTCTGCCCAAGGTGCAAGCAGTTTGAAACCTGTTGCCACACCGTCCCCAAGATAAAACAACCCAGAAGATAAATATGTCTCAATTGGAACTTACACAAGTAACGAACAGAATGCTAATACCCTTCAAATGCTCAAAAAATAGGAAATAGAAAAATTATGAAAGGCTTTCACTCAAAATAGATTTTTTTGTCTCACTCTTTTAGTTGGTGAAGCAGGCCTTAAATACACTTCGAATCCAACCGATGCATGTTGGATGAGTGCTTGGCCACAGAACATGCATCGTGAGATGAGCGCTTGTCCATAACACGTGCGCCGAGAAAATTGCGCAGGCGCGTAGACCAGTTGACCATGTGGTGGACGTGACGAAGGGCAAAACGAGAAATACTGTTTTATTGTTCATTTTAAAAAAATATTATTAAAAATAAAACATGATTTTATTTCCATCTCGCCTCACCTCGCCTCGCCTAATCGAACGGCAGCGACGACGTGCGCATGTCAGGAGAAGCCATCAAGCTCACCATGCCTATCTCCTCACCGCCTCTAAAACATGGGTACCTCTTGGGGCCTAAGCCCAATGCTAAAGGAGGGGGAAAATAAGGTGAGATCCTAATGCTTATTTAAGCAATGTGGGATTCTCACCTCGCCCAAAGTTCTTGTTTTTTTGTTTGTTTAAAACTCAATTTTTCACCAACAATCCCCCACTTGAAAAAGTTTAGAAAACAGGAACACATTTTCTTCATCGAGCATTATCGGTATGTATAATATTGCGCATAAGCAAAGGTGTCTTATGACTTGAACCTTTACGTAGTGATGATGATTCAAACTTACTAGAGTAACTCTTGGTTTTGAACTCTATCTCTAACAACATCTCACACACAACATTTCTATGGTGTAGTGCGAAAGCCCGTGCTTTAAGGCCATGCACGTGTATCCCAATTTAGTGAACGCTCTGGCGAATTTGCCTAAAATTTCATAGGAAGCAACCCTCACTTCTACATTCACATAGGTGAGTCTATTAGGGATACTCATGTAGCTAGGTACTGCTGGAATTAAAACCCAAGCGCAGCGGAAACATATCAGAACCCTATCTCAAAATTAATTTTAAAAATTTTTAAAATACTTCTACATTGGTAAAAAAAAACCTAAAATAATCTAAGTTAAGCATATAGAATACAAAAAAATGAGAGAAGAAAAAACTTTCGTGTCACCACCACTTGGAGACCTTCCTTTTCTCTGAATCTTGAGGAAAGGTTTGTGGGAACCTTTTTGGCAAGGGAAAAAAAATGCAGAGAATTTTTTGTTGAGAGAATGAACCATTCAATTCTTTTCTATTAGATGCTATATAAGGAAGCGAGAGAAAATGGGAAACATGGGTGTTATCCCACGTATTAAGTAACTCCCCTACGTGGGAGTTACAACTAATTTAATATTAATTAAATTAATAATTAATAATTAATTAAATCTAATTTAATTAACCAATTCATTTAAATCAAATTTAAATGAACATCTCTCACATAACCTATAGTTTTAATTCAATTAATTTAATTAAATCAAATTAAATTAAATCAAATCAAATTAAATTAAATAACTAATTAATTCTCCAATTAATTAATTACCAAATTAAATATCAATTTTAACTTGCATTTGAATCAAATTCAAATACATTTCTCTCATAACCTATAGTTTTAATGTACATCAATGCGCATTAATTTTAACCTATAGTTTTAATATAAATCTAATTCATATTAAAATAATATTTGAACAATTTCAAATATTTAATTCTCTTACAAATTAACTTTGAATCATATCCAAAATTATATTATACTATAAAGTTTAACTAAAGTTTAACTTGTAAAATAAACTTTATATTATAATGTATCATTATACATTAAACTTTTCCTTAGTAAATTTGAACTTTTCAAATTTCATCCAAGAATAAATTTCCTCAATATTCTTTACGAGCTAGGAAGGGGATCTAATGGACCTACAGATCAGAAGCTCCAACGATATGAGATTAACGGGCTAAACTCATTAACCACATTAATCAATATTCGTTAACTGTGGGTACACTCCACTAAAGACCCACAGCTGCACTCTTCTCACTGTAGATATATTTATGTGTCCACAGATATAGACCAATAACAGCAAGTTAGTCCTTCACAAGTTTTCGTAACACCAGCTGGGTCAAATTACCGTTATACCCCTAGGTTACTTCTAAATCCTTAAGTACTAGTGCTCCTCTAACTAACAACCTGTTTATGGTCCAACCATCAAACAAAAACCCCTCTCGGGCCAGTGAGAGGGTAGGGCCCTTTGTTCAAGTCCCGAAGACACCACTTAAGGGAACACTTATCTACTTACCCTAAAGTCGGGAAGGAGTGAAATCCATCTTGTATAATTATGTTCTCAGCTCCCCACTCAGTCTTGTCCCCAAAATGGTAGGCATATCGAGTCGGCAAACGGGCCACTCTCACCCATACAAATCAAAGGACAATCCCTCGTGAACAGGAGTTCATAATATACTCAAGATTAAGACTAAGTTGTCTAGGTCAACCTATTGAAATAGAAACCTAACCAGTCAATGGAGTTATATCTAGTGGTTACTATTTCGTGGTCCAGTCTTATGCAAACTCATTGCATAGGAAACCCCCACTCGCATGTCTCCTACACGAACGCGTTGGATCATTGCGTTTGTATCAAATACAAAGTGGGTCGTATCCATAGTGTTACCAGGATAAGGTACCCAGCCCTATCCTTATACTATAGACCCTTTAGGCTGTAACTTGAACATTGATCTCTATATGTCTCTACATATTGTTCAAGACTCATAAAACAACCTAGGATGTTAGTTTATTGGATTTTAGGGTTATTAAAACAAGATAAAATAATCAATAACATTTATTGGATCATAATGAATAACCATTTATTAATGACGGTCAAAATACAACATTTACTATCTACGAGTTTTAGAGCATAAAACCCAACAGGTACTCCACTTGACATCAAGTATAGATCTCATTTAGAACTAAGTTCAACCTTTCATATGCTTCAGGATATCATGCTAAGACTCTAGGTCATATGAAGGAAAATCTATGTTTGTTTTTGCATGATTCACTTCATATCACTTGTGATCAGTTATTACTCTTTGAACCTGTTTCTTGGGATCTCTAGTCTACAGGTTGGATTTTCCTCACTAGTGATTCATCTTTCTATAGGCATGAGTCTCATCCTTTCCGAGGTTTTGAAAACATTCCCTCTAGCGAGTCCTTTCGTTAAAGGATCTGCCAAGTTTTCATCAGTCCGTATATGATACACTCTAACTGCACCAGTAGTGAGGAACTCTCTAATGGTGCTCTGCTTACGACGTATTTGTCGTCTTTTTGTGTTATAGTAACGGTTTTAAACTTTTGCGATTGCTGCAGTACTATCGCAATGGATCAAGATGGCTGGTACCGGTTTTTTCCATAAGGGAAGCACTTATAGCAAACTTTTAAGCCACCCTGTTTCTTCACTGGTTGTTTCCAGTGTTATCATCTTTGACTCCATCGTTGACTGGGCCAGGATTGCCTGTTTCTTAGAATTCCACGAAACAGCTCCACCAACTTTGTTGAAAGATATAACCACTGGTAGCCTTTTGCTCATTCTAGGCTAAGAGGCAGCTTCCTCAATTGAGGGAAGACTTCTAACTAGTGGTAGACTACTAGAGCTCGCGCCCCCACTATTTCTAGATTTAAAGGGAAATTATCTTCAAAGAAATCAGCGTCATTTGACTCAATGACTATTTGATTTGTAAGATCATAGAACCTATATGCTTTACTATTCATGGCAAAACCTATAAAGGCACACTCATAGGCTCTACTGGCAAGTTTTCTCCTTTTAGGGTAAGGAATTCTTACAAAGGCTAGGCACCCCCACGTTCTAAATTAGGTCAAGTTTGATCTTTTATTCTTAAGGACTTAGTAAGGTGAAGTTGTGTTTTTAGACTTTGGTATCCTATTTAGGACATAACACACGGTAAGGATAATTTCACCCTACCAATAAGACGCAACTCCTGAATTAAGTAGAATAGCGACCACTAGCTCGGCTAGAGTCTATTCTTCCTTTCAGCTTTATTGTTCATTTCAGGAGAGTAAGGTCAGTCTTTTCATTTATTCCATGTGAATTATAAAAGTTATTAAAGTTGTCTGAGTCATACTCAATTCCCCTATCACTACGAAGTCTTTTAATCTTTCTATTATACTAATTTTCTATTTCATTCACAAATATCTTGAACGCATCAAAAGCATCACTTTTATTTTTCAACAAATATATAAACGTGAAATCAGAACAATCATCAATAAAAGTGATAAAATACCTTTTTCTATTTCTAGTTAATACGCCATCAAATTCACAAAGATCTGAATGAATTAAATCTAGAGGCTCAGATTCATTGAGCATAGATTAATGCGAGGTTTTTGTTATTTTAGCCTGACTACAATATTCACATTTCTCAAATTCATTCGTGGATAACTTAGAAATCATTTTTAACCTACTCATGTTACTAATTATTCGATTATTAACATGATAAAATCTAGCATGTCAAATATTAAAAGAGCACAACATGTACACATAAGAATTTGTTTTATTCATTTCAATATTTAGCTTGAAAATGCCCTCAGTTGCATAACCCTTTGCTATAAAAACATTATCTCCGAAGTGTGCAGGACATCCCTCAAGGTGAGTGTCTTTCCAGAGGTAAACTTTAGCTTCACCTCACCAATTCCAGCAACTTTTGTTGAGTGGTGTTCCTCCAACATAATATTTTTATGCTTAGTTTCAATATAGGTTTTAAAGAGACTAAGGTCGTGACAGGCATGGCGCGTGGCGCCCATGTCTATCCACCACCCCTCGGAGCCACCGATCACATTTACTTCTGTGATCATGGCTACTAACTGTTCTTCTGTCAAGTTCACCTGCCCAGCAGTACGACGCCTGTTCCTACAGTTCTTGACCATATGTCCAGGTTTATTATAGTTAAAGCAAAGAAACTGTACCATTTCTCCTGAGGGAGGTTTCTGTTTCTTATGATTCTGTTGGTTGCTGTATCCATGATTCTGACCTTTCCTCTTGGTTCCCTTTCTGCTTTTGGTCAGGTTTCACGGTGGCTGGGGCGGGCTTCCTTGGCGCAACATTTACCTTCTCTCTCTGGTCCTGCTTCCAAGCTTCCTCCTCAATCCTCATACGTGTGATGAGACTCTCCAAGGAAAATTCATTGTTCTTGTGCCTTAAGGTATTTTTAAAATCTTTCCACAAGGGAGGCAGTTTGTCAATAATAACAACAACTTGAAACTGTTCATTCAAGGGCATACCTTTGCTTATAATCTCATGGGCTATCTTCTGCAGTTCATGGGACTGGGCCTCCACAGACTTGTCATCCATCATCTGAAACTTCAGGTAACGGCTGACGGCATATTTCTTTGACTGACTTCCTTGGTGGTGTATTTTTCTGTAGGGCCTCCCATATTTCTTTCGCTGTCTTCTTTGAGCTGTAATAATCATACAGATCATCAGTCAAACCATTTAAAATGAAATTCTTACCTGGAAAATATTTTTCTTCCCAATCGTAGCCTCCTTGATTTGCTGGTCAGTTGGATTTCTTTTCGCACATCTGGTTTTTCCATTGTGCATGAGTCTGCAACCTTCTTAACGGTAAGAAAAAACAACATCTTATATTTCCATCGTTTGAAGTTCGCCCCTTCAAAGCTGGAAGGGCGGTTAAAATTAGAAGCCATCATATCGTTCTGGGCCATCACAACAGCTGCAGATGAAAACATCTTAAAATTGTTGGAAATGGTACTATGCGTTGAGTATTTGAACGCCAGACAGTGGATGTCTTGATTTCAACGCAAAGAGTTGGATGTCATGTGGTCAACGCTTGGTGATCAATGCCTAGTGGTCAACACTTAGTGTTGGACGCCTGATGTTGGGCGCCTAGGTCTGAACAACTCGTGATGGACGCCTTGTACTCAACGCTTGGTAGTGGACGCCTGCAAAACAAAAACTCGTGAAGGTTGAGTCGCAGAGCTCACTCTCTTTAAGACGTTTCGCGGATCTGCCCAAGGTTCAAAAAGTTCGGAATTTTTTGCCACGTCGTCCTCAGGATAAAACAGCCCAAAAGATAAATATGTTTTGATCGAAACTTGCACAAGTAATGAATGGAATGCTCACACCCTTCAATGCTCGAAAAACACGAAATAGGAAAATTATGAAAGGCTCTCACTCAAAAGAGATTTTTTTTATCTCACTCTTTCAACTAGTGAAGTCACCCCTAAATACACCTCGAAGCCAACCGACGCATGCTAGACGAGTGCTTGGCCACAGAACATGCACTGCGAGATGAGCGTTCGTCCACAGCACGTGTCTCGAGAAAATGACATGGGTGCGTAGATCGATTGACCATGCGGTGGACGCGGCGAGGGGCAAAACATTAAATACTATTTTATTTTTCATTTTAAAAAAAATTATTAAAAATAATAATAAAATAAAACTTAATTTTATTTCCACCTCACCTCGCCCGCCCGAACCGCGACACGCGTAAGGAGAAGCCACCAAACCCATCATGCCTATCTCCTCACTCCCTCTAAAACATGGGCACCCCTTGGGGCCCAAGCTCAATTCTAAAAGAGGGGTAAATAAGGTGAGATCTCAATGCTTATTTAAGCAATGTGGGATTCTCACCTCTCCCAAAGTTTTTTTTTTTTTTTTTTTTGTTTAAAACTCATTTTTTCACCAACAGTCACCAAGCTTACCAGGGAAGCTTTCATTTTTTTATCATTATTATTATTTTTTTATCATTATCATTATTATTCTTTTCACAATGTGGCTAGTCCTCAACCACTCTTTCTCTTTTCTTTTTTTTAAAAATGTGGTCATTTTTTTTAAGTTTTCTTTTCCAACACATGGAAACTTCCATTTTTTTCTTTTGAAATGCACTTTTTCCCTTCTAAAATTCCAATTTCCTTTAATTCCATTTAATTTCAAGTTATTCCTCCCACAACACTTTTCAAAACAAAACATTCTATATATATTTTGAATGCTAAAAGATCCAAAGTGGGTCTTACAAATATTACCACCTTTTTTTTAGAATTTCGTCCTCGAAATTCCTTTTAATAGATCAAAAGGATTGTTTAAACTTCACTTTCATACGATGCCTCGTCTTCGAAAGATTTCTCTTTTCCAAGTGTTTAAATACAAAAGAGTGTGTTACACTACATGATACGAAGAGGAAAAAAATGAAAAAATAAAGACAAGATCTATAGTACCTTTGTTCTTTCTTTTTTCCAGGTTACCAGAGACTAAAGAGAGAAAAGAACCAAAAACACTAAACCCTTTTGTTGAATGAGGTGTGGATCCTTAGGACAAAGCCCTACCAAATGCAACCTCAAACTAAGTGTGAGTTTTCGTTGTGCTCTCGATTTTTTTGCATGTGTGTGAAATTTGTGGCCCTAGAGTTCTTTTTCTGTTGAGAAGAGAATAAGGAAATGGGTGTGGTGGCTAGGGTTTGTGGAAGAGAAAATGGGGATGTGGGGGCTGCTCCCTCTCTACCCCTCTAGGGTTTTGGCTGAGAAAATGGGTTTATAAAACCCAAAAACATTACTACAATTATATTTTTTTTTATAATGAATTTTATTTTAATTTTGAGATTTTGCCAAACTTAGCTTCAAATGAGTGGAGTCTTTCAGAAACCAAATCCCAAATTAAAATTTTACTCTTTTTGTTCTTTTTTTTAACCTAACTAAATTAGTTATTTTAACCAAACCAAAAATCATCAAATCTTCACAGATGACCCTATGGATGAAGTTAAGATTTAATTAATTTTTGTGTGTGTGGAAACCAACAAATTTGTACTAAAAACAAGGAAAACCCAACAAATTTATACTAAAACAAGGAAGAAACCAACAAATTCATGAATTACCACTCAAATTTCTAATCATAGAATATGCAATTATATATATATAAACTAACAAATTTGTGAATTACCACTCAAATTTCTAATTATAGCAAAACAAAAAATAACAAAAAATAATTTAATTTGATAACAAAACACAAAATAACATAAATTTCTCACGGCAGAGAAGGATAATTTTTGTCATAAAGGAATTCTGCCATATTAATGTTATTTATTGAAAAGACCTTCACTTTTTAAAAAGAGTTTGACCTCAATTAAAATCAATTCTTATAAAAATATTTGTCAAATTATCCTATACACTGATTCTATCCCCATTTATAAAATCAATCCTCGTAAATTATTAGTAGTCTATCAAGGTTATGATGCATTCTGAATAAAAATATTCTTTTTATATTCATTTGTTTTTTGTCCAAGTTCTTTTACATGTATGGGTTGTTCACCATTGAAGAGTTCTTGATAAGTGTAGATGATCATTTTTCATGTAGTGGTCGTAGTCTAAGTCTTTCGATATACAACAAAGGCTAAAATAAGGTAAATTTTATTTTAGTTTCAAAAAAGTTTGTTTTGGTATTTGCTATTATTTCCATAAGCACATAGTTATACATTTGACTTATTTAAAATTACGATGATATGGTATTATTTGTATTTTGGATAAATTAAAAAAATGGATTATAAATCATGATTTCCTTAAGATTATAAGTACCTTCTCAAGAAAGATGAACATCGATTTCTAATAGGTGAGGTGGCCAGGAAATAATATTTTTTGGAGCTTGAGATTTTTCGTAGAAAGATGATAATCGATTTTTAGGAGATGATGTGGCCAGCAAATGACCCATGTGGCCAGAAAATGACCCTCTTTGGAGCTTGAGACTTTCTCTAAAAATATGATAATTGATTTCTGAGAGATAATGTGACTTCCAATGTAGTTATTCTTGGTTTCAACTGTAGGAGGTCATCCCCAGTTTCCACCAAATAATTATTGTACTCAAAAAATTGTTTAGGTCTCAATAACAATATTTCTCTTTGTGAATAATTAAGTTTTGTTGGAAGTTCTTCAGCTAACTTGCCTTTTGTTTGAAATTTCTGTAGAGATCTTCTAAATTGATGCTTTGAATTTGCTCTAGAGATCTTGAAACTTGGTTGGTCAACTTGGCCTCGGGTAGTGGCTTTTTTTGGATCAAGCTTCACATATTTGTCTTTGACTGTCTCCTCATCTTTCGAGGTTCTAAATGATCTTTGTCTTTGATGGTGTTCCTCGGCCTAGGCCTAGGCCTCAACCTCAACATTGGACTATCTGAACTTAGAATCACTTTTAAATGATGGATCTTCATTCTTTTCAACTTCTTGAGCATTTTGAAATATACTTTAGTTTTTTGTTTACCTCTAGATCTCGAGAAAGTCAGCTTTCCATCGATAAGGTTGAGCCTTGGCCTCAACCTCGAACACTTAGGGTTCTCATAACCTTCTAGATGTTAGGATGAGACTGGTAGAGATCTCCAACCCTTATGTGCTTAGGGTCGACCTCAGCCATTTTCCACAATATGCATGGTGTACTTGGACCTGTATGAATGGTGAAAATATTTTACCTTGATGCGCTTAAAGTCAGCCCCCCGTGAAATTTTGATCATAAATTCACGTTTCGTTAATAATTTTGAGTCTTAGCCTTAGCCTCAGCCTTGGCTCTTTGCTTTAACTTGATCTCCTCAACCTCGACATTGGTCGCGTTGGCCTTTGCTTTTTGCTTTAACTTGGTCTCCTTGGCCTCAGTTTGGCGTCCTCAGCCTCAACATTGGTAGCCTCGACCTCGCCCAAGGTTGTCTTAAACTCGACTTGGACTCCTCGGCAAAGTTTGCACCACTCATTTTAATCCATTGGTCTTGCGAACTTTGCTTGTCGTAGATTCAGAACTCTTTGTTTTTCAGATAGTCCGAGGTTGCATTTTCCTCACTTCGAGATGGTGTTTGATTTCTCATTCTCCATTGGTGGCGATTTTGATATGAGTTATCTCTATCCTTATTCTTATTCTCGTCTCTCTTTGGTAGGGTATACAGATTATTAGTAGAACACTTTCTTCCCCACACATGACACCAATTGTTGATGCCAAATTTTTGTACAAGGGAAATCACACCTTTCACGTGACAATTGTTGCGATTTATATGCCCTAAAGCCTTGTAATTAATTAGTTATTTGACATAATAGTTGATTATTTTATATATGCAATAATTAGTTATCCATTACGAAAATATCCAAGGTTATTTCATGAGATTTGGATAGTATGTAGTGGATAATGTTCAAGTAATAACATAAAGGGTCTATAGTATATGAATGTAATGCCCCAAGTTTAGGAGGGGGATATAAATGAATCAAGATCACATCTGAATGAAAGAGATCATGAGGACATAAAAGTATGGTTAAGAAAGGTTTGAAAGAATTGAAAGTTATTACCTATACAAAAAAAGATGCACCTTCCTTTTCGGTGGCTCAACCATAAGAATTCCATAGTTAAGCATGCTTAGCTTGGAGGAATCCTATGTTGGGTGACCTACTGAGAATTTTTCTAGGATGCATGTTTAGGTTACAGGGGATGCATGGGAATGTTGGGGCTAGAGATGTTCATTTAACTTGCGGGACCGGGGCCCCATGGGGACCCGCCCTGAACGAGACGAGGAATCCCTAATTAGATGGAGAATGGGGGAGGGAGCGGGGAGACTTTTCTCCCCGATGGCTAAACGGGGATGGGGACGAGGACTATATTTCTCGTCCCCGCCCTGATTCCCCACCCTGTCCCGCCTCCGTATATATATATATGTGTGTGTGTGTGTATCTATATATTACCTTTCATACACATATAGACTAGGGACAATTGCAAAAATGTCAAATTGATTTGTTAAAATTAGGCCCATATATAATGTTTTAGGATTTTGCAAAAAAGGCAAAATCTTTAAGCCCAGCCCAATTGAAATGCCCGAATGACCAAAATGCCCTTAAAAATGTGTGATTGTATCTGATTGCCCACTAATTACTATCTGATTACCATATAATTGCCAATGATACCAATTCCTATCTGATTATTGTTTGATTGTTATTAATTGTTAATTATACTGATTGTTGTTTGATTGTTATTTGATATTGATTGTAATATGATTGTCAATTAAACCATTGTTATATGATTGTGCTCTAATTACTATATAATATTGATTGTCAATGATATCGATTGTTGTGTGATTATTATTTGATACTAATTGCTAATGATACCGACTGTTATCTGATTGTTGTTTGATTAATTTTTAAAATGGGTTGTCAATGATACTGATTTTTATCTGATTACTATCTAATTATGATTGTCAATGATATGTGATTGCTATCTAATTTTCATTTGATATTCATTGTTATATGATTGTTGTTTGATTACTGATATACTAATTGTCAATGATTACTTGATTGTTGTCAACAATAAACTGCTAAAATAAGGCACTATACTTACATAAAAACAAATTATTAACAAATATATATTTGATGTCCACAATATGATTATTCAAATAGATACAAATTATTTACGTATTTTTCTATTATGACCAACACGCTTACAACGGCTACAGTTCACGTGCTTTGCCAATTTCACCAATTGAAGGAATCCTTTGCTTTTTAGGTCTTCTTGCTTGACGAGGGTTGTTCACCTCTAAAATACAAGTAGTAAAAAATCAAACATCAATCACATGACAATTAAATATAAATAACAAAGTATCTAATGAAAATCATATGGGAAGATCTTTGGACTATTGGGAATGGAGTTACTTTTCTGGTTTGTACAAGTATTTTTGTTTCACTCTGGGAAAATCAAACTTCCATCGAAGAGAAGCAAATGAAAGGCTTTCATCACCTTTCCAAGCCCGAACAAGATCAGAAGAACCGATTGCTTTCTACAATAACAAAATAATTATCTACTAGCCATATCATATCAGGCTAGGGATGCAAAAGCTCGAGAAGAGGCTTGTCTAAAATGCACATGGATCAGATAGCAGTGAGATATCAATCACATGGCAATCAAATAGAAATCACAAAGTACTTAATATCTATGAAAATCACATGGTAATCAATAACAATCAAATGACAATCACATGTTAATCAAATAGAAATCATAAAGTACTTAATATCTAAAGAAGATCACATGACAATCAGATATCAATGATATGTCAATCACATAACAATCAAATAGATATCAGACATAAATCAGATATCAATTATATAGCCATAATTAATTCTCTATGCTTAAACAATTCACCCGCACTTCTCATTTTTAATTTAATTTCCACGTCTTGTATAACATATCTAACTAGCATTTTGCAAGCTACAACAAATTTTTGTGGGTTATCCTTAATAATCAACGATTTTAAGCTTGACACCATAGCCTAGTGAATGAAATTAATTGCTAACCATTCTCTCAAAAGAATGTTCAAGTAAAATATTGGGAGGAAGAAAAATACAAGAAGAAGAATGTAAATGAAAATAAACACATTCATACTGCAAGCCAGATATTCCTATGGGAGCCCAAAGGAGTCTTTTTCACATCAAACCAAACAATTCTGACTCTCCAAAGTACTAACAATAACACATGAATTTCCATCTTACCCATGTTGCATCTCCCCTCCTTTCAATTCCTCAATATACATAGCCTCAAATAAAAAGTCTGTAAAATCAAACTACAATAAACATAATAACCAAAGAACACAAATTATCTCGAATACAAACCAGCAATCTACACCCAATTTGTCACAAACTGACAAATTTTCAATCAATACACATGATTATACACAAATAATTAACATCTCCATTTCGAAAACCTAACATTCATTCCTAAAAAAAAACTCTAGTAATGGAAAAATCGGAGAAGATCTTGACGAAATCAAAACGAGTAAAATTGTGAGCACAATCATGAATGAGAGAAGGTGAGGACAAAATTCAAGCAAAAAAATCGAATACAAACTGTGGCTTCAAGAAGAGAAATCCTCAAGGAAGGAGATTTTGAAACCGTGTGTTCAACTAATGAAGTCAAAACAAGATTTTGAAAAAAATATATGCGCAATCGTGTGCATCAAAAGAAATTATGTATTTCAAATCTTGGAGAAATCGTGAATATTGGAGAAGATCGAAGAATCTTAGGTTATTACAGAAACGTGGAGAATATTGAGGAAGAAAACGTGTATAAAGGAAGGAGAATATCAAATTTACTAATTTTCTATTTCTTAAGAGATGAGGGTAGTTTTGGAATATTATTTTCACATAAAAAAATCAAATAATGTGATTTTTTAACCATCTATATTATTTTCAATATATTTTGCCATTTTTGTAATATTTTAAAAGTTGATGACATGGATGCTAATATATAATCAAAATTTGATACCCAATGCAATTCTCCTATAGACTATAGATTGAATTTTATATATATATACTTTTCTTTTAAAAAAAATCTTATATATATATATGCACACACACTTTAAGTCGAAGACTTGAATACATTGTTGTAATATTTAATTTTAACTTTGAGAAATTATGGAAACTATACATTTAATTATATCTTTTACACGTTAAATATTAAATATTATTATTTTTAGCAAAAAATTTCATAAAGAAATGACTAACTAAATATAGAAAAATTTAGGATTTTTATTTTGTTGAGAATAAATTGAAACAAATGGTAAAAGTCAGAATAAATTAACAAAAAAAAAAAAAGCAAATAGGGAATTTTTCCCCGCGGGGAATCCGATTCCCGCATATTCCCCACAGGGAATCCCCGCCCCAATCCCCATGGGAAAATTTGCAGGGATGAGGATTAAAATAGGGAGTGGGGATGGGGACAGGGAAGCCTTCCTCGTCCCCGCCCCGCCCCATGGACATCTCTAGCTGGAGCCATCAGGTGTCGAATTCGGATTTCGAATCCCAGGCCTGGAGCGTTACAGATGGTATCAAAGCAAAATTTCTCCTAGTAAGATGTGGTTCGGGGACGAACCAAGCAGAAGCTGATGGGCATGTAAAGCCTTGAGTTTAGGAGTGGGACGACATGAATGAACCGAGATCACTTCCAAAAGGGAGGGATCTTGAAGACATGAAAGTATGGTTAAGAAAGACTTGAAAGAATTGAAAGTTACTATCCATACCAACAAGGTGCACCTTCCTTTTCGGTTGCTTAATCATAAGAACTCCACAGTTAAGTGTGCTTAGCTTGGAGCAATCCTATATTGGGTGACCTCCTAGGAACTAGGATGCATGTGAGTGAGGACAAAGCATGCTGAAAGGACCAATGTTGGTTTGTGGGGACAACTTTCACTGTTAGAAGCAGTTCAAGATAAGAAAGGATGATGTAGCCAAATGCAAGAGAATGTCAAGGTCATGCCCACTTTGTAAGTGTTACAAGTGTTGTAAGTGTTACAAACAATGTTAATCCAAATCGTCCGTGTTGAGACATGTGAGTGAGGGTTATCCTATACAATGAGTTTGTATAAGACCAGACCGCAAAATACTTAATCTCTCATTGTAATGATGTTGACTAAAGAGATTGATATTTCATAAGATAACTATATGTAACTCATCTCAATCTTGAGTGAGTTATCAACTCCTACCTGTGAGTGTTTATCCTTTGATTTTTATGGGTGAGAGTGATCCAAGTCGCCGACTCAATAAGCCTACCATTTTGGAGACAAGACCGAGTGTCCTTCCCACATTTAGAAGGAGTAGATGAGTTGTTCCCTTAGGAGTTTTTTGTTATTGGTTTCTCCATTCCCGTTGAAACAATAGGTTTTCAAGATTCCCTACTATCAGACATTAGTAAATTTACAATTCTTACCCTTAGCCCTAATTAGGATATAATTAGCCACGACATTATTTTCTTTCTCTCTCACTTTTTAATTAGGTTTCATCGCCTCTCACATAGACTCTCTCTGCCATGTATTTTCACATACCCTTTCTTACTTTTTCTCCTTTTTGCATTTTCTTTCTTCCTTTCTTCTTAAATATTTTTCCTACCTTGCACATTTTTGTTATTGGTTTTGTCTATTTAATTTTGATCATTTTGTTTTTTTCATATGAGATTTATGGTGAGACCTTACTTTGAAATTGGAGTTCTCAATGTCTCTCATTTAGTATAGAGGGTGCTTTAGATTGGGCATATGTATTTTCTGTAATTGCCTTCTTTTAATTTGTGTATGTGTGCTTTTTTTATTGTAGAAAAAAATTCTTGTGTTTTATTGTTGAATCCAAAGCACAATTTAGAGTTCTTTGTATTTTTTTATGAAAAAAAATAAATAAATCTTTTGTCCTCCTTGAGACTTGAGTCTAGACCTTATTATTACGATTGATTTTTCTAAAAGTTTATAATAAGTTCTTAAGTTCTTAATTAAGTATCATTGGATTCTCAATTTAAGTCGAGACCTAGTTCTACTAAAAGACAAAAAAAAAAAAAAAAATCTACAATGGTTTTGATAGAAAGCCAACGATGGAATGAAATGAGAAAAAAGTTTTTTATTTTTTTATCTTTTTTGTTGAAATTTTATATTTTTTAGTCAATTTTGTTTCAAATTGGATTAGGTATTATTTATTTCTTCAAATTATATTTTAAATTTTAAATTTTGAAAATTAATTTTTTATTATATTTCCTATTAATTAGATTATATATATATCTTTGGAACAGAGAAAACATATATATATATATATAATCGACAATTGTTTTGACAGAAAGTTTAACGATGGAATGAAGATAAAAGATTTTTTTTTATTTATTTTGTGTTAAATGATTAGATTTTTTTTAATGAAATTGTTGTGTATAGAAAAAAAATAAAAGTAATTATACATATAGAAAAAGTTGCACTCCATGCTTTTGTATTTTCTACTTTTTTATGTGTAATTACTTTTGTTTTTTCTTCTATTTGTGAAAATACCCCTTTTTTTAATTAAGTTTGTTTCAAATTAGATTAGGTATTTTTTATTTCTTCAAATTCGATTGCATTTTCTTCAAATTATATTTTCAATTTTAATTTTTGAAAATTAATTTTTTATTTCTATCTTCTACTGAATAGATTATGTATTTTTCATATATATATAAACATATATATAACCAATTAGATTATCGATTATTATTTTTTTTTTGTAAATTAGATTCCACACTTTTATGTGTTATAATTTAATTTATGTATTTTTAATATTTACATTTGTTATTGAAAATGTATTGATCGGATAATTTTTAACTAAAATTTTCTTATTCTTTGAAACATTTACAAGGTATATTTAGTATTCATATTGTTAATGTTTTGAAGCGTATTTATTAAAAATATATTTATATTCTTTGCAGATATGGATCATTGTACTTTGGAATTGATGGATAATATTATGACAATATTAATTTGTGATATAGACATGTTGAACCAAATATATTTTTTGAGTTTGTTATTATTATTCATTATTGCATGCAAGAAGCATAACCATAAATATGTAAGAGGTGAAAGTGCATTCTTTAGATTACAAATAAGACAACTTAATATCCATAGATTGATACATGAGAGTGATTTAGCGTGCTTTGAGAATACTTGTATGAATAGAAGAACATTGAGTATACTTTGTCATATGCTCAAAACTGTAGGCAAGTTAAATGGAAGTAAACATATAGAGATAGAAGAAATGGTGGCAATATTTTTACACATCATTGCACATGATATAAAAAATAGAGTGATGCATAGATATTTTGTACGGTCAGGTGAAACGGTTAGTAGATGCTTTAGTGAAGTTCTTGAGCGATAGACTTCTATCACTCTCTATCACTCAAGCGATAGAATTATATCGCAGTCTATCACTGATAGACAGTAAAAATTTTCTATATTTGTAGATAGTTTGATATTTTTTCTGTTCATAGTAATTTTCCTAATATTAATTGTATATAATACAATTAATGTAATGCATATAGATATGATATAATATAAAGTTAAGTTTGAATAAAATTTAAAATTATACTGTATAATTAAAGAAGATTTATTGTATTTGAATAAGATTCAAATAATAATTAATATGAATAAAATTCATAATAAAATATATGAATTAGATTCATATTAAAATTATAGATTAAAAGTTAATGTGAATGAGATTCATATTAAAAATTATAAGTTATAAGAGACATATATATTTGAATAAGATTCAAAATATTTAAATTAAATATAGATATTTAATTTTATAAATTAGTTAATTAACTTAAGTTAGTTAATAATTAATTAAATTACATTAAATTAGTTTAATTTAATAAAGAAAATGTGAAGTGAGTGGTTCTAATCCCACTTAACGTTTTAAATAAAGAAGTGGGGAAGTTTTTTTTAAGGAGGTTGGTTATTACAGTGAAAACACTTCCCATCTCTCACTCTTCTCTCTCAATGATTTTTATAGAGAAATGAATTCTCTGTGAAATCTTTCCAAACAACAATTCCTTTTTATTTTTCAAAAAAGGTTCTTGCCAACCGGTTTCTTGCCAGAAAATAGCAGGGAAGACCCTATGGAAGCGTCTCAATACTATACGTGGAGATCCGTTCATTGAGGAAGAAGAAATTGCTATATTTTGTGAAGAAATTTTCTTCAAAGGTGTTCTTCAAAGGTGAGTTATTTTTTTTTCTCTGTAATTTAATTTACATGCTTAGCATGTTGTCTCTGTAATGTGATTACTGTATTTTTCTATTTTGTGTTCTAAATTTTTAAAACAAAATTGAAAGCAAAGTGATCACTTGCTTCCATTGCGGGATTCGATTCATTCAACAACGGTAAATTTGTAATTTGGAGGAAGAGAGGACCTCAAAACAAAGAAAAATGGGTCTGATGCCAAAGTCAGAGGTGAAGAACAAGAGAATGGAGAAGAAGTTTTAAGTTTAAGTTCCCTCATATGAAGTTATAATGATGTATTTATAGAGAAAGTTGACCTAGGTTGTTCCCTAGAGTTTCAAAGTTGCCTTAGGATAATAAGATAACCTACCAAGTAAGGGTCGTGTTGAGTTTCATGTTGAGTTTCCTAGGGCGGGACATGCATAAAACATGCCACATTAGGCATTTGGTAAGGCTCGGCCTCGACCACAACGACTTGGGCCAAGACCAAGGCTAACCCCTTTTTCTAAACTCATTTTGGTCCTAAATTGCCACTTTTGGCCCTTATCATAATCTGTTCTTGACTCTGTCGTTTCTATTTGCGTTACATGTGAATTATACCCTTCAATCTAAAATCACCCCTAACATAAAACAATAGAAATCCTAAGTTAAATATTTGACTTTCCTCTAATTAGCTAAATTTAATCTTGTGGCAACTTTTGAAACCAAAGAAGGTTCTTTTTTTCAAATGTAAGAGAAGTTACGACAGAAGGAATTCTTTGTGGAAAAAAAAAAAAGTAGTATCTAATAAATTTGTTAAATAGGCTTTTGCATTATACTTTTAAGATAATGGCAAATAGAAAGTAAAAAATGTGAATTTATTATTAAGATTGTTATATTAATATGATTTCATATTCATAGTGGTAAGTTATTTGTAATAATTTTTTAATTCTCATAATTTTGTATTGTAACCTACATGAAGTTTTATTATTGCATTAATTGTGCATTTATTTTCGTTTTGTTTGTCTTTTCTAATTTTTTTATGAAATTAATTTTGTATTGTTAGGGATAAGAAAATTTCATTTGTCTTTTTATAGGAATTTGTGTAAATTTGAAGGTGTCAAAAGTGTAAAAGATTGACGGTATGATGTATTATTGACAACTTAAAAAAAAAGTGTAAACATTTTATTAAAAAAAATTATATTTTATCAACCAATCAAATTAATGGAAGAAAAATACATTATAACCAAAATTAAATAATAACTAAGCAATATAAAAAGCTATAAAAATATGAATATAAAAGATTAAAAATAATAGAAGCCATTACAATTTTTCAATTGAAATTGATTTTTTGCTTGACTCTTCAAAATAATAGAAAGGAGATTCAAGTGCAAGTATCGAGTCAAATTCAGGTATAGCAATGTAGTTCTTAATTGTCTCCTACTTAGAGCACTCAAATAGGTAGCATGGATTAGTCATTAAAAAGATAGTTGAGAGAATAGAAGATTCAAAGCCAAAGACTGAAGCGAGTAACAGAGTGACTAAGGTTGAAGATGTAGCATTAGCCTTTGTTTAAGCTTGAACTCCCTTTCTCAATTGCTACTACTAGTTGAGGGGTCTTCCCTACCTACTTCAAGTACTTCCTCTCGGTTGTCACATTTGCTTTCTCTCTGAACAAAGGACTGTGACTTCTTTCTTCTCTATCTATCTAAAAGAAGAGTCACTGGTCAGTACAGCAGTTTTATGGCTTCCATAGCATTTAATAGTTCTAGGGATATGTAGCTACAAGAATGTACTGAGCTAACCATCTAATCTAAGCAGTAGTATCTCAACTCAAGGTCTTTTATGCCTGCAAGAGGAAAGAGTCTCTATCTACCTAGTTAGCTGCCCCTACTTGGGGATATTGCAATAACTAGGTTGAATGTTAAATTAATTCAAGCAAATCTAGGTTGAAAAGCTGTAATGATATTATTATTATTATTTCTTTGACAATATGTCATGAAAAAAGAGATTCAAATATCTAATTTTTGTTGTACTTCCTGAGATGGGGCGTTGCTAATACTATGGTTCCTTTTCCTCTAAAAAAAAAACTTTTGTTTGATGCTCTATGCTCCATATTGGCTAATGCATTATTATTTTAACTTTGATTTTTAATTTTCAATTAGCCATTATGTTTAAATAACTATTAATATTTGAGTTTAAATATAAACATAATTACGTGATAATAAAAAAGGAAAAGAAAAAGAAAGAATTTACCTTTGGGAAAAGAAAAGGTCCACCTTACCCAATCTAATAAGTTTCTTTTTTTTTTTTTAATTTGTATTTAAAACAACATACACAAAACCTCTTTTGGTTGCCATCATTTTATCCTTTGTCTTCAACACTACCGAAGATGAGTAAAGACTCAAATTTATATTTTGAATCATCCATTCTTCTCATTTTCTTACCTTTACTTTTGATTAAATTAATTTTAATTGAAAATTTGTAATTATATTAAGGTTAAATAACATTATTTAGAAATGAGGATGAGACAATGAAATCTTAAATTAACATATATTTTTATTATAAAAATTATTTGGAAAGATTTTTAATTTTTTTTTTTTTTTTTTTTTTTTTTTTTTTTTTTTTTGCAATCATAGAAGACACAATTTGCAAATTATTATGGATATGCAAATTTTCTGATAACTTGAGTTTAGAAACCAAAAAAATGGTAACTTTTATATACAATTTATTTATTAATTAATGAGTTATTGATTTTGCATTTTCAATTATGAAGAAAATTCAAAATATGTATAATCTAAGAAAAACATTGTAGTCACAATAATGCGTAATTGACGAAATCATAAATTGCATGGATTGAAAATAATGTAAAGTTGAATAATAATTGCAAATAATAAAAATGACAATGGCAAACATTGTTTTGTTTCTTTTTGAACAGTATTGATTTCATGGGCAATAAAACATTCTCTTGCTCTCTTTAGTTCATTTCCTTTGTCTAATTGAATAATGAATATGTAATTTTTGCCTTTAGTTAGGGTCAACTTGCGATAAATCTTTGATTGCTTCTTCTTCATCTGTATTTTAGTTAAATATCTTCATATAATAAGAAAAAATATATAATTTTAGATTCTATAGATATTTATGTTCGCACGAGGTTTCATGAGAAACGTGTTTCGTGGAGTTGAACTTGTGTTTATATAAGTTTGATGCGGATGTGGTTCAATCTCTAGTACTTGATCCTCTGATTCTCTCTTAACTGTACGCGTACGCTTGATGTATGGAAGCGGAGCGCGTGGATGCACGTGAAGTTGGAGTCTTGGATGGACGTGTGTACGCGTACGCTTGATGTATAGAAGTGGAGCGCATGGATGCACGTGAAGTTGGAGTCTTGGATGGATGTATGTACGCGTACGCTTGATGTATGAAAGCGAAGCGCGTGGATGCACGTGAAGTTAGAGTCTTGGATGGATATTTGTACGTGTATGCTTGATGTATGGAAGCAGAGCGCGTAGATGCACGTGAAGTTGAAGTCTTGGATGAATGGATGAATGTATGTCTTCCAAGTATGTTCAGCTTCAAGAGTTAGTGAGTCTTCTGATTGTAAGGAGAATTCTCTTTAGGCTCCTTGAGTCTAAAATTTCTGAACCCTGTAAATGAAGAGAACTTCTCTATTTATAGAGTTCTCAGGTGGGTTTTATGGGCTTGGGCTTGATTGGTCCATGGGCTTGACCCATTGGGCCCAACTAATTGGATTTGGGCCTTTGGGCCATTTGGACCAAATTAAGTCTATTTTTGGACTTCATTAAATTTTAGCCCAAACATTAATAATTAATTGAACAAAAAATAATTAATTTGATCCAACGATGAGGACGGAGACACGTGGCATCATCGAGGTTGCCAATTTTCGTCTTCAATTTCAATTTAGGACACATGTAACATTCAATTAGTCTCAAATTTAATTATTTTATAATTTCGCCATTAAGTTGGTAAATGACGTGTCAATTTGTGATTGATCCAAAATTTCTCCTTCAACAAATGCCCCTTTTCGAGATTTATGCACGTATATGGTGGGTGAATCTCGAAAAAGATGAAGTTTAGTCAAAATGCAAATTGTATATGTTCTTGAATTTGACCCTTTTTGGTGTGTCAATCAAACTATGAATTTAGTACATGAGTTTGATTAAAACTTGATATAAAATTTGGAATATGGCCAAATTTAACTTGGGATAACTTCGAAGTTTGATTTGAATTTGAGATAAAATTTGGGATATGACCAAATTTTATTTTGGGATAAATTTGAGATATTATTCGCAATTTAAATTTGATAAAATCATTTGAATTTAATATAAAATTTGGAATATGGCCAAATTTAAATTGAGATCAATTTAAGATCCAATCTACAAGATCCGTACATTTGAATTTAGGATAAAATTTGGAATATGGCCAAATTTTAATTCGAGAAACTTAAATATATATATATATATATATATATATATATATATATATACATACATATACCTAATTCATTAAGGAATTAGGGTTTAGGGTTATATATGTATATATATATATTGTTTAAGTGACCTAATAAGGTAAAGAGGGAACGAAGAAAACAAATAGAATTTCGGATTCTCAGCGACAACTCCTGGAAAATTACCATTTGCCGAAGTTCAACCGTCTGATCATATTAAAATTTTATCAGCCTCTTTGAGACACATAGGGCCACATTTTGAACAGTTAGATCTTTGTTTTGAGCTTTAGTTTCTCCATAATCGCTATTGCACAGAACATGTAAAAACTGGAAAAGTGTTTTTTCTTATTTCAGTGATAGCTCCGGACAATTATCATTTGCCGGAGTTCCAACCGTCGGATCATCTTGAAATTGTATCCGCCTATTTGTGAGACATAGGGCCACACTCCGAACGGTCAGATCTTTGTTTTGAGCTCTAGTTTGTTCATAATTGTTGTTTTACCGAATATGTAAAACTGGGAAAACATTTTTTTCTTATTTCAGTGACAGCTCCGGAAAATTGTCGTTTGCCGGAGTTCCAACCGTCGGATTATCTTGAACTTTTATCAGCATGTTGGAGAGACATAGAGCCACACTCGGAACGGTCAGATCTTTGTTTTGAGCTCTAGTTTGTTCATAATCGTTGTTGTACAGAATATGTAAAACTGATTTTTTTTCAGGGTTTTTTTTTGTTCTTTCGGGAATAGAATTTTCACCCTCTAAGCGAGGTAAAACTCCAAAACAACTACTTTTTTTTCCTTAGAATATACTTTTTTTTTCAGGAGCGCCTAGATTGCCGCTTTGGCTGCCAGAGGAACTTGCGAGGGTTTGAGGTCATACGTTTGCCATAAGATCCGAGCTCGTTTGCCGCCCAGAGGAATTTGCGAGGGTCAGAGGCCATACGTTTGCCATAAGATCCAAGCTCGTTCGCCGCCCAGAGGAACTTGCGAGGGTCTGAGGCCATACGTTTGCCATAAGATCTGAGCTCATTCGCCGCCCAGAGGAACTTGCGAGGGTCTGAGGCCATACGTTTGCCATAAGATTCGAGCTCGTTCGCGGCCCATAGGAACTTGCGAGGGTCTGAGGCCATACGTTTGCCATAAGATCCGAGCTCATTCGCCGCCCAGAGGAACTTGCGAGGGTCTGAGGCCATACATTTTCCATAAGATCCGAGCTCGTTTCTTCCATTTTGTTTAGATTGTACAATCAATACTAAACTCTTTATATGGTGACATTTTTTTTCATGACGTGACTGAACTTAAAGTTTCCTTCAAGCTGCCTACGTACCCTTTATAATGTATAGGGATCAAGTCATAACGTAGTTCAAATATTTTTTTCTTTGGCCGTTCACCTATTAAGCTCATGCAGGCCAGGAGAACCATGCTGTTTAGGCTCTTGCGATAAGGAGCATTTTATATACTTATCATGCATAAAATTTCTTGAGGAATTTGCCATTGATTGGGCCAATCCTTAATCCATCCTGATCGACGATCTTGTATGCTCCATTTGTGTAGACTTCTTTGACGATATAAGGTCCATCCCACTTAGGAGTAAACTTATTTCCGGTATATCTTGTTGTGATGATAGGTCTCCTTATAGCAAGCACTAGATCACCAATTTGAAATGATCGGGGCTTCACGTGCTTATCAAAGGCTTTGGTCATCCGCGCTTGGTAACATTCCAACGCCTGTTGAGCTTCTAGCCGCTTTTCGTCAAGTGCCTCTAACTCTTGAAGGCGTAATTTGGTATTGTCTTCTGTAGTTAGCCCCTCTTGAACTGTCATCCTTAGTGATGGAATTTCCCTTTCCAATGGGAGAACAACCTCCACTCCATAAACAAAAGAATATGGCGTGACTCCTGTAGGAGTGCAATGAGTAGTTCGGTAAGCCCATAGCGCTTCACCAATCTTCTCTTGCCAATCTCTCTTTGACTTAGAGACGATTTTCTTTAGTAGGTTACATAAAGTTTTGTTGAAAGCTTCTGCTAGCCCATTCGCAGCTGCGTTGTACATGGACGACTTGTATTCCTTGAATTTAAACTTTTCGCACAATTTATCTATTAGGCTGTTAGAAAATTGTCTTCCATTATCCGTCACAATTCGGTGGGAAATTCCGTACCGGTAGATGATGTGAGTTCGGATAAAGTCTGCCACATTTTCTTTCTTGGCTTCTCTCAGCGCAATGGCCTCAGTCCATCTTCAAAAGTAATCTGTCGCTGCAAGGATGTAAGAATGTCCTGCTGACGACTTGGGTGTTATAGGACCAACAAGATCAAGTCCCCAAGCTTCAAAAGGCCATGAATCCACAGTTGGATGCGGGGGTTCTGGTGGTTGATATATGAAGTTTCCATGGTATTGACAAGCTTCACACTTCTTCACATACTCCATTGAATCCTGGATCATCTTGGGCCAATAGTATCCCATCCTCTTCAACTGGAATTGAAGCTTCGGTCCAGATTGGTGTGCGCCACAAACGTCTGAATGTGCCTCCTCTAGCACTCTTATTGACTCTTCTTTTCCGAGGCATCGAAGAAAGAGCCCTTCCAGGGAACGACGATATAAAGTCCCCTTATAGTAAATGAAGTGAGCTGCTCTCCTTCGCACCTCAGTTTTATGACGGAGATCTGTTGGAAATTTACCATGTTCAAGATAATCTATGATGGGTTGGCGCCAGTCTTCCTCGTCAATTAAATAGATTGATGTCAGGTTCATTTCTTCGCATTCAGCCTCAATTGACGGTATAACCCACCTTTGGCAAAGCGATATGTTTAGAGTTTCATCGTCTTGAATCGTCAATGCAGTAGCTAGGTTTGCCAAAGCATCTGCCTTTTTGTTTTCTGACCTTGGTACATGCTCCAACATTACGCTGTCGAACTTTTCCAGCAATTGTCTGGCATAGGTGAAGTAAGGCTTTAAATCTTCATGCTTCACATCATACTGCAGCAAGAGTTGACTGATTATCAACTTCGAATCGCCATAAACTTCTATGTACGATATTCTCATTTCTAAGGCCATCTGGAGGCCAATTATAAAAGTCTGATATTCAGCGACATTATTTGAGCATAATTCACCAAGTGTAAAGCTATAAGGCAGCATACTTAATGGGGTCAGCTTTCGCAACTAGGTGAACCGTGAAAGCCTGCATGTAGTGCCTCAACTTGTCTATCGCAAAGAAAAGCGCAAGACACATTTTCTCGATAGGAGAGTAATTGATTTCAGCTCCAGTTAGGGTCCTACTTAGATAATAGAGAGCACGCTCCTTCCCTTCCTCCCCTTCTTGCGCCAGTAATGCCCCCAGCGACCTTTCCTGTGTGGCAATGTACAATATCAACGACTTGCCTCCTACGGGAACGCCTAGGATAGGGGAATTAAGCAAGTATTTCTTTATGCTGTCAAAAGCATTTTGACAAGCCTCATCCCACTCAAAACTTTCTCCTTTTCTCATAAACTTTTGAAAAGGTTGACATCGGCCAGCAAGGTTGGAAATAAATCTCCGTATGTAAGCCAAACGACTCTGGAGACTTCTCAACTCATGTAGATTTCTTGGCCTTGGCATCTTCTGATAGCATCGATCTTGGACTGATCTATCTCAATTCCCTGATGCCTTACCATGAAACCAAGAAACTTCCCTGAGGTTACGCCGAACGCACATTTGAGAGGATTCATCCTCAACTGATATTTTCGCAAGTGGTCAAACACAACTTTTAAATCTCTCAGATGGTCTTGTCGTTTCTTGGACTTAACCACGAGATCGTCAACATAGCATTCAACATGTTTGTGCAACATATCATCAAACACTTTTTGCATGGCGCGTTGATAAGTAGCACCAGCATTCTTTAATCCGAAGGGCACCACCTTGTAGCAGTATATTCCCTTCGGAGTGCGGAAGGCAGTCATTTCCTCATCCGCGAGAGTCATCCGTATTTGATTATACCCGGACGACCCATCCATAAAGGTAAAGGCTTCATGCCCAGTAGTTGCGCCAACCATGATCTCCGTGATAGGCAATGGAAAGTCATGCTTTGGACATGCATTATTCAAATCACGAAAGTCTACGCAGACGGGAAGCTGTCCGTTCTTCTTTCTAACGGGAACAATGTTGGTTATCCACGTTGGATATTTAACTTCGCGAATGAATCCTGCTTCAATCAACTTATTGACTTCTGTTTCAATTTGGGGAATGAGCTCTGGCCGAAAGCGTCGTTGAGCCTGTTTGACGGGTTGATACCCTTGCTTGATTGCGAGATGATGGATTGCTACTTTTGGATCAAATCCTGGCATCTCTTTGTATGACCAAGCAAAGATGTCCATGTATTCGGTGAGTAGGCTCATATATTCGCCCTCCTCTTCACTTGAGAGAGATGCGCTAATGAAAGTTGGACGCAGTTCCTCTACTGTGCCGAGATTCACTTCTTTGAGTTCATCTACTGTGGATTGACCATCATCCTCAAGCGTGAGTGGGGCGTCCTCCACGTCTTCTTTGGATATTTTGCTCTTCGACTCTTCGATGATGGTGATATGATGACATGAAGTTTCGCCTTCTTCTTGTTCTAAGTTTTCACTGTCGGGCTTAGTAAAGATAACGTCACGTCTTTTCACCTTTAAAGAGCCTTCACTTGTATTGAGAGTAACACAAAATTTTCTTTTCATTCATGAAGGAACATTACTACAAATTTCTCCTCCCTCCTTTGTCTCACAAGGGGGCATTTGATTTGAATGATTCTCAGCATCCTCCTGCTTAATGCGGCGCCAAATTGATGTGCGGGATTTTCCTCCACTTTTCTTTGTAGATTTTCCTCCTGCTTAATGCGGCGCCAAATTGCGAATCTTTTCTTTTGCCAGTAGCTTATAAGCCTTTGGGTCGAACCCTTCTTTCGTTCGTCTTTCAGGCAAATTCGCCTTCGTCAGGTCCATTTTTGGTTTGTGAATTTCTTGTTTTGTTATTTTTGTAAGAGGTGTAACAAAACTTTCTTTTAAGATCTCCACATCACCGACTTTCAAGCCCCTCGAGCATTCTGCGAATGGTGACTCGCCTTTCTTGCGTCTCGACAAAGGAACATAACGCAAGATTGGAGGACTTGGAGCTTTCTCATCTTCCAAAGTTTCAGTCTTCGTAGAGCTAGTAGATGCTTTACTCTTTTGAGAGTCAGAAGTACTGGCCCCTTCGCTTGGTTCTTTTGTTGCATCTATTTGTGGCTTGAACTGAGACTTATCCTCCCCTTTTATTAGAGGAATCTCCGCGGGCATAACTTCACCAAAATTATCGGTCTTTAAGTAGAACTTTGCGTCTGCGAAGTGGGACTCAGCTTCTGAGAATGGGTTGGAATCTGCTTCAACCTATTTAATGCCATCTTGGTAAAACTTGAAGCATTGATGGAGTGTAGAAGTTATCACTCCATTTCCATGAATCCAAGGACATCCCAGCAACAGCTTGTAAGTAGTCCTCGAATCTATGACGTGGAACAATGTGTTGGCCTTTAGGTCGCCCATAATGAGTTCTAGGCGAATCATGTCGATCACTCGTTGACCACCTTGATTGAAGCCTTGGATCACTAACTTGCTATTCATTAGTTCTTCCTTTGAGATACCTAATTGCTTCATAGTCGATTTAGGCATAATGTTGACAGCTGACCCATTGTCAATGAGAATTCGCCAACCCTTTGTTCTCGTATGTATCCTGAGACAAATAGGGGCCTGTTATGAGACTTTGATCCCAGCAATAGGTCTTCATCTGAAAAGCCTATAGATGTGCAGCAAGAAGCGCATGTACGCACCCTGGAGGCTGGGACCCTTGAACTTGATGAACTTGATGCACCTGAGTTTAGCAATGCATCAATAAGAGCAGTCTTAGCTGTCTGAGGGAGAGACAACAAGTCACCTATGTTGAACGATGGTAGGTCTTTTGATTCTACCGTCGTCTCCAACAAGCTTGAAGGAATATCTTCGCCTTTCGTTGTGCTGACGACATGACATGCAACAACTTCTAACACCTCCTTTGGATGATCATTAAGGAAGTTTCTTGGAAGAAATTCTTCCAGAGTCACGAGTCGCCGAAGTCGAGGAAAATCCTCGTCCTCCTCCTTGACAAGCTTAGACTTCCACACCTTCTTCTTTGCTTTCTTTTTCTGAGTCTTGCTTCCTCTTCTATAATCTCGACAGAAGCGCAACTCTTTCTTGGTGGAGCTCGCCTTTCTTTTCTTTCGACGAGTCACAAGGATCCACCATTCGTCGTCATCTTCAACGAAGTCATCTTTACCTTGAAGATCTGTCTTTATGATCTCTTGCTGGAATCGAACGACTATAGGCTCAAAGGTCCCAAATTGGATCAAACTTTCACTTTGATCATAAAACAGTGTTGATGGTGGAACGCTTGAAGTTATTGCCACCGCAGCGTGATTCGTCTGAGCTACCTCATCCAAATCTAGCTCTATCTTCTTTTCGCGAGCCAACCTGATATCAGCTTTTTCAGCACAAAGCACTTTTCAATTGGGTGGCTAACGACCCGATGATATTTTTAGTAGTTGGGGTCGTTGACTTTTTTCGACTGTTCCGACCGCTTGCATTCTGGCAATTGAATCAGTTGTTTCTCTAGCAGCTGCTCTAGCATATCTGCAACATCAGAGTCAGGGAATGGATAAACCTTTTCCTGCCTCTCCTTTAAAGTTGCACGACGTCGCTTGCCTCTATCATCTTTCTTTTCAACTCTTGAATCTCTTCCCTTAGAGAAAAATTTCAATGGGGTCGTATTGGCGACCATAGATTCTTTCGTGGCACTCTTCACAGTTTTCTCGGTGCCCTTTGTATCCTTCTTATCCTTCTTTTCTCCTGGAACCAGGAAGTCCTTTGTTCCTCTGTTGGCGATGCTCAACTCCATATCATGGGCGCGAGTCGCCAACTCTTCAAATGTGCGAGGCTTTATTCCTTGCAGGATGTAGAGAAGTTCCCAGTGCATGCCTTGAGTGCACATCTCCACTAAAGATAGTTCAGTGAGTCTATCTTTGCAATCAAGACTTAGAGCTCTCCATCGGTTGATGTAGTCGATGACTGGCTCTCCCTTCCGTTGCTTGGCGTTTGTTAGCTCCATCATGCTAACAATCTGTCTAGTGCTGTAAAAGCGGTTCAGGAATTCTCTTTCCAACTGCTCCCAGCTGTCAATCATTTCTGGCTCTAGATCAGTGTACCAATCGAAAGCATTTCCTTTCAAGGTACGGACGAACTGTCTAACCAGTTGATCTCCTCTAGTCCCTGCAGTTTTGCATGTTTCAATAAAATGAGCAACGTGTTGTTTAGGGTTGCCCTTTCCGTCGAACTGCTGGAATTTTGGTGGTTGGTATCTGGCAGGCATTATGAGGTTGTCAATTCTTTTAGTGTACGGCTTGGTGTACATAAAATAATTTTGTGGCGATCTCCCATACTGGGCTCTAATGGTGTTTGTGATCATGTCCTGCAGCTGCTGGACTGACAGAGAGGCGACAGAGGTAGAATGTTGCAGCTGATTTTCCTGCAGCGGAGTTTTCCCTTTGTCATTTGCCTTGACAGCGGGAGTGTGGCTCGATTCAGCAGTTTTCGAGCCTGCATTTGCTCTCTCAAGTCAGCGATCTCATTATCTCGCTCCTTCGCTAGGAAATTTATCTACCTCTCCAATTCAGCCATAGCTGCCTCGGTTGTTATGTCAGCCATCATGACAGACATCACATCAGGGTGTGATTCCTTCTTGGACCGGTCAGAGGTAGGAGCAAAGTTGTCAAACAAAGGATTTTCCTTGATGACAATCCCCCCTTTAGGAGATTCTGTCAATCGTCTCACGATGTCCTCTGCGACAGCAGAACCTTGCTCCTTCTCTCGCATGATCCCCTTTGAGCGACTGCGAGTGATGGGTCCTGTGTATGCATCGCTTGCAGCAGGAATGTTAGATGCAACAGCAGCGTTGGACGCTACAGAAGCGTTGGATGCTGCCGGAGCGTTGAATTCTACTTTCTTAGAAGCCATTGCTTGATATGAGTGTTGAAAGGGAGATGAGAGGTAGAGATAGTCCCACTGGGCGTGCCAATTTGTTCGCACGAGGTTTCCTGAGAAACGTGTTTCGTGGAGTTGAACTTGTGTTTATATAAGTTTGATGCGGATGTGGTTCAATCTCTAGTACTTGATCCTCTGATTCTCTCTCAACTGTACGCGTACGTTTGATGTATGGAAGCAGAGCTCGTGGATGCACGTGAAGTTGGAGTCTTGGATGGACGTGTGTATGAGTACGCTTGATGTATAGAAGTGGAGCGCGTGGATGCACGTGAAGTTGGAGTCTTTGATGGATATTTGTATGCGTATGCTTGATGTATGGAAGCAGAGCGCGTAGATGCACGTGAAGTTGAATTCTTGGATGAGTGTATGTCTTCCAAGGAGCTTCAGTCTTCAAGTATGTTCAGCTTCAAGAGTTAGTGAGTCTTTTGATTGTAGGGAGAATTCTCTCTAGGCTCCTTGAGTCTAAAATTTCTTAACCCTGTAAATGAAGAGAACTTCTCTATTTATAGAGTTCTCAGGTGGACTTTATGAGATTGGACTTGATTGGTCCATGGGCCTGACCCATTGGGCCCAACTAATTTGATTTGGGCCTTTGGGCCATTTGGGCCACATTAAGTCTATTTTTGGACTTAATTAAATTTTAGCCCAAATATTAATAATTAATTGAACAAAAAATAATTAATTTGATCCAACGATGAGGACGGAGACACGTGGCACCATCGAGGTTGCCAATTTTCGTCTTCAATTTCAATTTAGGACACATGTAACATTCAATTAGTCCCAAATTTAATTATTTTATAATTTTACCATTAATTTGGTAAATGACGTGACAATTTGTGATTGGTCCAAAATTTCTCCTTCAACAATTTACTTGAAGGATTTCTGAAACACATTCGGAGACACCACATCCTATTAATATTTCTGTTGCCTCAAAAGTAGTTATGTCATATGTGTGCGTCCATTTCTCTATTCGAAACTAATATTTTGAGCTTGTATTTTCTAATTAAGGTCATATTTTTATTGGAAATTGACATTTTTGACCCTCTTGGAAGTTTTTTTTTTTTTGGAATTTTAGACTCTTTTTGAAAAACTTGATTTTTTTTAAACCTTGATGATGAAAGCGATGTAAGCATTGGAAACTTTTAATGTACAATTCCTCTTGTACCCTCACCACTTTATTAGATTCATCATACTTAATTCAACAACAAAATTCTCGACAAATTAATTGTTTTACCCACCAAATTAATTGTTTTACAACCCACATCTATCAACAATTCTATTACCTTGATCGGCCGGAGTTGTCGCCTACTTTGAGTCAAATAATTTTCGTTCCTACTCTTAGTGTAGTAGTGGTAGTATGGGTCGAATCTACAAGGAACCCTTGAGTTTCTTACTTAAAATGTTAACAATCCAATGTAACCAAGAGGGGTTTTGAAAGAGATTTTTACAATAAAAGTAAATTGCAAAGATGTAAATCCTATAATTAAAAACCTAGCCTAGGCATTCGAGTTATTCCTAGTTTGTGACTTGATCATGGATGTATCAAATTAAGTCCTATATTATCTAACCTTAGCCAACTTTCTTAGAAACGTTAGGCAAGATTAAGGGTATTGCTAAGTTAGAAACGATGCATAAACATTCAAAGTGATTCTTCTCAAGGTTGATAGATCAATGCTCTTTATTATCGACAACAAATTACAAGCCTAATTAACCTTTTACTACTTTTAGATTAAGTTGCAATTATACATCACGTATTGCAGTTAATCCCTAGTAATAGATTACATAATCTCTATCAAGTTTGTCAAACATTCAAGAGAAAACATAATCAAGAATATGCACGAACAGAGAAGAAATCGAGAACAATATAGAGAATTAAATAAAAAAAACCTCACAAGTTTATAAAACTGGAAAAATTAACTCAACGCCTAAGCTAGAACGAGTACCTTAGCCCATAATCTTCATAATAGACATCAACGTATCATTGGGATACAAGAACCCAAAAGACATAATAAAATAGAGAGAAATTGTGTGCAATTCGGCTGGTGGCATATCTGTAAACCCTAGGCGGCTAACTCTTTATTTATAGATTTTGAACTAGCATCGGACACTATTGGAAATTGCAACCTTAGGTGGAAACATCATGTCGCAGCATCCAAGTGGCGCTGCGGTGCCAACACGTGTCTGTGCACAACACTCTTCGTATCGTCACGACACAGTGGCCACTTCTCAAAAGGATGCTCTCGAGAATTTGCGCAGTGCTTGCACCTAGGCGGTTTTGCTGCACCATGAGTCCAAGGGCAAAATGGTAATTTTTACTCTCTCTTTTTCAGTTGATGCAATTGAGCTTCGTTTTAGCCTGTTTTAGCTTCATTTCAACTCTAAGGCCTGACTCTACCTCTCAGGTGCTCGATATCTATAAAATCAATAAATTAATACATAAAACCTAAGAACAACCTTGAATTAAGCAGAGCTAGATGGAAATACATCTTTATGTATCCATGCTTCCAAAGTGTTCGAGTAATCAATGATTTCATCAAAACAATTCAAATGTCCGACAAACTAAAGAAATCCCAATGGTCGGACGAAATTCGTCGCCTAGTTCTAGACCAAATGATTGAATTGTTCTTGCCAGACACGTAGTGGTGGAAGACCGAGTCGAACACAGGGAACCGAAGAATCTCTTAATTGAATTGTAAATAGTCCAAGTAACTGAAAAGGGGGGTTTAAGCTTGGTTTGATGCAAGCATAATGAAATTGCACAAAATTGAAAAAGCAAATTGCAAATTAATGTAATCTATGAAAAAGGCCTAGCTTGGATTATTGTGGAATTTTCCTATTCATTATACTCGCTCATCTAATTATCATTACCCAAATTTAAGTATTCGTTACACTTGACTGAATTAATTACAAAAGCTAATTAATCGTCCTAATTAACTAATTAGTCCAAATTTGAATTGATGAAAAGCATGCGAATTCAAGTTGTCCCAATTGCATTGAGATCAAGGGCAAAGTTAAGTTTAATATTTAATTTTCAAGCGTCTAATCAAATATTCGTTTGACTCAATCCTAAATTGATTAGAACAATGTTTATCGTTATGGATTCACAAGCTAACCTAATCTATTGCTTCTTGCATATCAATATACAATTATATATCACCTATCATATGTTAATCACAAGCCATAATTACACAATCCCCAAGCGTCCGGCAATATGAAAATAATCTATCAAAACAGAATTGAGTCTAAGAAATACAAATAAATTCAGGTTCAAATGCTTAAAAGTACATGAATAAGTAGAAAAATCCTAAAATCCAAGCTAGAAATCATTACATTAGCCTATAATCGACATACTGATCAATGGGGTAGAGTTTTGATACATCTACAGGCCTAAAGGATGAAGAAAACTAGAGAGGAAGTTGCTGCAATCGGTTGGAATCGGGCAGAATAACACTAGGTTGCTGAAATTCATATTTATAAAATTGAACTAGCAGCGCGACGCTAGGATACAGTGTCGTGGTGTTGATTGAAATTCACGCAGAGACGTCTTCAGAGTGCCACGACGCTCTAAGAAAACGTCGGGGCGCCAACGACATTTCAGAAATAAGGCCCTCCAAGGAAAAAGCATCGAGCACAGTGCCTAAGCGACGTCGCTACGTCGTATTGTAGGGGCAAAAGGTCATTTTGCTTTTCTCTTTCCCGGTCGATGTAATTAAGCTCCGTTTTGGCTCGTTTTAACTCCATTTGAACTCAAACACTCATCCCTATCTCTCAAGTGCTCGATATCTGTAAAATCATCAAATAAACATATAAAATTTAGGAACAATCTCAAATTAGGTGGAACAAGATAACGCATTTTCGATGCAATCACCCATCAACATCTAGGCCAGTCCCTTATAAGATGGAGCATGATACCCGATCACTACCTGCCCAAGGTAGGGATCAGGCCAGAAACCAGTAGTCTATCCTCCTATTGTACCCAGTCAATACCTGGCTAGGGTTAGGATAAGGCCAAAAACTAGAACACCAACCCTCAAAACCCACCAGGTCCCTACCCAGCTAGGGCGACACCTAGGTCACCCTTACCTCCCCAAGTACCAGGCCAATATCTATCCCATTCATTGGCACCTAGTCAATACCTGGTCGGGCAAGACCAAATCACCCCTATCACCTCGGTACCTGGCCCATCTCTTGCGCCAGATCAATACCCAGTCAGGGCAAGCACCAGTCGCACACCCACATCCCCTAGTATCGAGCTCAATACTAACCACCTGATCTCGGTCAATACCCAACCAGGGGAAGAACTAGACCAATTACCAGTTTTCCCAATCTTCTTTCCCCCGCCAATACTTGGTTACCCACGTATGAAGCCTGATTGGGTATCGAGTGAATTGCATAAAATAAAAGTTCAATTTTTATGCAAAAAAATCTAACCTTTTGGGTCCAAATCATTCATAAAATGCCAAAAATGAAGATGAAATTCATAAAGTTGTCTAAAGGTGAAGAAATTTCACTCAAATATGAGTGCAAGGGAGAAGACAATTTATATACATAGCAACCCTAAAAATGCCCATACATTGAAACATCTAAAAATGCTAAACATGCCTAGAAACAAATGAACAAACGAAGAACATGCTCAAACATTGATTTTACTCCAAAAAAATCAGAACATCCTCAAACAAGAACCCTAAAAATGTGCGAAAAGAATGGAAAAACGAACCTGATATTGAGATGAGAGTTGGAGATTGGAAATGATTTGTTGAAAAAACTTTGATGAAATCCGGCTGAAATCAAAGAGAAAATCGCAAGGGATTTGAGAGGGTTTCAAATGTATGGGAATGGAGAAGAGAGTAAAGAAGAAGAAAGAGAAATAAAGAGGGAGAAACTTTTCAAATTCTATCAAGGGTAAAAAGGTAATTTCACATATCTATAAAAACTAAAGTAATCCTAAAAAACTTATTTTTTGAAAGGGGCTAAAAATCCAAACTAAAACCACTAAGGGTAAAAAATGTCGATTACTCTATCTTTATTGCAATTGCTACAATAAGTTGTTGCATCATTATCATTTGGATACACATTTTGAGAACATATTTTATATTTTTCAAACCATGGTATTTCTTTGTTAGATATATTGATAATTGATGCTATGAAATAACAATATATAACCACATCCATTCGTTTGATTATATTTTCTATACTAACTATTTTAGCTTCATGCATTCTTCTTTGGATCAATGAGGATAATACTTGATATAGTTATTGATAAACTTGTTCGCACGAGGTTTCTGGAGAAACGTGTTTTGTGGAGTTGAACTTGATGTTTAGGTAAATTTGATGCAGATGCGGTTCGATCTCTAGTATTTGATCCTCTGATTCTCTCTCAGTTGAATACGTATGCTTGATTTATGGACATGGAGTGCGTGGATGCATGTGAAGTTGGAGTTTTGGAGGAATGTATGTGTTCCAAGGAACTTCAATCTTCAAGTATGATTCAGCTTCAGGAGTTAGGGAGTCTTCTTATTGTAGGGAGAATTCTCTCTAGGCTCTTTGAGTGTAAATTTTCTTAACCTTAAAAATAAAGGAGAGCTCCTCTATTTATAAAGTTCCCATGTGGACTTTGTGGGCTTGGGCTTGGCTGGTCCATGAACCTAGCCTTTGGGCCCAACTAATTGGATTTGGGCCAAATTAAGTTTATTTTTTTTAACTCAATTGAATTTAGCCTAAATATTAATAATTAAATGAACCAAAAATAATTAATTTGATCCAACAATGAGGACGAAAATATGTGGCACTATCGGGATTTGCCAATTTACATCTTCAGTTTCAATTTGTGATACATGTTAACTTTTAGTTAGTCCTAAATTTAATTATTTGTAATTTCGCCATTAATTTGAGAAATGGCGTGGCAATTTGTGATTGGACTAAAATTTTTCATTTAACGAATGCTCCTTTTTCGAGATTTATGCACGTATATGGGTGGGTGAATCTCGAAAAAGATCGGAATCAAAATACAAGTTATTGGCTCTTGTTTTTTAACTCCATTTGATGTGTCAATTAAACTATGAATTTAATACAAAAATTTGATTAGAACTTGAGATAAAATTTGGAATATGGGCAAATTTTAGTTCGAGATAAACTTGAAATATTATCCAATTTGACTTGAGGATAAAATCATAAACTTGGATGATTTGAATTTGAGATAAAATTCGTATGGCCAAATTTTGATTTGAAATGAATTTGAGATTTTACCCTCAATTTGATTTGACTTGAGAAAACAACCTGAATTTGATAATTTGAATTTAAGATAAAATTTGGAGTATAATCAAATTTTAGTGAGATAAATTTGGAGCCTTATCCAACTTTTTATTTAACTTATGGATGAAACCCCTAAAATTTTGGGATAAATTTTGGTATGTATCAAAATTTGAATGAAGCCTAGCTAGATTTGGATGAATTTTAGTGATTTTAAAATTTGATTTTGAGCAAATCCATGCCAATTTAACGCTAAACCCTTTCAATTTTGAATTAAAGATAAGGTAATTAAATTTGAATTTAACTCAATATCTTAATTTGAAGACCTAAATCCATTAGGATTTAAATCCTCCATAAAAATTGAGTAAAAAAGTGAGTCTCGGTGAGACTTTTTTTTTCAATCATCTTCACCCTTCTTCCATCTTCCATTGCAGTGTTGTTACTTTAAATTTGATTAACCTCCAAGGGTTCACTAAAAAAGTGAGTCTCGGTGAGTCTTTTTTTTTTGCTTTTTTTTCTTCTTTTTATCTTTTTTTTTTTTTTACTAACTTCCCCCATTTTTTTACAGGATTTAAGCTTCCGTAACAAGAAAATAACTTCTTCACCTTCTAGGTCTCATCACATATTTTATAAAGGTGAACTCTCCTTTTCTTTTTTCCATATACGTATATATATATTTGTTCTGGGCTTTTGCATGGGTGGTTGCCCTTTTTTGCAGCTTTGCCGTTAGCGACTCCACTTCTACTAGGTGCCTTCTCTCGTAGTTGTGTAACTTGTAGGAACGGTCGAGCATTCCATATTTGCCGTCAACGACCCCACTTCTGCTAAGTGTCTTCGTTTATGGCTGTGTAACTAGTAGGAACGGTTAGGCATTTCAGGCTAGCCATCATCTACTTTGTCGTCAGCGGCCCCACTTCTACTAGGTACCTTCCCTTATGGTTGTGTAACTTGTAAGAACGGTCGGGCGTTCCAAATTCGCAGTCAGCGACCCCACTTCTGCTAACTGCCTTCCTTTTTGGTTGTGTAACTAGTAGGAACTATCAACCGTTCTAGCATATCCATCATCCACTTTGTCGTCAGCGACTCCACTTTTGCTAGGTACCTTCCCTTGTGATTGCGTAACCTATAGGAACGGTCGAGCATTCCAGATTCGTCGTTAGTGACCCCACTTCTTCTAGGTACTTCCCTTGTAGTTGTGTAACCTGCAGGAACGGTCGAGCATCCCAAACTTGCCGTCAGCGACCCCACTTCTGCTAGGTACTTTCCCTCATGGTTGTGTAACCTACAGGAACGGTCGGGCATTCCAAATTTTCCATCAGCAACCCCACTTCTGCTAGGTACCTTCCCTTGTGGTTGTGTAACCTATTGGAACGGTCGGGCACTTCAGCTTTGCTATCATCAACTTTGTCGTCAGCAACCCCACTTCCATTTGGTACCTTCCTTTGTAGTTGTGTAACCTGTAGGAACGGTGGCGTTCCAATTTCGCTGTTAGCAACCCCACTTCTGCTAGGTACCTTCCTTTGTGGTTGTGTAACCTATGGAACGGTCAGGCACTTTGTTCTTCATCAGCTTCACCGTCAACGACTCCACTTCTGCTTGGTACCTTCCTTTGTGGTTGCATAACCCGCAGGAACGGTCAGGCCTTCCAGATTCGCCGTCAGCGACTCCACTTCTGCTAGGTACCTTCCTTTGTGGTTGCATAACCTGTAGGAACGGTCGGGCCCTTCAACAACCTGGGTCATCACATTTATTTTATGTCCTTATTTATTTAAGCAACTTTATATTTTTTTCATTATCATTTTTTTTAACTTGGTAACTGACCCATTTTTTTTTGCAGGAACACCCTTTTTTTCTGCCATGGTGTACTTCACAGAACATCCTGATTTGACGGACAAGTGCTTAACCATCTTGAACGATGAAGACCAACCTCTAGAGAGTGAAATCATTCTTCCTGTGAATGAGGCAGTATATATGAAGACATTATGGACTCCCCCCCTCCCCTAGACAATGCTTTCTTCTTGTCTAGGTGGTCAAAAGAGCGGCCTGTGGGTCCTAATTCATCGTCGACGACCTGGTTTCTTCAATCTCCCATACATAACAAAACTCCAAATGAAAATCCTGAAACTATGCTAGGTCATGGAGAATTATAAACAACGAAGAAGTTCGTTGGGGTACCGCACTAAAAAATCATGGAGAATGCTTCTACATTCCTCATTATTGGGAATGGTTAGAGATCCTTATTGCTAGAAATACAAAAATACTTAAGAGAGCCCGCGTGTTCGATGCTATGATGGTTTCTCTGTATATCTATGATCGCAACAACGATATTATCTGGGCCTTCTGCAAGGCTTGGTGCCCCTCAACAAATACCCTCCACACCTCATCTGGAGAGATATCCATTTCTTTATGGGACTTATGGATACTAGGGGGACTTCCCATTAAAGACAGATTTTATGACGAAAGCATTCCCAGCAGAAAGGATTTATTAGGGCCATCCGAAAAAGAAGAGTGCCCGAAAAGTTGTGAACATTTATTTTTTGCCTATCATCACATTGCTTCTCAACACATGGATCACTCCCGAATCCCTGTAAGCGCATGAATCTCTTTCTGGGTTACACGATCTGAGGTAAAGCATCCAAAGCCACTAGCTCGAAGGTCCAAGAAAAATTCTCGCCCCCGCTCGACTCATAACCCAATCGGAGCTCCCCTCAAGTATAAGCCCTATTTAGCCGCTTTTCTTTCCTGTTGGTTGTGTGTCTTTGTACTCCTTGACAAGCAAACCTCTCTTCGTCCAGAGGTCTTTAAGACTGCTAGCTTTATGGCTAAAGGCTATACTTTTAGCTTTGTTATCCCCGTTTTAGTTAATATTTACAGTGGTCTACGCCATATTCATAATGCTTCTCCCAGTGCTGGTTATTCGAACGCATGATTTCCCCTACATTATGTCCATGGATGGCTTGCCCTTTAATTCAATACACATTATAAGGTCCCCACGAATGTTAGGGGCCCGCTGATGGTTGGGTTTTCTGGCGAAGGTGGGGCCCGATGCTACATTAATTTTGAGGCTCGTATCACAACCACAATGGCAAATATGTGTCCTGGCATGCATGCCTTCAAACAAAGAATAAAGACGAACCTTTACATGATGGTGGAAAATTGATTTATTGACTTTTGTCATTCTTCATCAGTATTCGATCTTGCTTCCTATCCTTTTGATGGGGTCTTCCAAGGTCATTGAAGCCTTTAGTCCTTGTCGTTTTAGCCAACAACTTAGATTTTACCAAGATCTGTCATATGACTTGCACAAAAGAATCCCTAAAGCTAACTTTGCCAATGTACTACGTCAATGGATGATATGCGTTCTTGAGAACCCATAATCCTAAGTATTTCTTCCAGAGCGTGCCCTTGATCCACACACCCACACCATTTCACACTATAAGAGTTGGTGGCTAGCAAAACATGAGAATTATCATAAGGAAGGGATACAACATTTGGCCGATAGTTCCCCCCATCTTGCTATTAAGCCCAAAGCCTTCAAGAAAGTTGGAAATGACTCTGGAGATGATAACATTTGTATGCTTGAAATTGGAGAACCTGCCGTTGGGCACACTGGAGAAGGTACACCATATCTAGCAGACAATTCATCTCCTCTTGCAAAGCCTGAACCCCCAAAGAAAGCTGAAATTAACCATGGAGGTAAAAAGATCTGCATGTTTAAAACCGGCGGACGTTCTTCTGGGCATACTGAAGAAAGCCCAAGTAGCAACGAGGATCGTCATTGTAAGAGATCCAAGAGACCTGATAAACAACCAATCTGTGACGAAGAATTTTATGATGGTGCTCCAAACGCCTCACAGTTCCCCGATATCAATACTCATGTGGTTAGCATTCTTTTGTGTCACTTTTCTTTAAAAATCCTCCACAAGTTGAGGTACAATCCCTTGCTTCTATTCATCTAATTTTTTTTTTTTACCTCCATCTTGCAGTCAACCTTGGATGATCACACCCTACATGTTGGGGAGACCTCAAAATTCCTAGTCAGTTTATATGGCTACGACTCTGCATTTATTCGCGCTGGCAATTCTAAAGTTTCAGTGAACACAATTGCGCCCCGGACCCATCCTTTTGTGATTAAAGAAACTCCCAAGCGAGTGAAGAAGTCAACGCCGATTGACGTCTCTGAGGTTTCTAATTTCTGTGCTGACGACGTAATTTTTTATTTTCGACGCCAAGCTGCTTCGGCCATATGGGATAGCTTGCATAAGAAAACCATACGTACTCCATTCGAAAAATCCCTCACCTTGAAGGGGAAACTCGAAAGTTATTCGAGGCAATTTCTGAAATTTGTGGCGCTAACCTTCCCTTTCTTGAAAGACTCGTGGACGAATATTTTCATAAGGTAGAGAAATATAACCATCTCTAATCATCATTTTCCTCCTGACTGACTTCAACCAATAAAAGTCGTCAATTGGAGGAAGCCAAATTTAGCCTGGAGAAAATACTATATGATGAAAACAGTACACTTGCTAAGAAGAATGCACTTCTAGAGAGTGATTCTCGAGCGTTGCGAGAAGAGGAAGAGTTGATAGCCAAGTTGGAGGCAATCAAAACCAAACGAGCGGAGATGTCCAAGTTAATTTTTGAGAGCGATAATCTTTTAAATCAACATAAACTTGAAGCCTAAAAAATGCGAGAGACTATAAGTAGTATTGAAAGTGCTCCTGCTCTTTCTAACAAAGATATCAAAGCTTTAGAGATACTACATGAAATGCTGGAGGCAACGAAATAGGAACTCGAGCACTAGAATTGGGCGCCATGATTTGGCTTTATCTACTTCGTTTAGTTGTGCACATGTCCATCGTAGAGGCTTCAAGAATTTTATGACCCTTGGGTTGATTTTTTTTATTGTCAGACTCGTTTATTGTCAATAATATTTCTTGCTACATGGAACAATTTTTTTTTAATGATAACTTGACTGAATTTAAAGTTTCCTTCAAGTTGCCATTCACCTTTTAAACTCATGCAGGCCAGGAGCATCATACAGTTTAGGCTCTTATGATAATTTACATATTTATCAAACATAAAATTTCTTAAGGAATTTGCCATTGATAGGGTCAATTCTTAATTCATCCTGATCGACGATCTTGTATACTCCATTTGTGTAGACTTCTTTGACGATATAGGGTTTGTCTCACTTAGGAGTGAACTTATTTCCTGTATGTCTCGTCGTGATGATTGGTCTTCTTACAGCAAGTACTCATCACCAATCTGAAATGATCGGGGCTTCATGTGCTTATCAAATGCTTTGGACGTACGTGCTTGGTAACATTCCAATGCTTGCTAAGCCTTTAGTTGTTTTTTGTCAAGTGCTTCTAACTCTTGACGACGTAACTTAGCATTGTCTTCTGTAGTTAGCCCCTCTTGAACTGTCATCCTTAGTGATGGAATTTCTCTTTCCAGTGGGAGAACAACTTCCACTCCAGAAACAAGAGAATATGGCGTAACTCCTGTAGGAGTATGATGAGTCGTTCGATAAGCCCATAGCGATTCACCAATCTTCTCTTACCAATCTCTCTTTGACTTAGAGACAATTTTCTTCAGTAGGTTGCACAATATTTTGTTGAAAGCTTCTGCCAGCCCATTGGCAGCGGCGTTGTACATGGACGACTTATACTACTTGAATTTGAACTTTTCACACAATTTATCTATCAGATTATTAGAAAACTATCTTCCATTATCTGTCACAATTCGGTGAGGAATTTTGTACTGGTAGATAATGTGAGTTCAGATAAAGTCTGCTACATTTTCTTTCTTGGCTTCTCTTAGTGCAATGGTCTCAGCCTACCTTGAAAAATAATATGTTGCTGCGAGGATTTAAGAATGTCCTGCTGATGACTTCAGTGTAATGGGACCAACAAGATTAAGTCCCCAAGCCTTGAAAGGCTATGAAGCTACAGTTGGATGCAAAGGTTTTGACGATTGATGTATGAAGTTTGCATAGTACTGACAAGCTTCACACTTTCTTGCACACTCCATTAAATCTTGGATCATCTTTGGTCACAGTATCTCATTCTCTTTAGCTAGAATTGAAGCTTTGGTCCATATTGATGCACACCATAGACACCTGAATGTGTCTTCTCTAGCGCTTTTACTAACTCTTCTTTTCCAAGACATCAAAGAAAGAGTCCTTCCACAGAACGACGATATAAGGCACCCTTGTAATAAATGAAGCGAGCTACTCTCCTTCACACCTTAATTTTAAGATGGAGATTTGTTAGAAGTTTACCATGCTCAAGATAATCTATAATGGGATGGCGTCAGTCTTCTTCGTCAATCAAATAGACTGATATCAGGTTCATTTCTTCACATTCAATCTCAATCGGCGATGTAATCCACTTGTAACAAAGTGATATGTTTAGAGTTTCGTCGTCCAAAACCGTCAAGGCAGTAGCCAGGTTTGTCAAAGCGTCTGCCCTCTTGTATTCTGACCTTGGTACATGCTCCAACATCACAATGTCGAAACTTTCCAGCAACTGTCTGGCATAGGTGAAGTAAGGCTTCAAATCTTCATGCTTCACATCATAGTAGAGCAAGAGTTGACTGATTATCAACTTTGAATCGCTATAAATTTCCATGTACGATATTCCAATTTCTAATGCCATCTAGAGGCCAATTATTAGACTTTTATATTCAGCGACATTGTTTAAGCATAATTGTCACACCCTCTCTCCAGATCATCCTCTTAGACCTAGGAAAGGAGCGTGAGTTACATACATCACTTATATACACAAACATCATTTAAATACATACAAATAGTGGTTACACTATCGTTTACACAACCATACCCACTTCCTATTATACACCATACTTTTCTAGTTTCAACATTTCCCTCTCTATTATATGCCAGTCAACACAAAAAGAGACTAATATTTACAACTAAGAGAGGATCCGCAGCAAGGACTGTGCGAGGGTAGGTCAAGCTCCTGGATACCGAACGCTACCTGGGAAGTAAGAAAAGATTTAAAAGAAAACAATAGACGTATGTCTAGTGAGTGACAGGGCGTAAAACATTTCTACTAAAACGTGCATGCCTAGCATAAATGGAATTCTTTATATAAAACATCTCAAAACTTAGTTTACCATCGTTTATTCAACTGAAAACATAATTCTCATTTAAACATAATATTCCTAAAGCCTTAGTTGAGGTGGAGCAAACTCAACACTCTCAACGTCGTAAATTCATAACAGTCATGCATACATTCAGGCTAATACAGGTATATATATATATTTGCTATACCTATAAATATATATTCCTTAGGGCCGTCCTGACACGTCATCGAAGTTCTCATGTATCAGGATCCCAACTATCTCGATACCGTCTCAATGTCCTTAGGTATCACTTTAAAACTATCTCGATACCGTCTCCATGTCCTTAGGTACCGCTTTATAACTATCTCGATACCGTCTCCATGTCCTTAGATACCGCTTTATAACTATCTCGATACCGTCTCCATGTCCTTAGGTACCACTTTATAACTATCTCGATACCGTCTCCATGTCCTTAGGTATCGTTACATTCCCATCGCGATACCGTCTCCATGTCCTTAGGTATCGTTACACATTTATCTCTTAACTAAACCGTGTTCAACGGTCAAATCTTATTGACATATTTAAGAAACGAGGAACATAGAGTATCTTACAAATCATACATATAAACTTCATGAATACAACATATCATACTTGCCTAGAACATAGCTCATTCATATATAAAGCATCTTGCTTAGTTCAAGAATTTATAAAGCTTTGTTAAAACATTTTGTCACTCACGGTTTATAGTCGACTAGCTCACAACGGCTTGTAAGCTTCTCCCAACTCTATTCATCCTGAAAAGAGTAGTCTCCTTAGGTTAGTTCTCAACATGCTTGTAGTCTTTGCCATAGCCACTTGCTAAACTAAACTCATGATGTTCATAAAAATCCTTAGCAAGCATTGTCTAAACATAAGTATATTCACATCAATTTTTGATTGATCATAACTTCCTCAATTCTTAACCAAATAAAATAAAATTTATGGTAAACTCTTCATTTTACAGTTCCCTACAATTCATCTTCAGAGTACAAGATCTAAAAACGTATGGTTTATTCAGAATTTCTCTTATATAAGTAGCTATACGAAAATTCTGTTTGATTCCTGCTAATAATTTTCAGCATTTCAGCCCTACTTCAAAAATTCATAACTTACTCAATACTCAACCAAACAGAGTAAATTTTAGATCAAATTCTTCATTTCATGCTCCTCTATAACTTATCTGAAGACAAGAAAGCTTCATAATCACTAGATTACTCGGAAATTACCTCAAACCAGTAGGTATTATCCTTCTCGATTCCAGCAGCTTCCCTCTGTTCCACCTAAAAATTCATCCACATCCCCTCATTTTCAGATTTCTCATCCTTCATAAAAATTGTTAACAATTGAATTATCTAACTATCCTTACCAATTTCAGCTTCTAACTCTTCCTAGAAAGCTCAAACCGACTCAAAAACCAGAGATATTCCCCTTTTCGCGAAATTTCTCGTCTATTGATTTCCACCTAAATATTCATCAATTTCCAGCCACTTTCAGCTCAGGTAATATTCACAAGAGTTATAGAGAATTGTGTTAAATTACTAACCTCAAAATTTCAGCTCCAAAATCCAACTCTACAGCGTGAAGTCGTCCAAACACCACTGACTGCTCGAGCTTCTTCCTGCTTCAGACCAGAATGTTATTTCCTCCAATTTCTGCTTCCTCTCCGGCGAAAACTCACCAGAAAACTCTCAATTCTCTCCTTCTCCGATCAATTGAGCTTAGTCGGTGGTGTCTCTCTTTGAAGAAGAAGAAAAAATGAAGAGAAATTAGATCCTCAAAGTTTCCTTTCCTTATCTACCCACCACCTACTGTTTTTCTCTTTTCTTCTTTTTCTTTTCCTTCTTTTCCTTCTTTTCCTTTCTCCTTTTCTTTTCTTTTAAAAAAAAATCATCCCACTTTCTTACTTATTAATAATAATAATAATAATAATAATAATAATAATAATAATAATAATAATCATAATAACTTTAATAATAATTAAATAACTTAATTGTTAGGTATTTTTCGATTAACTTGCCTTGACGATATTCCCTTCTTTTCTTAGCACGTTAATGCTACTTCTTAGCCTTTTTACTCGATCATAACAAATTGAAAGCAATAAAAAAGTTTAGGGCTTACAATAATTCACCAAGTGTAAAGCTATAAGAAAACATATGTATTTTAGGTGAGATGAGGACGATGCCTGCTCCCACTCCACTTCTTCGCGCTACACCATCGAAGTACATAGTCTAAGGCTCCGTAATTTCAACCAAAAAAACTTTCTCATCGGGCAAGTCTTCACATAACTTTCAATATGATGGAATCGAGTGATTTGCTAAGAAGTCAGTAAATGCTTGTCCTTTAATCGCTTTTTGTGGCACATACATAATGTCTTATTGCTCGAGCAGAATTGCCCATTCGGCCAGGCGCCTGGAGATGATCGGCCTAGATAGGACATACTTAATTGGGTCAGCTTTTGCAACTAGGTGAACTATGAAGGCCTGCATGTAGTGTATTAACTTATCTATGAGAAAGAAAAGTGCAAGATACATTTTCTCGATAGGAGAGTAGTTGATCTTAGCTCCAGTTAGGGTCCTACTTAGATAGTAGAGAGAGTGCTCCTTCCCTTTCTCCCCTTCTTGCACCAACAATGCCCCAGCGATCTTTCTTGCGCGAAAATGTACAATATCAACTGTTTGCCTGCTATGGGAGCACCTAGGATAGAAGGACTAAGCAAATATGTCTTTATGCTGTCAAACACATTTTGACAAGCTTCATCCCATTCGAAGTTTTCTCCTTTCTCATCAGCTTTTGAAAAGGTTGACATCTACCAATGAGATTGGAAATAAATCTCCAGATGTAAGCCAAATAGCTCTGGAGACTTCTCAACTCATGTAGATTTCTTGGCCTCAGCATCTTCTGAATAGCATCAATCTTGGACTGGTCTATCTCAATTCCCTGATGCCTTACGATAAAATCGAGAAACTTACCTGAGGTTACGCCAAATGCACACTTGAGAGGGTTCATCCTCAACTGATATTTTCGCAAGCGGTCAAACACAACTTTCAAATCCCTCAGGTGGTTTTGTCGTTTCTTGGACTTGACCACGAGATCATCAACATAGCATTCAACATGTTTGTGCAGCATATCATTAAATACTTTTTGCATGACATGTTGGTAAGTAGCGCCAACATTCTTTAATCCGTATGGCATCGCCTTGTAGCAGTATATTCCCCTTTAGGGTTCAGAAGGTCGTCATTTCCTCATCTACGAGAGACATCCATATTTGATTAGATCCAGACGATCCATCCATAAAGGATAAGACCTCATGCCCAGTAGTTGCGTCAACCATGATTTTCGTGATAGACAATGGAAAGTCATCCTTTGGGAATGCATTATTCAAGTCACGAAAGTCTACGCATACGCGAAGCTGTCCGTTCTTCTTTCTAACGGGAACAATATTGGCTATCCACGTTGGATATTTGACTTCACGAATAAATCATGTTTTGATCAACTTATTGACTTTTGCTTCAATTTGGGGAATAAGCTCTGGTTGAAAGCGTCGTTCAGCCTGTTTGACGAGTCGATACCCTTGTTTGATTATGAGATGATTGACTGCTACTTTTGGATCAAATCCTGGCATCTATTTGTATGACCAAGCAAAAATGTCTTTGTATTCAGTGAGCAAGCTCATATATTCGCCTTCCTCCTCAATTGAGAGAGACACACTAATGAAAGTTGGGCGCAGTTCCTCTACTGTGCCGAGGCTCAACTTCTTTGAGTTCATCTAATGTGGATTGACCACCATCCTCAAGCGTGAGTGGGGCGTCCTCCACACACTACAAGAAATCTGGACTTTGATGTCGGTTGAAAAAAATAAAAACGGATGTACAATGTCGGTTTCTTAAAAAATAAAAAAGCGGGTCTTTAATGTCGGTTTTAAACCGACATTGTAGGTGTACCTATAATGTCGGTTTTAAACCGACATTAAAGATCCTCTTTTTTATTTTCATTCTTTTTTATTTTCATTTTTTCCCTCCCTCCTCCATTTTCATTTCCCTCTCAAATTTTGTTTCCCTCTTTTTAGATTTATCAATTAGAAAATGAAAAATTAAACAACTCTAAACCCTAACTTCTTTATTTTATTTTTTCCATTTGTCTTCCACTCTTCCTTCCTCTTGCCATCTCTCCATCCCTCCCTTTCTCCTTCTCCTTCCCCTTTTCCCACACCCTTAGCATCACATCATCTTCATCTTCTCCAGTGTCGTCGAGGTCCGTCCACGTCGTCGAGGTGAGTCCAATGTAGTTCATGCCATTGTCCGTCCATATTAAGATCTAGCTTCGTACTAGATTCGTTCCTCGTCGTCGAGGTTTGTCGAAAGACGTTGAACTCCTTCCAATGTTATCGAGCTTCGTCCAAAGATGTCGAGCTCCTTTGAGGTCCATTCTAGATTTGAGAGGAAGGTACTGAAGCGCACGCGTAAGTTCGCTCCTCGAGATGCTCCATTCCAGATCTAAGAGGAAGGTACTGCTATTTGATCTTTTGGTTTTTTTTGCCTCTCTTTTGTGGTTATGGTGGTTTATTGATGGATAATCCTATGGTAGAAAATATGCCATCATGCTTGGATTGTCGGCTTTGAAAGCTATTGAAGTTGGGAGGTTAAAGCTTACACTTAATTAGAGGTATGTGATTTGGCCGTGACCTAAAAAATGAAATTGCCCCAGTGATTTAATCTTGTGTACTTGGAATTGTGAAATGGTGGTTTTCGGTGATAGTTGGATTTCTCCAATGATTAATTTATAAAATAATTTTATTTATTATTTTCCTTTTACATTTTTTGGGTCAAAAAATTGGGTGAAGGATTTAAGGTAACTAGTTAATTTTATCTATTATTTTCTTTTTGGCAGTATGCAAATTAAGAAATTGGTTGAAGATCATGTGTTCAATTCTTCTGATTTTTTTTAAGCATATGCAGTTATTAACATACCAGGACAAGCTTAAAAAAATGAAAGGCAAATCAAGAGAAGAGCATATTGGATATATGAGGAGGTAATAACCATTAATTTCTAGAAAGATTATTTGAACTTTGAACTTTAAATTGAATCTGTATCCATTTTTAGTAGTTATTGTTATTTTCTTGACTAATTACAAAAACAAAGATCCTCTCAACTCTTAGAAATGTATATTTGTTAAAGTCTTGACTTTATTTATCAACCTTCAAAACTTAGAAGATCATATATATATACCTAAAAATAGATTAAATTGTGTAGTGACAATTTCGTGATTTTGCCTAAATTGATAAGGATTTTTGTTCTTCTAAATTTCATCATCAATGTCTGATTGCTGATGTTAGCTGAAATATGGATGTCTACTGTTGAAATATATAAAAGTAATTAAGTTGAGTGGTATCATAATATTGTGTCCATTATCCTTCAAGAATATGAGCTTGTTTGATTGTTCTGTTCTATTTGCTTGGTGGTTCATGTGTATATAAACTTTCTCTTGGATTATATTTTAGTCTCGAACCTTTTATTTGTGTTCTTCGACTGACATAATAGCCCATTTTTGTTGTAGTGCTTGTAATGTGTGGAAGGATTATGAAGCTAGAAAGTTTCAATAAAATTAATCTCTTTGTGGGTTTACGATGCTGAGCATTAACTATCTATTTGGTTGTCTACTTTTCTTCTTTTGATCCAGTTGTGTTGATCGTAAGAGTAGTGGGTCTTGGTGGAATGCGAAGGGAATATCTACAAATAGACTGCAATTGATGTGGTATATAACATATTTTGTTTTTACTCAGTACATGCCTTATTGTGGTAGAAGCTTGTTAACTATTCATTGTAGTCTGTACTATATACAAAATAATTGGCATTCTTTAATTGGGTACTTTTCATGTAGGGAAATTCTATGGGCCTCTTGTTAATGTTGATGGAGAAGTTGTTGGTGTAAATATTATGAAAGTTGATGATGCTCTTGGATTAAGTTTCAACGGGTAGTAATGCACTTTAAACACTTTCTCTCATCTGTAGCTTTGTGCGTGGTTTTCTATTACATCTTCCTTACTTTAAACAAGAATGTTTTAGAGGTTAGATTAACATTTTTTCGAATTGGGATTTCTTTGTGTTTATGTGTGGGGGATTTAATTTGCTTTTGTATTCTAATTTGCCTACTATTTTTTCCATTCGGATAGTCTAAAACATGATAGAAAAGCAAAGAGATCCTTACGAAGAGGTCAGACTTCATAAAAAAAATTGTCCATTAATTTTCATCTCAAATAAATAAATAAATAGAATACCCACTAACCAGAAGAATTGCTTTTAGAGAGTTTTATTTGCTAAACTTGACTATTGTGTATATTACAGCAAAGAAGCAAAGAGAAGTGTAATAGAGGAGAGACCTAGAGTTAAAAACTCCACAATTAATGCACTGATATTACTGAAATGGAAGGCTTGGACTTTGATTCAATTCTTTTTCTATTTGTACTATAGAAAGAATATTGTGTGAAATGGTTGATTCTTATTATTTTGTTTGTGCTTATTTGGAATTAAGTGAAAAGGAAATGGAGGAATACAACAAAAATGTTGCTGAATTGAAAGGTGATAATTAGGAAATGTGTTAGTAGTTTTAGTTTCATTCACTGTTCAAGTGTTGTTTGAACAATCAAATTGCACTTGCACAATAGCCAATAAGTCTTCATGGTAAAATTTTAGTGAGTATCGTCACCCTTTTGTTTTTTCAAATTGGTTCAAGCCTTTGAATTAGATTATAAGTCCTTGGAATTCTTCCTTTGTTATTTTTTAGTCAATTTCAAAATATTTAGTTAAGGTTCTAAAGGTTTTACCATGCTTTGAACTATTTTTGACTCAATTGAAGTATCTTAGATTAGTCTTTGAATGACTCGAGGATTTACTGAAATAGTTTGGTATAATTTTAATTGTTTCTACCAAATGAAAATAGTTTGGGTCATTTTGGTGTAGTTCGGTGGGTAATAACTTTATTTAGATCCTTTTAAACTCTTTTTAATGTGTGTTATAATTGTCCCTAACACTTAAGCTTTTGTTTGTAGCTTTGAATTAGTTTTGGACTCCTTCAAACACATTTAAGCTAGGGTTTAAGTCATTTTTGGTAAGTTTTATGTGTTCAAAACTTTGTTTAAATCCTTCCAAGTTCAACTAAGTGTTGCATATTAATTTATAATCCTTGGTAACTCTATGTTTGTAGTTTGAAACTAATTAGGAGTGCTCAAATTAATTTTTAAGGTCTTGTTAAGGTAATAACATCTCCCATGGAAACTATTTTAATTCGATTAAGATTTTACAACTAAAGTTTGGCCTCTAAAACCTTATTCATATAATCTAGGAAATCTTGAGTTTGTTTTTAGGAGCATAGTAAGCAAGTGGAGTTCGAACTACCATGGCACATTCTTTATAAGGTAATACTTATGCTAAAAACTCTAAAATCTTATTCATGTTGTCTAGTAGATCTTCCAGTTATTTTAAGAGCATAATAAGCAAGCGGAGTTCAAACTACCATGATGCATATTTTACAAGGTAATATTTATAAGACATTTTGCTTAAAACTCTATTTTATTCTAAAATGTTGAATTAATATAAGTGTTAGAGTGCTATGACTATCCTGCAGTTATGGTAGTCATAATTTAGTTATTTTTTGGTTTCATTGAGTTGATTGTATTTAGTTGTTTCCAAGTTCTTGTTTTTGTTTATGTTTATGTATTTGTCCAAATGAATTGGGTTGCTATTACTCTTTTCTTCTAGTTTTGACAAGCTTACTTGTTTGGGTTCATAAGTTTGTTTATAGTTTCTATTGAGGTTTTTTTATGTTATAAGCTTTTTTTAGTTTATTTCCTTTGATAAATTGAATTGCCTATGTTTAGTTGTTTATAAATTTTTTGGTTTGTGTTTATATTTTTTGTCCAATGAAGTCGGTTCTTAATAGTCTTTTCTTTTAGTTTTGTTAAGGTTATTTGTTTGGGTTTATAAGTTTGATTATGCTTTCCATGAGTTTGTGCTTATAAGTTTATAAGTATTTTTGTTTATGTTTATGCATTTTTTAAATGAAAATGGTTGCTATTAGGCTTCTTTTGATTGATATGCTTACTTGCTTGGAACTGATTAGTTGTCTTTCAATTAGTTGTTAATGGTTTCTATTGAATTTGTTTTAGTTTATGAGTTTTGTTACCTTGTCTAATTTATCTCTTTCAATAAGTTGAGTTGTTTATAAGTCCTTTTTGTTTATGTTTATGTTTATGCATTTTGCAATGAGAACACTAGACATGCTTGATTAGTGGGATGATAAAGGTGTTTTTCTTTTCCTTTCCTTACTTGGGTGATATGCATCTAACTTTTGTTATTAACAACTATTGTTTTTTAGTTCATAAGTTTCATTTACCTTGTTGAGTTTATTTCTTTTTATAAGTTTGTTAAGGCAAGTTATGGTAGTTATTTTCTTCTTGTCGATTTTGTTTAGTTAAATGTTATGAACTTCGATTATTCTTTTTCATTAATGAGATACAATTAGGGTAATATTTATGTTCATTTTTCATTTTTTTTCTTTCTTGCTAAAATGTTATTTCTGCTGTGTTAGTTCGTTTCTTGTACTCAGAGTGGGTTGATTTCAACATTGATGCATTCTTTGGAGCAACTCTTAAAGCCAATTTATATACATATCCAGGCATGAGACTCACAAGGTGTACTGGAAGCCAAATCATTGAGTTGAGTTTCTTTACATTGTTGAGATGAGTTGCTAGGTTTGATAACATTGTTTAGTTGTTTGTGATTGTAGTCCATAAGATAAATTGTTTATTATGTTGAAGTCTCAATCTTTAGACTTTAGAACTCTATGTATATATTGATCAATGAAACTTGTTGATAAGTTACTTAGTTAAACATTTTGTCACTTTCTTTGTTGTGAATTAGCTAATTTTTATGTTTGTTGAAAGTTGAGTTGTATATACAAAAACAATCAAAATTTTATTTTGTACGTACAGACAAAAGAAAAAATATTATTGTTTCTTAAAAAAAAAAAAAGAGAAATATTATTGATTTGCATGTGCGTAAGCAGAAATATATATATATATATATATATATATATATATATATATATATTCTCTCAATAAGAAAATGATGACAGACATTTAGTATCGAACAATTACTGACAAAAAGAAAGGTAAAAAATCGACATTAAAGATGGTATTCTATGTCGGTCGAAAACTGACATTGAAGATAATTGGCATTGAAATTTTGGTCATCTATAATGTCGATTTTAAACCGACATAAAAGACAACCGACATCGAAGGCCTTTTATAACACGATCTTCGATGTCGGTTGACAACCGACATTATACCTATATTATGTCAGTTTTAAACTAACATTAAAGCCCAGTTTTGTACTAGTGACATCTTCTTCGGTCATTTCGCTTTTCAACTCTACGATGGATGTGATGACATGAAGTTTCACCTTCTTCCTGTTCTAAGCTTTCACTTTCAGGCTTAATAAAAACAATGTCACGTCTTTTCACCTTTAAAGAGTCTTCACTCGAATTGAGAGTAACGAAAACCTTTCTTTTCATTCGTGAGAGAACAACACTACGAATTTCCCCTTCACCCCTTGGCTCAAAAGGTAGCTTCTCATTTGAATGATTCTTGACATTCTCATGCTTAATCGGCGCCAAACTGACGTTTGGGATTTTTCTCCACTCTTCTTTGTAGTTATACTAGAAGTATCACCACGAATCTCTCCTTTTTCTTTTGGCTCATGAGATGACTTTTTGCTAGAGTGATTCTCGAACCCTTCACGCTTAAGGCGATTGACAATTGACACACAAGGTGCTTCCTCATTTTTCTTCGTAAGCATATTTAATCTTTCAAAAGTCGAAGGTCGAGTCGCCACTGGGGAATGACAAACGTATTCTTCCCTCCAGAAGACATAACAAGCCTTCGAAAGGCTTAGCGTCGGCCAGGGCTAGGCATTGGATGTTGATTTCCTTCTTTTTTTTCTGTCATACTTAATTCTTTCAAAGACTAAAGCACGTACGACAAGCGGTCGAATGCAGTCGAAGACGGAAGTTCTTTGACTACTGTTTTCTTCTTTTTTAAAGTTATCAACCTCTTTTACCATTATGTGATTGTTGTCAGCCACTTTTGTCTTCCCCTTTCTAGTTATGCGAACTGGCTCGGGAGATTTATATCCAAGTCCATTCCTTGAGACAGGTATAGCATACCCTTCCTACAAAAGCTTCTTCTAGGATGGAAAAAGTTCAGGCTGCTCATAAATTTTCAGGCTCTTGAACTCAGTGTGAGTTATGAAGTCATAGCCTGCTTTTGCCAGCAGTTTATAAGCCTTTGGGTCGAACCCATCTTTCGTTCATTTTTCAGGAAAATTCACTTTCGCCAGGTCCATTTTTGATTTGCGAATTCCTTGTTTTGTTATTTTTGTAAGAGGCATATCAAAACTTTCTTTTAAGATCTCCACATCACTAACCTTCAAGTCCCTCGGGCATTCTACGAATGGTGACTCGCCCTTCTTGTGTCTCGACAAAGGAACATAACGCAAGATTGAAGAACTTGGAGCTTTCTCACCTTCCAAAGTTTTAACCTTTGCAGAGCTAGTAGATGCATCACTCTTTTTTTAGAGTCAAAAGTATTGGCCCCTTCGCTTGGTTCTTTTCTTGCACCTATTTGTGGCTTTGATTTGGAGTTTTCTTCACCTTTTATTAGAGGAATCTCCACAGGCATAATTTCACTGACATTATTGGTCTTTAAGTAGAACTTCGCGTCTGCGAAATGGGACTCAACTTCTGAGAATGGGTTGGAGTCTGCTTCAACCTTCTTAATGCCATCTTGGTAAAACTTGAAGCATTGATGGAGTGTAGAAGTTATCATTCCATTTCCATGAATCCAAGGACGTCCTTGTAACAGTTGGTAAGTGGTCCTTGAATCTATGACATGGAACAACGTGTTGGCCTTCAAGTCACCAATAATGAGCTCCAAGCGTATCATACCAATTGCACTTTGACTGCCTTGGTTGAAGCCTTGGATCACCAACTTGTTGTTTGCTAGTTCTTTTATTGGAATGCCCAATTGCTTCATAGTCGACTTAGGCATAATATTGACAGTTGATCCATCATCAATAAGAATTCAACCAATCCTTTGTTCTCGCATGTATCCCGAGATAAATAAGGGCTTGTTATGAGGCTTTGATCCCAATAATAGGTCTTCATCAGAAAAACCTATGGATGTGCAACAGGAGGCGCATGTACGCACCATAGAGGTTGAGACACTTGAACTTGATGAATTTGATGCACCTAAGTCTATCAATGCAATAAAAGCAGTCTTAACTGTTTGAGGGAGCGACAACAAGCCATCTATGCAGAATGATGGTAAGTCTCTTCTGATTCTACCACCTTCTCCAACAAACTTGAAGGGATATCCTCGCTTTCTGTTGTTCTGACAACATGGCACGCGACAACTTCTAGTACTTCCTCTAGATGATTATCAAGGAAGTTTCTTGGAAGATTCCGCTAGAGTTACTGGTCGTCGAGTTTGAGAAAAATCTCCATCCTCCTCCTTGACAGGCTTAAATTTCCACACCTTCTTCTTTGCTTTCTTTTTCTGAGTCTTACTTCCTCTTCTGTAATCTCGACGGAAGCACAACTCTTTTTGGGTGGAGCTCGACTTTCTTTTCTTTTGACGAGTCACAAGGATCCACCCTTCATCATCATCTTCAACAGCCTCATCTTTGCTTTGGGAGTTTGTCATTAGAACCTCTTGTTGGAACCAAACAACTATAGGCTCACAGGTCCTAAACTGGATTAAGCTTTCAATATCAGCGTAATACTTTTGATCATTAAACGTAGTCAGTGTTGGAACACTCGAAGTCATCGCCACTGCAATGTGATTTGTTTGAGCTACTTCCTCCAGATCTAGCTCTACCTTCTTTTCACGAGCCAACCTCATAATTAGCTCTTTCAGCACAAAGCACTTTTCAACTGTGTGGCTAACGACTCGATGATATTTGCAGTAGTTGAGGTCATTAACTTTTCCTAAATGCTCTGGCCGCTTGCATTCTAATAGTTGAATAAGTTGTTTCTCTAACAGTTGCTCTAACATATCTGCAACTTTAGAGTCAGGGAATGGATAGACCTTTTCTTGCCTCTCCTTCAGAGTTAGGCAACGTTGCTCGCCTCCATCATCTTTCTTTTCAGCTCTTGACTATTTTTCTTTGGAGAAAAATTTCAATGAGGTCGTATTGACGACCATAGATTCTTTCGTGACGCTCTTCACAGTCTTCTTGGTGCCCTTTATCTCCTTATTACCTTTCTTTCTCTCAGGGACTAGGAAATCTTTTGTTCCCCTATTGGCGATGCTCAGCTCCATATCGTGGGCGCGAGTCTCCAACTCTTCAAACGTGCAGGGTTTTATCCCCTGTAAAATATAGAGGAGTTCTAGTACATGCCTTAGGTGCACATCTCCACTGAAGATAATTCAATGAGTCAGTCCTTGTAGTCAAGACTTAGAGCCCTCCACCTATTAATGTAGTCGATGACTTGCTCTTCTTTTTTCTGCTTGACGTTTGTCAACTCCATCATGCTAGCAGTCCACCTAGTGCTGTAAAAGCGATTCAGAAATTCTCTTTCTAGCTGCTCCCAACTGTCAATCACTTCTGGCTTTAGATCGGTATACCAATCGAAAGCATTTTCTTTCAAGGTACGGACGAACTGCTTGACCAGTATATCTCCTCATGTTCCTGAGTTTTCGCAGGTTTCTACAAAATGAGCAACGTGTTGTTTAAGGTTGCCCTTTCCATAGAATTGTTGGAACTTAGGTGGTTAAAATCCAGCAGGCATTCTCAAATTATTAATTCTTTTAGTATATGGTTTAGAATACATAAAAGAATTTTGAGACGGTCCGTCGTATTGAGCTCTGATGGAGTTTGTGATTACGTCCTGCAGTTGCTGGACTGATAAAGAAGCGATGGAGGTGGAGTGTTGCAGCTGACTTTCCTGCAACGGAGTTTTTTCTTTGTCATTTGCCCTGACAGCAGGGGTTTGGCTTGACTCAGCAGTTTCTCGAGCTTACATTTACACTCTTAAGGCAGCGATCTCGTTATCTCGCTCCTCGAGAGCTTTCGCTAGGAAATTTATTTTTCTCTCCATTTTTGCCACAGTTGTCTCAGTCGTTACATCAGCCATCATGACAGACATCACATCAGGGTGTGATTCTTTCTTGGATCAGTCAGAGGGAGGAGCAGAGTTTTCAAACAAAGGATTTTCCTTGATGACAATCTTGCCTTTAGAAGATTCTGTCAACCGCCTCCATATGTTCTCCGCAATGACAGGACCTTGTTCCTTCTCCCACGTGATCTCTTTTGAGTGACTGTGAGTGATGGGTCTTGTGTATGCATCGCTTGCAACAGGAGTGTTGGATGCAACTTTCATGGAGGCTATTGCTTGATTTGATTGTTGAGAAAGAGATGAGAGGTAGAGATGTCCCACTGGGCGTGCTAATTTGTTCGCACGAGATTTCTGGAGAAACGTGTTTCGTGGAGTTGAACTTAATGTTTATGTAAGTTTGATGCAGATGTGGTTCGTTCTCTAGTATTTGATCCTCTGATTCTTTCTCAGTTGAATGTGTATGCTTGACATACAGAAGCGCAGCGTGGATGCACGTGAAGTTGGAGTCTTAGAGGAATGTATGTGTTCCAAGGAACTTCAGTCTTCAAGTGTGAGTTAATTTCAGAAGTTAGGGAGTCTTATGATTGTAGGAAAAATTCTCTCTAGGCTCACTGAGTGTAAATTTTATGAACCTTTCAAATGAAGGAGAGCTCCTCCATTTATAGAGTTCCCATGTGGACTTTATGGGCTTGGGCTTGGCTGGTCAATGGATCTGGCTCTTGAGCCCAACTAATTAGATTTGGGTCTTTATTGGCCTTTGAGTCAAATTAAGTCTATTTTTTGGACTCAATTGGATTTTAGCCCAAATATTAATAATTAATTGAACCAAAAATAATTAAATTGATCCAACGGTGAGGATGAAAACACGTGGCACTATCGAGATTTGCTAATTTCTGTCTTCAGTTTTAATTTGGGACACATGTTAACTTTTAGTTAGTCCCAAATTCAATTATTTGTATTTTCGCCATTAATTTGAGAAATGACGTGATAATTTTTTATTGGACCAGAATTTCTCATTCAACAAAACTCACTTCCCCTAAAAATTAAAACAATATGATTATGAATTTACATTTAATTTATCAACATATTATAAAATTTTCACACACATACACCGTTAGGTTTTATGTCCTAAAACTCGTAGTTTGTAAACATTAACATGTATTCTATTTATCAATAAAGTTGTTATCGTTGTTATTCAGTAAACTTGTTATTAAATAAAGTGAATTGTTGTTAATATAACTCTAAATCCAATAAACTAAGAACTCATGGCTTTAGTATAAAAACTTTAACCTTATGTAATGACATAAAAATGGATCAAGTTCGAATAAATAGCCAAAACGGTCTATAGTATAGGGATAAGGTTGGGTACCTTATCTTGGAGATACTATTGAATGCAACCCACTTTGTATTTGATACAAATGATGTGATCCTATATCATTCATGTGGAGACATGTGAGTGGGGGCGTTCTATGCAATGAGTTTGCATAAGACCGGACCACGAAACAGTCACTATTACTTTATAACATCGTTTACTGTTAAATACTGACTATTTCAACTAGATGACCTAGGTAACTCGATCTTAATTTTGAGCTAACTATGAACTCCTATTTATTCGGGATTATCCTTAGATCTGCATGGGTGAGAGTGGCTCGGGTGCGCCAACTCAATAAGCCTCCCATTTCAGGGGTAAGACCGAGTAGATAGTTGGGGACATATTTTTGGGAGAAGAAATTCACTCCTACCCGACTTAGGGTTAGTAGATAGGTTGTTCCCTTAAGTACTGATTCCGGGTCTTGAACAAGGGGCCTCACCCTCTCATTGGCCCGAGAGGGACTCGGTTAAGCGATAGGATCACAAACCAATTGTTTATTAAAGGATTAGTGGGACTTAAGGAACAAGATGTAATCATAGGGGTAAAATGGTAATTTTGACCTAGCTGTGATTACAGACAACCTGTGAAGGATCAACTTACTAATTATGGCTATATCAAGTGGACAAAAATATACCTACAGTGAGGAGAGTGCAGCTACAGGCTTTAGTGGAGTGTCCCGTTAGTTAACGAATGTTGGTTAACTAGGTTAAAGAGTTTGACCAGTTAATCTCGGATCGTTGGAGCTCATGATCTGTAGGTCCATTAGGTCCCTCTACTAGCTCATAAATGGATAAAAACCTTAGATAGTGTGGTGAATAAGTTCGAATCGTTCAATCTTAGCTTAAGAAATGAAAGTCGGATATATACGATATATCAATGTTTAATTACGAATTAAATGGACAAATAGAGTCATTTATAATATTTAAATATGATTTAAATATTAATTATATGAATAGGAATTCATATCGATTTTTTAGAAAAATCAGGATAAGTGGGAAAAATAATATTATTTTATTATTTAATATTAAAATAATATTATATTTAATTAATTAAATATTAATTTATTTAATTAATTAATTTTGAATTTGAAAAATCAAATTAAAATTGATTTTTAATTCAATTTTTAGAAATTGATTAAAAATTGGTTTTTAAATTGAATTTTCAAAGTTTAGGAATTTCCCACCAACTAAGCTAGGAGCTTAGTTGTTTGCTTCACAATTAGCCAACAAATTCAACCTTTGTGTTGTCAAATTTTGATGCAATTGGATTGCATGTTATTTTTTAATAAATAGAAATGATTTTGGCTTAAAAATGGTTAAGGATTTTGTGAAATTAAGGGTTAATTTTGTAAAATATCATCCATAGCTTTTCTTCTCTAATAACCTTCATTCCTTCTCAAATTCACTGCAAATTTGGATTTCACCATCCAATATAAGCCTAGAGAATAGTAGAGAAGACTCTTGTGGTGGTCTACAACTAATTGGTGTTTAATTTCATCAAGAATAGAAGGAGAATTTGAAACTTCAAGGATAAGTGTTCTTGAATCTATGGTTTTTTTTTTTTTTAATTACATGTTTAATCCTCAAAATTGAGCATCTTAGAGTAAAAATTGATCAAATTAAATTCCGCTGCATGCTCATTTATCATTCTTACACATTTATAATTTTAATTTTAATCTTGGTAAATGCCTTCTTAGATCTCAACTTTAATATTGGTCGTCACAATTGTAGGATTCTTTTTAATATCTTCTTCATTTTCTGAACCTTCATTTTTGGCTAAATCACTCTCATATGTTAACTTCATTGTAGAACAACTACAAAATGAAAAATTGTTTGAATATATATGGGAAAACGAATAATGTAAATAATAACAATAAATAAAATCAAAATTAATTAAATATTTATTTACATTACCTTTTATCTATGAGAAAAATATCTCTTTTTGTCATGCTTCTATTATTTGAACTCTTCATTTTGATTTTTGTTATGGATCGTACTGAAAAAACAATTCTTGTGAAATCTACTGAAATAAAAATAAGTTAAACAGGAAATTAGGAAAAACAATTTAAACTACCGAATTAAACAATAAATTTACCTTCCTTAAATTTTCTTTGTGAAACAATGATGGAATTGCTAGAAATTCAACCAAATTAAATTTCAATATATTTAAATCGGTAGACTCTTCTACTTCTTCAACCGTTGATGATGGAGATTAAGCTAATTTCAATCTCACGATTAACACTTGGGTATTTTGTATTAACTAATTTTACATTTCGATTCTGTATTTTTGTTCCCTGCAATTATGAAAACAATGACTCAAATCAAAATTATTTCATGAAAGAAGGAAAATGAATTTAAAACGAAAACGAGAAAATGAATTTAAAACTAAAACGAACCTCTTCATCAACCAAAACGAACTTTAAAATATTGAGATTTTTTTTCTTGGCCGCACAATTGAATATTTGCTTTTCGAAGAACTGTCACTCTAATTTTTCACACTTTGCTGAAAGTTTTTAACTCCCTAATAAAATAATACGATTCGGACATTTTTTAAAATTAGTAGATTTCCAAATTTTCAGAAGCAATGTTGCAAACTTTGTTATTTTGTTCTGGCTTAAATAGAAAAATATTACAAGTGTAGAGGAAATTGAATAAGTCAGTTTTATTTCCCTAATCAGTTTTCATAATCAAATATCATTAATTTGTATCGATTTAATTTCCATTATAATGAACCCACTATGTGTTTTAAAAATGGAAATTAAAGGAGCAATCAATTTTCCAAGGTTTAATTCCATATTATTATTATTGAATTCCATATTCAATTTATTAGAAAGATCAATCATTATTAGTTTCTTAATATTTGAATTTCATATTCAATTCCTTATAGTGACTAATTCTTATTAGTTTATTTATTTTTAAGACCGAAACTATAGGAGCAATTACTATTCAAAAATAATGTAAAAGGATAATGTAGCCACCAACCTAATTGTTGTAGAAGAGTGTACTAATGAAATGGCAAAAATAGTATAAAAAGATTTTTCTCATCCAAGCTTTTATATGTCGCAACGTCATCACGACGTGGAGCAGTCGACGTCATTCTCTAAGAGTCTCTTTTGAGTGAAAGATTTGTAGTCGCCACCAATCATTATGGGTGTGATTAATCACCTATTTTAAAAGAAAAAAATGCAGTCTATTTAACCAAAGTTTGGATCGGGGGTCATTAACGGTAGGGAAGGTATTAGCACCCTACAACACCCGTTTGAAAACATTTTAATTTGTTATCTAATTGATTTCATTAAAAATAGTCTTTATTTGAAAAAAAAGGTTTATTTTATTAAAACTAAAATTAAATAAATTAGGACTAATTGAACAGTTTCCAGGTAGAGGTGTTTTTTTACGGTCAACTTAAGTACCTCGACCTAGACAGAATCATTGCTTATAGACAATTTTATTTAAAATTCATTGTCAAACTTTATTTTATTTTAGAAATAGAATTTATAAGATGAACATTTAGATAATACCTAAATGTCAAAATTTAATCCAGATAATGTCTCACTAAATCACACTCCAATTTTAAAAATAAAGTAAAGTCGCATTTTGTGAGCGGACAAATGTCCATCAATTTATTATCATGTTAATATTTGGAATCTCTAATTAGAAAAAATATTAACTTCAAGAATTTGAGACATTTGACAACATCAACTCTATCATAGGATTAACACGATAATTAAAATAATGTCTCATATGGATCAACTCATATTTTAAAAGTAAAATATGAATCAACGCTTATGAGTGGTGTAAGCCTTTCAAAGTAAGATTAAATTTCATTTTATAAATCAAGGTGAAAACCAAATTGAAACTTTATTTAAAGAATTCAAATTGAAATAAATTTGGAGAATTTTGGAAATTAATACTTGAAAGAAATTGAAACTCAATTGACAAGTTTGAATTAAAACCAAGTTTAAAATCATTCATAGAATTTCAAATTAAAGTTGAAATTGAAATACTATTAGAATAGTTCAAAGTTCATTTAAATCAAATTAAAGGGTTGACACCATATTAATATTAGAATTCTTTTTAGAACTCCAAATCGAAAGAAATTAAAATGAAATTATGAAAGATTTGACAATTTCAAATTAAATCTAAATATTTACAAATTCAAAATTACAAACGAATTTATTTGCAGAATTTCTAAATAAAACTAAATTGAAATTTTGTGAACAATTTCCCTTTAATTAAAACCTATTTGAAATTCAATCATATCAATAATTCAATACTTTCTTTTTAAAGCAATGGTAAAGGAAAAAAGGAATCAAATTAAAACAAATAAATAGAAAAGTAAATAATAAGAAAACTAACAAGAGGTGGGACCCACCATTAAAAACTAGCGATTTTACTTTTCTTTCTTGCTCTTTCCCCTCCTTCTCCTCACCCGATTACTTCCTTCTTCTTCAACCTTTTCTCTTCTTCTTCAATTTTCTCTTTTTCCTTCAATTAATCACCACTTGGAAGGTTGCTGTGCAGGTGCTGGAGCTTCGTTGGAGTCGTTTGAGTCTTCAACGTCAAAACCGCCGCACGCAGGAGGTTAGATCTCCGCCGTTGACAAGCCACGTGGGTTTCAAAAATAAGCTTCCAGTCAATGTGGTGTTGTTGTAGGGTGTTCACTCTGTGATGGGTATCCGCCGAAGTTTGTGTTGGTGAGTGATCTTCGTCGTTCGCTAGAAATGTAGAAATGCAAACTTCGTCGATCTACGCGGTGCGGGTCAGACTGCTGCTAGAGTGACGTTTTGCCAGAGTGCTAATGTAGGTCGTACTAGTCAAGGCTTCGTGAGTAGATCAATGTTGTTCGGGTCTTTGCCCTCGGAGCCTGGGTATTACGCTCGTCGAAGCTCACCATGTATACTCCTATTGTTTTCACTCTGTCTCCCTACTCTCCATTCTGGGTATTCTCCACTTTTTTTTTCATTGTGTCTTTATCCTCTTCATTATGTATACAGTATCCTCCTTTTATTTCCCAGTTTGTATCTCTTTTATAGGCCATTTACATGGCCTGAAATAGATATTAGCTAAGAAGATGGAGGAGAAAGAAAAGGGAATAGGTTGAAAAAGAAGAATGAAGAAAATGGCAAATCAAAGAATTGGTAAACGTAAAATAATAAAAAATAAAATAATAAAAAATAATACTATTAAAGATAATAAAAATAATACTAAAGATATCATTAATCCAAGAAAAAGAAAAAAATTGAATTATATAATTAATTAAATAAAATTGAGTTGGACCAAATACGGTGTCTACATTATATATACCATAGATAAACATGAAATAAAACAATAATATACATCATATATTAATTAATATACCCTAAATTTATAGAATATATAATGCAGAATGTAACAACTATATAAATGCATACAAATGTAAATCTACTCTCACAAAATTAAGAGAAAATGAGAATAATTTTCTATTATACTCATTGTGGTAGCTTTGTACTAAAAATTTAAAAATTGAAGAAAAAATAAATCGTTTATGTTTTTCATAATTGTTGACTTTCCTCTCTCACACTCTTCGGGCGTGTTTTGGGTGGGGAGATGAGATGAGTTGAGATATAAACTCAAGTCATTGTTTAGGAGACCAACTTCGTATGTCACTGAAGAAAATAAACATGGCCTAACAAGGTGTCACGGGGTTAAAAATCGAAATCAAAATTTTTACCTTTACACCTTGTGCGGCCTAAGAGGTTCACCACCTTTAGTCAGCTTACTCGTCCCAATGATCGTCAAGGACAATTGCTTTGAGAAAACGCCAACAAAGCACACACACACACAATCTCACGTTTTGGCCAAAGGGAACTCCCTTATTTTTTTTATTACTCTAAATAAAGTGATTACAATGCTAAAGTGAGTGAAGTTTCATTGATTTCCAAATGAAACTCCAATCCCCTTTTATACTAGATTACAATAACAAACATTCCCTATTCTCAAGGGAGGTTGAGAAACTTGGGGAAGTCAGCTTACTATTCTTAGCAATCTGACTTCCTCATATTTAGCCCAAAGAATAGGTCCACAACCAAGTCAAACTCCTACTCACTAGGGACTTGACTTGTTCCTCACTCTTCTCTTAGTAGCACACTAAGTTAACATCTATTTTTATCCTCTGAAAATGACCATCGAGTTTGGAGAATAATGGTGGCCTCAGCTGCTCACGCCAACCAGAAGACATCTGCTGACAGCCCTTATGCGTCCACCCAGTGCCAGGCTGCCTGCGCCTGCTTGTGCACCTCGCAGGCCCCTGCCATGAGCCTGTGCGTCATGCTCACCAGCCTTGCACGCACACTTGCACACTACCCGTGTGTTTCCCTGCTCATGTGCACGCATGCTCGCTTGTGCGTGTCTCCCAGCTCATGACAGCGCCACCCCGCGTGCGCCGCCAAACATCGTGTGCTTGGCGAGCGCCAGGGCCTTCCCAGCGCCTGCTTGCTATGTCGCGTTCGACCACATGCCCGTGCATGTCCTCGTGCCCACCAATGCCCATTCCAGCATCGTGCATCCACCCACGCCCATTGGTATGTTGTGCCCTATTCGTGGCCCGCATGCCTTATTGCTCATGCTGTCAGCCTTGTCACCCCGTGGCTTGTGAAGGTGTCAGCCACCCACTAACTTCTTGACTTCACCTCAGGTGTACCGCCTTCCTTGCTTTTTATTTCCTTTGTGTTTCGCCCCACACACCATGTTGCTTGGCTCGCACAAGGTCCACCGAGCCTAGCACATGTCTCAACTCTGTGGGTCTAACAAACCTACCCCACTTGAGCTCGCTGACGTCTTTGTCGAATTCGTCCTCGCCCAATACTGCTGTATCTAGTCCTCAAATTGCCACAATGTTACATCTCTTTCCCAAGAAACCTCTTGGTCGCCTTCACCTTTCCACTTCACAAGAAAATCATTCCATCCATTTTTCTTGCTCATACCTATAGTATGGTGATCCAAGATCTCTGCAACTTCTCTATCAAATTGCTTCTGAATCACTGCGGGAGCTCGTTTAGTCTGCTTCCTCGTACTGTCGAGTATGTCCTGTGAAAATGGCTTCAAGAAACTCACATGGAACGTTGGGTGAATCTTCAAACGTTCTGACAACTTCAAACGATAAGTCACCATGCCCACACGTTTGATCACTTCGAATGGGCCATCATATATAGGCATCAACCCTTTGTGCACATTCTTGCCCCTTAGCTTCTTCCACATTTGAGGAGTAAGCTTAAGCAAGACTTGATCTTCCTCTTCGAACTCCAAGGGTCTTCTTCCTTTGTCCGCGTACTTCTCCATCCTACGTGCAGCTTTCTCTAAGTTGTCTCGGGCTAAGTCTATCATTTCTTGCTTGTCCCACGTGAAATGATAAGTAGCAAGGCACCTTCCCCCGGTGCACGACTTCATTACCTCATGAAGACAAAGAGGTTGCTACCCGGTCGCCAACTCTGCCAGACTTAGACTGGTGGCAGAGGACTTTTGAATGTTGTAACAAAATTGGGCTACATCAAGTAAACCTACCCAATTTCTCTGACTTGTTGTTACGTAGTGTCTCAGATATTCCTCCAGTAGTGCATTAGTCCTTTCGGTCTGCCCGTCCGTCTAAGGATGATTTGGTGTGGAGAATTTTAATTCTGATCCTAGTGCATTAAATAGGTTCGTCCAAAATCTCCCAGTAAATCTCGCATCCCGATCACTAACGATGTCTTCTGGTAATCCGAAGTATTTGACAATGTTCTTGAAGAACAATTCAGCTGCCACATCCGCAGGGCACACATGTGGTGCTGACATGAATACTGCGTATTTGGAAAATCTGTCCACTACCATAAAGATAGAAGTCATCCCTTCTACTTTAGGCAATCCCACGATGAAGTCCATTGACACTGACTGTCATGGTTGTTGTGGAATAGGAAGAGCTTGTAGCAAGTCTGCCTCTTTCCTTCTTTCCACTTTGTCCAGTTGACACACTAGACAAGTCTTTACATAAGCCTCTTATAGACATCGTATTTGATCCGGCTCAATTTAAAATTATGTTTGATTTTATTTTGGATAATTTTAATTATCAATTGAATTTTGAAAATTTAATGAAATTGGGAGTTTAGTGTTTTTTTTATAAAAAAAAAGAGTAAAAGGGAATAATAACAAATATTAAAAACAAGGGGTTTGTTATTAAATTTAATTAATTTATTATTATTAAATTTAATTAATTTCTTATTATTAAATTTAATTTAGGAAAATTTTTACAGATAGAAAAAATGTCAAACTATTTACAGAAAATAGCAAAAAAAATATTGATAGACATTGATAGACTTCTATCAACATCTATCAGTGATAGAATGCTATCATTTCTATCACTGATAGACCCTGATAGACTTCTGTTAGCGTCTATTACAACTATCTAAAACTTTTGCTATTTTGTGTAAATAGTTTTCCTCATTTTTCTATTTTTAGAAAATCCCTTTTAATTTATTTATTATTTTTTTAAATTGAATTTTAAAAGTGGTTACCTTAAATTAATTTTAAAGTGTTTTTTTCTCTTTCTTTTCAAACTTTCCCATTCAACGTTCCTTTCCCCCATTTTTCTCAACTTTTTAAACATTAAGCTCTATTTTAAAAAAAAATTCAACCTATAAATGCAGTGAAGGAGAGGAAGTTTGGAGGTAGAGAGGGAGAAGAAGTGAAAGAAAGGAATGAAAAGAAGGAGAATAGAGAAAAATTTAAGTAGAGAAAGTTGAGAAATTAGAGAAAGGAGAGACTTTTTAGTTGAGAAGGAAAAGAAAGAACGGGGTGTAAAAAGGTTAGGGAGAAGACCCAAACGGCTACCCTCAGGCGAACCTTCGTGGACAATCTCCAGCAACCGGCGGCGAATCCATTAGTAAAAAAAATAAAGTAAAAGAAGAGAATGTAGAGAAGATGGAGAAGGAAAAGAAAGAAGAAGAAGAATCTATGAAGAAGAAGAGGAGGGGAAGATATTTAGTAAAGGTGGGCCCCACGTACCTTTTTAATACTATTTATTTATTTATTTTAATAAATAGTGGGTCCTACATACCTTTTTAATATTATTTATTTATTTATTTTAATAAAATAGTGAGCCCCACGTCCCTTTTTAATATATCATTTGTTTAATTTATTTTAATAAATAGTGGACCCCACATACTTTTTTACTTTTTCCCTCTCCTTTCATTTCTACCATATTATCATTTATTATTATTATTATTATTTATATTTGTTATTATATCCTCTTTCTTTCCTCACTATTTCATCTAATTTTAATATTTACAAAAGATTTTTTTTTAATTTTTTTATATATTTTCAAATGTTTTATTTTGTTGTTTATCTTATATTTCATTATTGTTGGTTTTTAATAGACATTGAATTCTCAATTTCCATGCATTAGATTTTAAATTGTGGATTCTTTTCAACATGAGATTTCCATGATTTTGGAGTTTTAATAGATTGAAATGTAAAATTTAAGTCTTTAATAAAAGCTTTACTACTTCCAAATATGTTTTAGTTAATTTTCTATGGTTGAAATTTCTTTTCCAAATTCTTGGATTTCAAACTTTAAACACAAATGTTTACTACATTAATTTAGATGGACAAAAATGAATTTTAAGAATAGAATTTTAGTAAGCATTTCCTAATTTAGATTTAAACTAGAATTGCAAATGAATTTCAAAACTGCTTTATGTTGAAATATCTAAATGAGTTTCAAATTAGTTATTACTTGGTTTCCAAAATAAAACTTTAGTTCCATTTAAATTTTGAAATTTTTAAATGAATTTCAAACGTTTTTCAAGTTTCCCATAAATCCCATGATAGAGTCAATATGGCTTCAAGAGGAAATATTTCATAAAAGAATCCAAACATAAATTGACGTACATCGTCACGCACGAACTTCAGCTATACTTTATTCTTAAAGTTACAATGAAATTCAGTGAGACATTACCTTTTATTTAAATTTTATCAAATATTTCTAAAATATAATTGGCTAAGATAATAACTATGTTTAGGCTGAGGTACTTAAATTGACCGTAAGGAACATCTCTACCTACGAATTACTTAGTCAATTTTTTATCGGGTTTCATTTTATTATTATTATTATTATTTTTACAATTTTGGATAATAGAATAAAACGTTTTCAAATGGGTGTTGTAGGGTGCTAATATCTTTCCTACACTCAACGACCCCCGAACCTATCTTTGAAAAAGTAGACCATTTTATTTTCTTTTCTTTTTAAAATGGGTGACCAATCACACCCCAAAATGATTGGTGGCAACTCCAAACCTTTCACCTCAAAAGAGACCCCTAGGGAAGGACGTCGGCCACTTCGCGTTGCGATGACGTTGCAACACGTCCACGTCTCTGTGCATCTTGGGCTAGCAGTACGAACGAGATAGCAATGCATACATTCGTTCTACGCCTGGGTGTCCGGTCCATTGAGGGTCGTGCGTCTCACGCAACAATTCCTTCTGTAGTCCCCCTTGACTAGAAACTAGAAGTCTCCCTCCCTTTGAATAGATCAGTCCATCCTCTAGCCAGTACTGTCGCACGATACCCTCCTGAATCTCTTTTAGGAGTTTACTACACGTATCGTCTTTCTTTCCTCCTTGTCGTACTCTTTCAAGAAAATCAGTGTTTATAGAGGTTAGTGTTGCAACATAGGCACTCACCTGTTTAGTGTTCAGCACATCTGCTACCATGTTTTGCCTTCTCGGTTTGTGTATCCACACGAAATCAAACTCCGCAAGACAGTCTTGCCATCTTGCCAGCTTTGGAGTCAGTTTCTTCTGGGTCTTGAAATAAGTGTTTGCTACGTTGTCTGTCACCACAACAAAGTTAGTGTCGAGCAAGTAATGTCTCCATGTCTCCAAACAATGGATTACTGCTGTCATCTCCTTTTCGTGAGTAGAATACCGTTATTCTGTATCCTTCAGCTTCCTAATCTCGAATGCAATAGGATGTCCTTCCTAGACTAAGACTCCTCCAATTGCTTGATCAGATGCATCTGTTTGCACCTTGAACGGAAGATTGAAATTAGGTAACCTTAAGATAGGTTCTGAAGCAATCGCTTGCTTCGTTTCATCGAAGGCTTTTTGACATTCTTCGGACGATGTCCATTTGACATCTTTCTTTAAGAGATCTATCAAAGGACTCACCTTTTTGGAATATCCCTCAATGAATCTCCTGTAGTAATTAGCTAAATTCAAGAATGATCTCAATTTCGGCACCTTGGATGGTTTCGGCCAATCAACGATGGCACGAACTTTTTGCTCATCCATTCGTATTCGACCCTTGCTCACCCAGCGACCAAGGAACTTAATTTCGCTTTGGCAAAATTCACACTTCTCTTTCTTGACGTACAATTGAAACTCTCGTAATTTCTTGAAAACCTTCTTCAAATGAATTAATGATCGTCGAGTGTCGCGCTGTAAATAACAATGTCATCTAGGTAGACAACCACGAAATCATCGAGATACTCGTAAAGAACATCATTCATTAAATTGCAAAAAGTTGCTGGAGCGTCCATCAGTCCACACGACATTACAAGAAATTCATTAGTGCCATATCTAGTTACACAAGTGGTCTTTCCCTCGTCTCCCTCTACAATCCTCACTTGCCAATAACCTGAGCGCAAGTCTGGCTTCGTAAAGAATGTAGCTTGTAATAACCGATCAAACAAGTCAGCAACATTTGGAATAAGATACTTTTTTTCTATCATCACTTTATTGAGGGTTTTGTAGTCTATGCACATCCGCATAGATCCATCCTATTTCCTCTGAAATAGGACTGGGGCACCATATGGGGCTTTGGATGGCTGGATCAGCCCAGCTTCCAGCAGATCATCCAATTGCTTTTTCAGCTCCGCTAGCTCCAATGGCGACATCTGATATGGGACTTTAGATGGGGGCTTGGCTCCTAGCTCAAGCTCGATCTTATGGTCGATGGCTCTACAAGGAGGAAGAGTTATTGGCAGCTTCAAAGGTATTACATCAATGTAATCTTCAAGAACTCTGACCACTTCATCCAGCAGTTCCTTTAACTTCGTGGGATCAATTTCGATCAAGGCAGCCACGTAAGTTACTTTGCCTCGCTTTAGTCCCGCTTTAAGATATTGGGCAAAGATGACTCTCTGTCCTATATCACCATCACCTATTCTCACTACATGCTCAACAAGGGGATCTCTCATCCGATATGAGAATCCTGTTAACAAAGGGCATCAATGACACCTTTGCCCTTACAAAGAATTCAATACCAAGAATTAAATCAAAATCATCAAGATTTACCACCATTAAGTTGCACTGGCCCTCCCAGAGACCCAGCTTCATGCTCGCTACTGCTACACCATGTATAGATTGAGCAGCAGAGTTGACAGCCTTCATCTTGGTGTCACTCTTGTGAATCTCCAACTCCAATTGATTCACCACCCTCGAGGATAGAAAGTTGTTGGTTGCACCCGTATCTAACATAGCTAATATTTCCATACTTTTCACCAAAACAGGGACATGCATCAATGCATGCTATACAACCTCCCGTGTTAGTGTCACAACATTCAATAATTGAATTGGATTAACCCTCGTTACTCCCTTCTCGGTTTGCTCATCTTCGAGAATAAGGGCATTCAATTTCTCTTTCTTAAGACACTTCCATGCCTTGTGGGGTCCCTTGCAAATAAAACATCCACCATCAGAAGTTTTAGACGAGTCGGGCACCTTACCTTTGTCATTGTCTTTGTCATAGTTCTTTTTATGGAACATCTGGCCGCCTGTATCGTTGCCTTTGGACTTCTTTCCTTTGTCCCTCTTCTTATCAGATGAAGATGAAGAGTTATGAGTGTTATAATCCACCAAGGCATCCACTACATCTAATGCTAATGACAAATCTTTGACATTGGCCCTCCTTAGTTTCGCATGTGCTCAAGGTTGCAACCCTGAAAGAAAATTGAACAACTTGTCCTCCTTGGACATGTTATGGGTATCTAGCATTAACGAGCTAAACTCCTTAACATACTCCCTTATTGTTCCCCAGTGTCATGTTTTTTCAAAGCGTTCCTTTCAGTAAATATCGTATTGCAAGGCAAGAATTGATCCTTCAAATCTTTCTTCATGCTACTCCATGAAGAATTCTTGGTCTACCTGCATCCTCGTCATCTTAAAGATGCGTACACCACCATAATTTAGCGTCCCTGAAAAGGTACATGCTTGACATTCCCACTTTCCCTTCTTCTGGGATGTGTGTGGCTTTGAAGTATTCCTCAATGTCCCATAGGAAGTTTTCAAGCTCCTTCGCATTCCTTGAACCGTTAAATGCCTTAGGTTCTGGAACCTTTACCTTTGCAGCAGTTAAATTCTCCATCACAGGAGTGTTTGTCACAGCTCGCTTGACAATTCAAAGCACATCGCTAGTCTCTAACATTAATGTTTTAAGATTGTCAACTTCCAACTTAATGTTAGTAGAGAAAGAAGACACCTCTTCCAACATTCCGTTCAAGCGGCTTTCCATTTCTGCCATGAAATTTGTAAAGGAAGTTTGAATTTCCTTGAACCATCCCTCATGTTGAGCCATCACGTCGAAAAGTGGTGGCATGCCATCCATTGGTACACCAACGTACTCCTCCAAACGATTAACACAATCCCTCATTGGTTTGCTCATTTACGGTCCTTTTTCTAGGGCTTTATCCTTCACAAGAATAAAAACCGCGCTATAATACCAATTGTCACGGGGTTAAAAATCAAAATCAAAATTTTAACATTTACACCTCGTGCGGCCTAAGAGGTTCACCACCCTTAGTCAGCCTACTCGTCCTAGCAATCGTCCTTGACGATTGCTTTGAGAAAACGCCAACAAGCACACACACACAATCTCACGTTTTGGCCAAGGGGAACTCCCTTGTTTTCTTTATACTAAATAAAGTGATTACAATGCTAAAGTGAGTGAAGTGAGATTGATTTCTAAATAAAACTCCAATCCCCTTTTATACTAGATTAGAATAACAAACCTTCCCTATTCTCAAGAGACATTGAGAAACTTGGGGAAGTCAACTTACTATTCTTAGCAATCTAACTTCCTCATATTTAGCCCAACGAATAGGTCCACACACTATTCTTAGCAAATTACCAAGTCAAACTCCTACTCACTAGGGACTTGACTTGTTCCCCACTCTTCTCTTAGTAGCACACTAAGTTAACATCCATTTTCACCCTTTGAAAATGACCATCGAGTTTGGAGAAGAATGGTGGCCTCGGCTGCTCATGCCAACCAGAAGACGTCTGTTGACAACCCTTGTGCGCCCGCCCAGTGTCAGGCTGTGTACGCTGCGCGCGCCTCGCATGCCCCTGTCATGCGCTTGTGCGTCCCACTCACCAGCCTTATGTGCGCGCCTGCACACTACCCGTGAGCTGCCTTGCGCAAACGCACGCCTGCCCGCCTGTGTGTGCGTTTGTGCCCACCTATGCGTGCCTCCCCGCTCATGACAGCGCTGCCTAGTGCGCGCCGCCCAGCACTCGTGTGCTTGGCGTGTGCCAAGGCCTTCCCAGTGCCTCCTTGCTATGTCCCGTCCGACCATGCCCGTGTATGTCCTTGTGCCCACCAACGCCCATTCCAGCGTCGTGCGTCCACCCACGCCCGTTGGTGTGTTGTGCCCTATTCGTGGCCCACATGCCTTATCGCTCATGCTGTCAGCCTTGCCACTCTATGGCATGTGAAGGTGTCAGCCACCCATGTACTTGACTTCACCTCAGGTATACCGCCTTCCTTGCTTTTTATTTCCTTGGTGTGCCGCCCCACACACCATGTTGCTTGGCTCGTGCAAGGTCCACCAACCTAGCGCATGTCTCAACTCTAAGGGTCTAACACAAGGCTTCAACTTCAACTAAAACAACAAGGTTCAATTTCACAAACAGTAAAATAAATGGATCTGACTCAACCAGGCTTTGACCTCAACTTATTAGCAAGCTAGCTCGATTTAACCAACAGTAAAATAAATGGACCTAACTTACCCAAGCTTCGACCTCAGCTAATTAACAAGTTGGTTCTATTTAACAAACGAACCTAACTTACCTAGGGTTTGACCTTAATTAAATACCAAGTTTCAATTTAATCAACAGTAAAATAAGTGGACATAACTTACTTAGGTTTTGACCTCAGCTAATTAGCAAGCTGGTTCGATTTAACCAACGGACCTAACTTACCCAAGCTTCGACCTTAACTAAATAGCAAGGTTCGATTTAGCCAACAATAAGCGCTTAAAAGCTTATGTTATTTCAGAACACACTAGATCACCTTTTTTTTAAGGTAAAATTTGAAGACTCTCATTTATGATGATTGTCTAAATGCATAAAATAAGAAAAAGATGCATTCATAATTAGTACTCAAGGAAGCATGCAAAACTACAAGTAAACAGATGTATCTTATTAATTAGAGAGAAAAATACTAGCCTCATTGTGATTGGATCTATCAATGATAGACAGAGATAGTAATCTATCGTGTCTATCAATGATAGACAACGACAAGTGATAGTAGTCTATCACTATCTATCACTTGTCTATCAATTGTCTGATAGACAAAGATAGTATTCTATTGTTATCTATCAGTAATAGACAACGACAGAACACTGTCACTGTCTATCACTAATAGACAACGATAGTCTATCACTATTTGTCACTGTCTATCAGACAAGTGATAGATAGTGATAGACTACTATCACTTATTTATCAATGGTTTTTTGGTTGATACAAGTGAAAATAAGAAGAATGAAAATAGGAAATTATAAGTACTTACATCACTTGTTTTGAAGACATTCTCATGAAGATTTCTCCATTCATCTACCACCAAACACTCTCATGTTATGATTCTTGGAATTTGGTTGCCTATTCTTCTTTCAAATCCAACATTTATGTCTGAAAGTTTAGGCATTGTCTCAAACGCCCAATACACTAGTGCTAACGAGAAACCTTGAAGATAGACGTAATTCTTCTCACTATAAGATGTCTTTTTTAAAAAAATGATAGGTAAGATTGTATGACAATCTTCCCCAAGGATACTCCCTGAAGAGTTCTTCATTGTCCAATATTTCAACATGTTTCCAGTTGGTACCATTGTGTTCTTGCTTAGGGAGTACAAAACATTCTAACAAGACAAGGTTTGCCAATTTTACGTTCATTGAAGCACTTTCAGAATCATGTAACAACTTGAAACTTCTTGCAATATCTTTCCTAGTAATGTTTTTATCATTCTTAAAGACTCTTTCTTTAAGTTCTGATATTTTGTCCTTTTCTTCTAAATTTATTGGAGGAAACTCATGATTTTTTAGTCTTGTTACTAAGAAAAGCTCCCTTAATCCAAATTTAGCTATTTGGCCATTGAAGTTAAAGACCATGACATTTCTCTTTTTTGTAATGCACTATTTTTTTACGAAGTAGCTTAGAAATTGGGTGGGTATTCTGGACATTTGAAGATCAAGAAAGTGGCCAAAAGGGTCATTTATAAAATTAGCTAAATTTTGTTAATCTAATTTTTCTTTGATAATTTGTAGTGTATCTAAAGTCACATACACTGTTATATTCAATTTCTTTTCTTGATCATCCATTATTATGTAATGTTGCATATGCAATATAAAAAATATATTAAAACAATATATTAGCAACTATCCAAAGAAATAAAACAACAACTAGCAACAAACCTATCAACAAAATTATTATATATGATCAAGAATATATCAACACTATCACTGTGATAGAGAGTGATAGACTAATATCTATTACTTTCTATCATACTATTTATCATCAAGAATATAACAAGCAAGAATAAGAAAGACTGCAGCAGAATTAATGAATATCGGGTTTCATGATTGATAAACTCAGAAGACTAAAAAGAAGAAAGACTAGCAAAGTTTTCTTAACTTATCACTATGATAGAGGGTGATAGACTACTAACTATCATTGTCTATCCCTGATAGACAGTAATCGACTACTATCATTATTTATCCCACTATCATCAAGAATATAACAAGCAAGCATAAACATCTAACATTATGATAGGAATCAATGTATATTTTCATTTTTTAACAGGAGATCTTACAGTGAATATAAAATAATTCAGAAGTAGGCAACAGTTGAGTCAAGTATGAAAGAACATCTATTAGGAACATCTGTCTATTAGTGATGGATTGTGATAGTACACAATCACGTTCTATCAAAAGTTTAGAATCATACCTTTTCTTTTCCTTTGTCCTTCTTTAGCATTTCAGTTTTATGTTTTGTTGTTGTGCTCTTTCTTTTGCTTACTATCTATTCACAAAATTTAGGATAAATAAGTAATTAACATCAACGAAGAACTTGTTTACTATGATAGACTTATATAAATTGGTGTTATTGTTAGGTTTGAAGAAAAAAAAATTAGTAATGACCTTGAATAGTTTATGTGTTTCTGATGAAGTTGAAATTGGTTGACTGATAGTAGTGTATTGGAGAAGAGGAACAAGAAAGAAGATGTGAAATAACCTGAAGAACGAAGAAAGAAGAAGCAGAAGCGGCGGAAGAAGAAGAACAAGAAACCACAATAAATGAAAAACCTAAAGAACGGTGTTGGGGGAAGAAAACGAGTTGAAGAACGTAGTTGGTTGGGAAGACAAAGAAGCTAAAGTCGAAGAGTTCGCACTTCTTTTTCGTTCCCCAGTGCAGTGATGATGGATTGAGTAGCCGATTAATCGGGTTGCGATTTTTGGGCTTTTATTGGGGGCTTTTGCATGGGTTTATGAGTTTTTTGGTAATTTAATGGGCTGCTTGCAAAGATACCATTTTTGCCTAAATTAATTGCACATATATCAGAAACTTAAACAATTTGCAAATATAACTAAATTTGAGTTCAGCCCATAGTAATAGACCAAAAAGCCCACGATTTTCCTCTTCTTCAAGCCCACAGATTTTCCCTTTTCTTCCAGCCCACAATTTTATTTGGTCTCTCCCGCTTTATTCAAACCCTAAAAATAGTTTTCTTCCTTTCATCTTTTACTGCGTCTTCTACTGCGATTAATTCTTTTCCAATTTATTTTCCATTTGAAATCGTTTGTGAAAGATAACGAATGAGAGAGAGTCAGCCGATATCTTCATTTTTCGTTTGAAATTGGTTGTGAGAACGTCAATTTTTGGTAAAATTTCTTCGTCCGATTTGTCACTTTCTTCCTCTAATCTGTCCTTTTTTTTTCTTGGGTTGATGTTTGGAGTCTATCAATGATAGAAACTAATAGGTTTCTATCATTGATAGACTTGGAGGATTTTGAGTTTGATTTTGTTGGAATGTATGCAAATGGTTAGTTTTATGGCTGTCATTTTTTTCTTGTGTTGTTGCTTAGACTGTTCTATCACTGATAAACTAGGATTTTAAGTTTGATTTTGTTGGAATGTATGCAAATGGTTAGTTTTATGGCTGTCATTTTTTTCATGTGTTGTTACTTAGAGTGTTCTATCACTGATAGACTAGGATTTTAAGTTTGATTTTGTTGGAATGTATGCAAATGGTTAGTTTTATGGCTGTCATTTTTTTCTTGTATTGTTCCTTAGACTGTTCTATCACTAATAGACTAGGATTTTAAGTTTGATTTTGTTGGAATGTATGCAAATGGTTAGTTTTATGGCTGTCATTTTTTTCTTGTGTTGTTGCTTAGACTGTTCTATTACTAATAGACTAGGATTTTAAGTTTGATTTTGTTGGAATGTATGCAAATGGTTAGTTTTATGGCTGTCATTATTTTCTTGTGTTGTTGCGTAGATTGTTCTATCACTGATAGACTTGGAGGATTTTGAGTTTAATTTTGTTGAAATGTAAATAAATGGTTAGTTTCATGGCTGTCTTTTTTTCTTGTGTTGTTGCTTAGAGTGTGTCAGTGATAGGTTTCTATCACTGATAGTTTCAATTGTCTAGTTTGTTGATTGAAGTGTTTGTTCTTATTTTAAGAGATGGATAAGGGGAAAGCAATTATGGAAAGTGAACCAAAAAAAGGGGCAAAAAGAACGTTAAATCTTGAAGGTTCATCAAGAAAAAAAAAGATGAAAAAAGAGAAGGTATTCACTATATATTTAGTTTATTTTTAAGTTGCACTGTAACATATTTACAACTTTTTTTTTTTTTTGTTTGAACAGGGAAATCAATTAATTCTTCCTAAAGAAAGTTGGAAATCTACTTTGAAAATCACTTTCTACTTTAAGCTTGAAGTTATAGACCATATCATTACTAGCTTAAATTCGATATGTCTAGATTTGCTTAAGAAAGGACCATTTGGACATTTGTTAGGATTAAAAATGACCAAAGTACCTTTGCAACTACTATCTCATTTGATTAGAAGACAATGTGTCTCGACTTACAACAATGTTCTGCGTTTCAATATTGAAGGTAACATTGTAGAGTTTGGGTTGCGAGATTTTTGTCTAATTATAGGGTTAAATTGTGGTGAATATCCTATTGAGGATGTCTTAGATGCCCCTAAAGAAAATGAGTCAAGGGTCAGACAATTATTTTTTAGAAATGATATGTCTATTATTAGATTTGAATTGAAGAGTGCTTTTAACTATCATTGTAAATCATGCGATGATAAGGAAGAAGAAGAACTAGATGAAATAGTAAAATTGGTCAATCTTTACTTGCTAGAAAATTTGTTGATTCCTAGACAACCTCACAATGTTTTGGATTGGAAGCATGTGACAATGTTGGATGATGAGGAGAAGTTTAAGAATTATCCTTGGGGAAGGTTGTCCTATAATCTTACAGTACAGTTCATTAAGAATGCTGTAAAATCACAATCACAATCACAATCAAAATCAAAATCAAAATCAACTGCCTATCTACAAGGTTTCCCCATAGTTCTAGCTTATTGGGCATATGAAACAATTCCTAAACTTTCTTATGGGTTTGTGAAAAGAGTAGGAAATGGGTGCCCAAGAATATTGAATTGGGAATCCACTGCACAACTAGATTGGCAAGATCTTGAAGACAATGTGTTCTTGGACAAGAATATAAGTTTCTAAACTGTTTCCTCTTTTATCATTTAACTTTTTAAATTTGTTTGTGATACAATCTATCAATGATATTGGTCAGTCTATCAGTGATAGACCGATAGCACTGATCAATGATATGGGTCACTGATATTGGTCTATCATTGATAGACCCATATCATTGATCACTGATATTGGTCTGTCACTAATAGACCCATATCAGTGTGAGAGACCCATATTGGTGATCAGTGATATCAGTCTATTAGTGACAGACCAATATCAGTTATCAGTGATATCTGTCTATCACTGATAGATTCATATCAGTGTGATAAACCAATATCACTGATATCGATCTATCAATGATAAATTATTACCAATATCACTGACTACTTCAAATATATCATCAAAACATCTATAATTTTTATGGAATACTAATTAAAAATTATGTTTTCAGCTCTCTGTAGTTCCTATTGTTGCATCAAAAGAAGAAATGTCATCTGAGTATTTCAAATATTTTGTGGAGTTACAGAATAAAAAGTTAGATGAAGAAGAATGTGTTGTGAGAAATGATGAAAATATTGCAAAAAAGATATTGAAGATTTAAAAAAGCAACACAAGGAAGATTTTGAATACCTAAAAAAGGGACAAAAGGAGATTGTCAGTTTCTTAGTTTCTCTAACAGAAGTTGTAAACCAGAGACTTCCTAAAAAATGTGCAAGTGAAAAACAATCTCAAGAGTCCTTGGATAAGAATCATCCTCCATCATTGAGTCTAGAAATGTTAGAAGCTGATGTTGATGCTAATGTTGATAAAGCGGTTGAATATGCAACCACTTATGTGAAGGAGAAAAAGGTAAATGTATTAAAAGCTTTCTAGTTTTACTTTTATTTTTTTTCCAATGATAGACTATATCAAATACATGTTTATTGGCGACATTATTTTTCATTCGTATACTATTATCTAAGCATGGAGAAACTCATGATAAAGAAAAAGAAGAAACCACCACTACTGTCACTGCCATTGATGAAAATGAGGTATCCATCTAGTTCAAGGATAGACTTGCTAGTGTGCTCTTAGATTCCAAGTGTGTTTGTAATTGAAGTCTATCACTGATAGACTTTTATCACTGATAGACTACTCTTAGTATGATTGAAGTCTATCAGTGATAAGTTTATATCACTGATAGATAATTAACAGTTTGTATAATTTTTTGCATTGTGTACAAAAGATTGAAGACAATGAGGAAGAAGAAGATAATGAACGTGAAAATAGGTCAAAGATGGTCCATGACACTTCAAACAAGGTGAAAGTATTATAATCATCACATTTGCTATACTATTTTATGATTGATAGACTCAATATATATTTATAAACTTCTAATTAAATATTGGCATTTCAGGTTCAAGAAAAGGCAAAAATGAAAGCTATGGGAATAGCAAAGAACGTTGAAAATGTTAGGCCGAAGAGACAACTTAAACCATCAAATAAAATCTTGGATAATGCAAAAGACCAAAAGATTGCAAAAGACCAGAGGAATGCAAAAGACCAAAACAAAGCTTCCCCAAAACAAACAAGGAATTCTCCTAGAATAAAAGATTGTGCCCCTAGTTTTGACTTGAAAATCTCTTAGATGTAATGATGTAGTAAATTAGTTTTCTGGATATTGTAGTACAATAGTTTTGTGGATATTGTAGTCCCTTAGTTTTGTGGGTACTATAGTACCTTTGTTTTGTGGATATTTATAGTATCTAGGTGATAGAAAAGGTCAATGAATATTGCAGTCCCTTAGTTTTGTGGGTACTATAGTACCTTTGTTTTGTGGATATTTGCAGTATCTAGGTGATAGAAAAGGTCAATGATATACTTCACAATGACATTATCTTCACATGTACTTTGATTTTATCATATTAATATAGAAAACTGCTAGATCACAGGTTGAGTCATTGCAAATTATGTCTATTTATGTTTCTATTGAGGGATTAAGCAATTGTGAACTTTAATGGATTCTGAAGTCAATCAATGATAGACCATATCAGTGATAGACTTCAACATGTTTTAAAAAAAATTATAGTTATCACCAATAGACTTGAGTCAAAAGTAATTTTTTTTAGTACAAGCGAATTGAATATATCTACTACTAACAAAAATGAAAAAAAATGTTCTATATTCTTTAAGCAGAATGATATGTTCTTATGAACAATATAACAATCATATTGATACTAAAATAATAAATGCTACATCATTGTAAAAATAACGGAAACAAACACGTTCCCATCTATAACAATCACATCAATAGTAAATCCTACATCATTGTATAAATGGTGAAAGTTTACACTTTCTACAATTGTGACCAACACGACGACAACGACTGCACTTTGTGTGACTTCTTTTCTCGCCAATTGATAATATTCTTTGTTTTTGAGGTCGGCCTGCTGGACGCTTAACAATTGGAGGTAATATATTCATGTCAATCTCTGTAGGCTTCCAATTAGCATGGTTCCCAACTGGATGAACTGAACCAGCATAACATGAAATCAAGGTACTTGACAAAAAATACTCAGAAACAAAAGAGTAAGTATTCAAATTACGCCCATGAAGAACCGCAAGTGCGTGAGCACATGGAATTTCATCAAGATCCCAAACACGACAGGTGCATGATTTGGAATCTAAATGTACCATAAATTGATTGATTCCATCAATCACTTGAAAATCAACATCATTAATTGCATTAACCTGAGAAAAATAACACACATAGTCAAGATCCAGCTATCCGAGTCTATCACTAATAGACTTATATCAGTGATAGAAGTCTATCACTGATAGAAGTCTATCATTGACAGACTTTGCTATATTACTCATGAAAACAAGTAACTTTACTCTGAAGCTTCTTGATATCTGATGTTGTGTTCGTAATTCTCCCTCAGCCCAGCTAGTCAAAATAGTTTTCATACAATATGCAGCTTTACTTTTTTCATAAAACCATTTTTGAAGTAACTGTCTGATAGAATCAAGTAATGATGTCACAGGTAGATCTCTAGACTCTTTTAGAACTGAATTTAAGCTTTCTGAAACGTTTGTAGTCATCATTTCATATCTTCTCCTTCTACAATATGCACGAGCCCACTTCTCGAAACCAACCTTCCTAATATAGTCTCGTATACTAGGATATATAGCCTCCATCCATCTCATATTCAACTCAAAATCAGCAACAGTATATGCTTTTGCACATCTAAAAAAGATATTATCAATAGAAGAGTCCTTATATGTCAACTTCAAATTTCTTAGAAGGTGTTGCAAACAAATACAATATTCAACAGTTGGAAAAACATCTTGAACGCCTTTTGGAATACTTAAATGTCGATCAGAAATAATAACTAAACCTTCTCGATCCCCTAAACTTCTCTTTATATTCTCAAAAAACCATCTCCATGATGCATCATTCTCTGAATCTACAATACTAAATAAAGGCAAGAGGAAAAATCTGATTGTTAGCATCAATTGTTGATGCCGTCAGAAGAGTTCCACCATATTTACATTTCAAAAATGTGCCGTCAACTGATATGTTTGGCCTATAATATTTCCATCCCTCAATACACGATCCAATTGCCATAAAACAGTACTTAAAATGTCCCTCAGAATCAGTTTCATAAGCAGTAAATGAACCTAAAATAAAATAAAACAAGATATATCAAAGATAGACCAATATCAGTGATAGACCAATCATATGCTCATTTACTGTAGGTCTATCAGTGATAGACCAATAATATGCTCATTTACTATAAGGTTTATCACTGATAGACCATATCAGTTTATCAAATATTGATTACATATTCATAATATTGATTCATGTATATAAAGGATAGGAGAAAAAACAAACCTGGATTCATTTCTTTTAGCTTCGTAAAAAAAATTTGGGATCAAGGCATAAGATTCCTTTGCATCACCATTCAATGACTTCATAATATATTCTTTCGCCCTCCAAGCTTTATAATAGCTAACATTTACCCCAAATTTAGTACGCATGTGAATCATAATATCATCTGGAGTCAAACTGTCACAAGGGCTAAAATCCTTCATTATACAATCACTAATCAGTGATGAAGATGCTTGTCTATGAGAAGTTTGAATAGCATTTATAGAACAATTATGATTAGCAATATACTTCCTAAGTTTCCATAGTTCCCCACCCTTATAACGAGATGCACGAACGTACCATTCACATTCATCTTGTGAGCACTTCAACTCAATTGATTTAGAACTTGATCTCACAGTCTTAAATTCAAAATTATTCTTTACAGCTATGTAGTAAAAAGACTTCAATACTATTTCCTTACTAGCAAACATGTCCTCTTTCAAATCTATTGTAGAAGACAAGCTATTAATATGAACATCTGTTAGAATGTTGAAATCACCATTAATTGAAGAAGAAGAAGACACGTCACATACAAAATTATCAATTCCACTATTGGAAACCCCTTCTAAAACCATATCAGTAGCATGAACAACTAATGGATGTCTTGTACTTTGTTCTTTAACTAAATTTAAAAACTAGGCAACATCGTTATCTTCAAGAACTTCAACCACGGTTTGAATGCCATTAATACCATAATCCAATAATATCGACAATTGTATTGAAGAAAGAGATGCATCCAATTAAACTTCCTTTAATATAAAACTCACAAAATTCTCAAAACACATAATCTCATCAACCAATACACCTTTAGTCTTGTAATTCAAGTAATTACGTTTATCATCCCATTGCCCACTATGAAACACCACTATTGCAAGCTTAATCATATTTTTAAATCACTGCAAGAAACAAAAATTACAGTTATATTGATTGGCTAAAACAATAAATAGTGGACAGAGTCTATTAGTGATAGACTAATATAATTAACAGACTATAATTACAGTTTCGTAGTCTATCACTGATATGATTCTATCAGTGATAGACTCGTATTGATAAATTCATGTTTGCTTGAAAAAAAAACCTAAACCCTAAAACAAAACAGAAATTAACTCATGAAGTCTAAAAAAATCAAAGTAGATGAAATTTGATATGAGTCGCACAAATTAACACAAATTTAATAAACGTAGATGAAGCTAAATCCGAAAAGTGAGAAAGAATCACAACCTAAAATTGGAGGAAGAATTGCATTTAATGATGAAACAAATTTAGAGAAAAAACTGAGAGGATGAGAAAAAACACCGAGAACAAAGAAATTGATCACACGAAGAGATGATGAATATTGATTTCCTTCCTCTCACAAAATCAGTGAGGGAGAAATCATGGAATGTGATGAAGAAATCATACCAGAAAATCAAACCCAAAATAAGCAAAAACTAACCGATAAAATCGTTTCTTAGAAATTGATCACGTCAAGAGGTATATTGATTTCGTTCTTCCTACAAAATCATGGAGTCTGAGGAAGAAATCACATAACAAATGTGTGAGGAAGAAGATCGGATAGTCCCTTATTCTGAGAAAGAAGATGAGATCGTCCCTGAGAAAGAAGATGAGATGTCACAGAGACCATGTCGTGAACCCTATTTTGAAATAACGAAGACTACGCCGTGAACCTGAAAGAAGGAAAATAAAAGGGAAGATTCTTTCCATTTAAAATAAAGGACATTTTAGGAATTTTAAGAAAATAATAAACAAATCTTTCCGAAATCTGTTAAATTTGCAATTAGTTTTATAAAATGATATATTATTGGTTATTTACTCTATAAATGACACTCATTACAATTTCCCTAATTTAATCTACTCTGTGCGTGGGTCTCTTTAAGGGATGGGTTTTTTTCTATTTGTGCAAATAGTTTCATTTATTTTCTATTCACAAAAATTTTCCTGTATTATATATATATATATATATATATATATAGATATATACGCACACCCATATATAAATACATGTATTATTTTTATATATATGTATACTATATATATGCATATACAAATAATTTTTTATTTTTTATATTGCGTAATATATATCCCGTATTTTTATACAAATAGAAAAATTTACGTAATATAAAGGGCCAATCTTAAAAATAGAAAATAAGGAAAATTATTTACATAAAATAGCAAAATTTTTAGATAGTGTTGATAGACGCTGATAGAAGTCTATCAAAGATTGAAATTATAGAAGTCTATCACTGATAGATGCTGATAGAAGTCTATCAATGTCTATCAGTATTCTTTTTGCTATTTTCTGTAAACAGTTTGACATTTTTTATATATGTGAAAATTTCCCTAATATAAACCTCATATATTTTTATCATTCTGATCTAATACATTTACTTTAGTTTGTAAAAGATAAAATAAACCTTATATTTTTATATCATACTGATGCTAATTTGGAAGTGCTTATTTGTAACATTTGCATAATATATATCTTGTAATTCTATATCATACCAATTTTAATCTAATAGTGTTTAATGTAGTTTGTAAATGTTAGATTATATATACCTCATATATTTGTGTCATATCAGTTTTAATTTGATAGAGTTTTAGTTTCCAATGCTTCTTTCGAAACATTAATGTAGTTTGTAACTCTTAGGTATAATATATAACCACATTTATATATGATACACAAAAAATTGGTAACAAAAAAAAATAGTTGAGTTGATTATAACTCTAAAAATATATATACCCCATATATTTCATTTATGTAGACATTGTATCTCACCAACATTAATGTTTTCATCTCATCAAGTTCTTTACAAATATGGGTTGAGTATATATTTAGTTATTTGCAAATATATATACTTATATTTGTTCGATTTTACAAATATATTCTAGTTATATATATTTTTCAACAAAAAAATTATATACAAAATATGTACATTCTATTATACAAATATACTCTTATATTTATGAAATATATATATGGTATGAAACATAAATATACCACCATTAAAAAGCTATTAATTTTACTGCCACGTGCTATTTTCAAAACCCTTATTCATAATAATTATCTTTTTTTCATAAATAAAAAACAAAAATAGTGCATGAAATATACATGACTTAAAGTTAATTTTCTCTCTGCCAAAAAATATCATCTTTGTTCTTGTAAAATCTCTCAAAAAATCTATTGTCTCTCATGGATCTTTACTATGCTCTCCATATCTCTTCTTACTTTGAAGATTAATAAAACAGAAACTTAATTTATTTATAAAAAATAAAAATTTAATCTATTTTGAAAAACATACTTGTGGGACAAAATTTAATAAAATTTCTACTATAATAAGAAATTTAATAAAAAAAAACAGTGGAAAATGAACGAGGTTTTTCTTAGAAATATTTACTTGCTACAATAAATATAATGTATGATCGTTGTGCTAAAACAATGCTGAAAAGAATGGAGAAGGGAAAACATTGGTGTTCGAACGAGGTTTCCTGAGAAACGTGTTTCGTGGAGTTGAACTTGTGTTTGTATAAGTTTGATGCGGATGTGGTTCGATCTCTAGTACTTGACCATCTGATTCTCTCTCAACTGTATGCGTACGCTTGATGTATGGAAGCGGAGCGCGTGGATGCACGTGAAGTTGAAGTCTTGGATGGATGTATGCACGCGTACGCTTGATGTATGGAAGCGGAGCGCGTGGATGCACGTGGGGTTGGAGTCTTGGATGGATGTATGCACGTGTAAGCTTGATGTATGGAAGCGGAGCGCGTGGATGCACGTAGAGTTGGAGACTTGGATGGATGTATGTATTCCAAGGAGCTTCAGTCTTCAAGTGTGTGGTTCAGCTTCAGGAGTTAAAGAGTCTTCTGATTGTAGGGAGAATTCTCTCTATGCTCTCTGAGTGTAAAAATTTCTGAACCTTGAAAATGAGGAGAACTTCTCTATTTATAGAGTTCTCAGGTGGGCTTTATGGGCTTGGGCTTGATTGGTCCATGGGCCTGGCCCATTGGGCCCAACTAATTGGATTTGGGCCTTTGAGCCATTTGGGCCAAATTAAGTCTATTTTTGGACTTGATTAAATTTTAGCCCAAACATTAATAATTAATTGAACCAAAAATAATTAATTTGATCCAACGATGAGGACGGAGACACGTGGCACCATCGAGGTTGCCAATTTTCGTCTTCAATTTCAATTTAGGACACATGTAACATTCAATTAGTCCCAAATTTAATTATTTTATAATTTCGCCATTAATTTGGTTAATAACGTGGCAATTTGTGATTGGTCCAAAATTCCTCCTTTAACAAATGCCCCCTTTTCGAGATTTATGCACGTATATGGTGGGTGAATCTCGAAAAAGATGAAGTTGAGTCAAAATGCAAGTTGTATATGTTCTTGAATTTGACCCTATTTGGTGTGTCAATCAAACTATGAATTTAGTGCATGAGTTTGATTAAAACTTGATATAAAATTTGGAATAGGGCCTCATTCTGAACGGTTAGATCTTTGTTTTGAAGTCTAGTCTGTTCATAATTGCTATTGTACAGAACATGTAAAACTAGAAACTTTTTTTTTCAGGTTTTTTTTTCTCTTCTTTTGGGAATAGAATTTGCACCCACTAAACAAGGTAACCTTCGAGGCATACTACTTTTTTTCTTAGAATATACTTTTTTTTTCAGGAGCGCCTAGATTGCCACTTTAGCTTCTACCGAACTTGCGAGGGTCTGAGGCCATTTAATTTGCCATAAGATCCGAGCTCGTTCGCCGCCCAGAGGAACTTGGGAGGGTCTGAGGCCATTTGATTTCCATAAGATCCGAGCTCGTTCGCCGCCCAGAGGAACTTGCGAGGGTATGAGGCCATTTGATTGCTGTAAGATCCGAGCTCGTTCGCGGCCCAGAGGAACTTGTGAGGGTATGAGGCCATTTGATTGCCATAAGATCCGAGCTCGTTCGCCGCCCAGAGGAACTTGCGAGGGTATGAGGCTATTTGATTGCCGTAAGATCCGAGCTCGTTCGCCGCCCAGAAGAACTTGGGAGGGTCTAAGGCCATTTGATTGCCATAAAATCTGAGCTCGTTCGCCGCCCAGAGGAACTTGCGAGGATCTAAGGCCATTTGATTGTCGTAAGATCTGAGCTCGTTCGTCGCCCAGAGGAACTTGGGAGGGTCTAAGGCCATTTGATTGCCATAAGATCCAAGCTCGTTCGCCGCCCAGAGGAACTTGCGAGGATCTGAGGCCATTTGATTGCCGTAAGATCTGAGCTCGTTCGTCGCCCAGAGGAACTTGGGAGGGTCTAAGGCCATTTGATTGCCATAAGATCCGAGCTCGTTCGCTGTCCAGAGGAACTTGCGAGGATCTGAGGCCATTTGATTGCCGTAAGATCCGAGCTCGTTCGCCGCCCAGAGGAACTTGCGAGGGTCTGAGGCCATTTGATTGCCGTAAGATCCGAGCTCGTTCGCAGCCCAGAGGAACTTGTGAGGGTCTGAGGCCATTTGATTGCCATAAGATCCAAGTTCGTTTGCTGCTCAGAGGAACTTGTGAGGGTCTAAAGCCATTTGATTGCCATAAGATCCGAGTTCGTTCGCTGCCCAGAGGAACTTGTGAGGGTCTGAGGTCATTTGATTGCCATAAGTTCGAGCTCGTTCGCCGCCCAGAGGAACTTAGGAGGGTCTGAGGCCATTTGATTGCCATAAGATCCGAGCTCGTTCGCCGCCCAGAGGAACTTGCGAGGGTCTGATGAAAGTGTTGAGGCTTTCTCTACAGTTTGCCAAAACATGGAATCTGCACGTGAAGAGCTAAAAAAACTTCAAGTGGAGGCTCTGACTTTACCCCGCTTCTTTTTTTTTTTAGTTACTTCATTGTTAGTAGCTTCAATGTGTAGCAACAAATATTGTGATTCAATTGAAGTATTTTTTTTTTTTATGGTGTATGTGACTGTACTTAAATTTTGTTTTAAGCTGCCTACGTACCCTTTATGATAATGGGATCAAGTCATAACGTAGTTCAAATATTTTTTTCTTTGGCCGTTCACCTTTTAAGCTCATGCGGGCCAGGAGCACCGTGCAGTTTAGGCTCTTGCGATAAGGAGCATTTTACATACTTATCATGCATAAAATTTCTTGAGGAATTTGCCATTGATTGGGTCAATCCTTAATCCATCCTGATCGACGATCTTGTATGCTCCATTTGTGTAGACTTCTTTGACGATATAAGGTCCATCCCACTTAGGAGTAAACTTATTTCCGGTATATCTTGTTGTGATGATAGGTCTCCTTATAGCAAGCACTAGATCACCAATTTGAAATGATCGGGGCTTCACGTGCTTATCAAAGGCTTTGGTCATCCGCGCTTGGTAACATTCCAACGCCTGTTGAGCTTCTAGCCGCTTTTCGTCAAGTGCCTCTAACTCTTGAAGACGTAATTTGGTATTGTCTTCTGTAGTTAGCCCCTCTTGAACTGTCATCCTTAGTGATGGAATTTCCCTTTCCAATGGGAGAACAGCCTCCACTCCATAAACAAGAGAATATGGCGTGACTCCTATAGGAGCGCGATGAGTAGTTCGGTAAGCCCATAGCGCTTCACCAATCTTCTCTTGCCAATCTCTCTTTGACTTAGAGACGATTTTCTTCAGTAGGTTGCATAAAGTTTTGTTGAAAGCTTCTGCTAGCCCATTCGCAGCTGCATTGTACATAGATGACTTGTATTACTTGAATTTAAACTTTTCGCACAATTTATGTATTAGGCTGTTAGAAAATTGTCTTCCATTATCCGTCACAATTCGGTGTGGGAATTCCGTACCGGTAGATGATGTGAGTTCGGATAAAGTCTGCCACATTTTCTTTCTTGGCTTCTCTCAGTGCAATGGCCTCAGCCCATCTTGAAAAGTAATATGTCGCTGCAAGGATGTAAGAATGTCCTGCTGACGACTTGGGTGTTATAGGACCAACAAGATCAAGTCCCCAAGCTTCAAAAGGCCATGAAGCCACAGTTGGATGCAGGGGTTCTGGTGGTTGATGTATGAAGTTTGCATGGTATTAACAAGCTTCACACTTCTTCACATACTCCATCGAATCTTGGATCATCTTGGGCCAATAGTATCCCATCCTCTTCAACTGGAATTGAAGTTTCGGTCCAGATTGGTGTGCACCATAGACGCCTGAATGCGCCTCCTCTAGCGCTCTTATTGACTCTTCTTTTCCGAGGCATTGAAGAAAGAGCCCTTCCAGGGAACGACGATATAAAGTCCCCTTAGAGTAAATGAAGTGAGCTGCTCTCCTTCGCACCTCAGTTTTATGACAGAGATCTGTTGGAAGTTTACCATGTTCAAGATAATCTATGATGGGTTGGCGCCAGTCTTCCTCGTCAATTAAATAGACTGATGTCAGGTTCGTTTCTTTGCATTTAGCCTCAATTGACGGTGTAACCCACCTTTGGCAAAGCGATATGTTTAGAGTTTCATCGTCTTGAATTGTCAATGCAGTAGCTAGGTTTGCCAAAGCATCTGCCTTCTTGTTTTCTGACCTTGGTACATGCTCCAACATTACGCTGTCGAACTTTTCCAGCAATTGTCTAGCATATGTGAAGTAAGGCTTTAAATCTTCATGCTTCACATCATACTGCAGCAAGAGTTGACTGATTATCAACTTCGAATCGCCATAAACTTCTATGTATGATATTCCCATTTCTAACGCCATCTGGAGGCCAATTATTAAAGCCTGATATTCAGCGACATTATTTGAACATAATTCACCAAGTGTAAAACTATAAGGCAGCATATGTCTTTTAGGTGAGATGAGGACGATGCCTGCCCCCGCTCCGCTCTTTCATGCTGCACCATCAAAGTACATAGTCCAAGGCTCCGTAATTTCAACCAAGAAAACTTCCTCGTCGGGTAAGTCTTCACATAACTTCCAATCTGATGGAATTGGGTGATTTGCTAAGAAGTCAGCTAATGCTTGTCCTTTAATCGCCTTTTGTGGCACATACACAATGTCGTATTGCTGGAGTAGAATTGCCCATTTGGCCAGGCGCCCGGAGATGATCGGCCTAGATAACACATACTTAATGGGGTCAGCTTTCGCAACTAGGTGAACTGTCAAAGCCTGCATGTAGTGCCTCAACTTGTCTATCGCAAAGAAAAGCGCAAGACACATTTTCTCGATAGGGGAGTAATTGATTTCAGCTCCCGTTAGGGTCCTACTTAGATAGTAGAGAGCACGCTTCTTCCCCTTCTCTCCTTCTTGCGCCAGTAATGCCCCCAGCGACCTTTTCTGTGCGGCAATGTACAATATCAATGACTTGCCTGCCAAGGGAGCGCCTAGGACAGGGGGATTAAGCAAGTATTTCTTTATGCTGTCAAAAGCATTTTGACAAGCCTCATCCCACTCAAAACTTTCTCCTTTTCTCATCAACTTTTGAAAAGGTTGACATCGGCCAACAAGGTTGGAAATAAATCTCCGTATGTAAGCCAAACGACCCTGGAGACTTCTCAACTCGTGTAGATTTCTTGGTCTTGGCATCTTCTGAATAGCATCGATCTTGGACTGATCTATCTCAATTCCCCGATGCCTTACGATGAAACCAAGAAACTTTTCTGAGGTTACGTCGAACGCACACTTGAGAGGGATCATCCTCAACTGGTATTTTCGCAAGCGGTCAAACACAACTTTCAAATCTCTTAGATGGTCTTGTCGTTTCTTGGACTTAACCACTAGATCGTCAACATAGCATTCGACATGTTTGTGCAACATATCATCAAACACTTTTTGCATGGCGCATTGATAAGTAGCGCCAGCATTCTTTAATCTGAAGGGCATCACCTTGTAGCAGTATATTCCCTTTGGAGTGCGGAAGGCAGTCATTTCCTCATCCGCGAGAGCCATCCGTATTTGATTATACCCGGATGACCCATCCATAAAGGATAAGGCTTCATGCCCAATAGTTGCGTCAACCATGATATCCGTGATAGGCAATGGAAAGTCATCCTTTAGGCATGCATTATTCAAGTCAAGAAAGTCTACGCAGACGCGAAGCTGTCCGTTCTTCTTTCTAACGGGAACAATGTTGGCTATCGACGTTGGATATTTGACTTCGCGAATGAATCATGCTTCAATCAACTTATTGACTTCTGCTTCAATTTGGGGAATAAGCTCTGGCCGAAAGCGTCGTTGAGCCTGTTTGACGGGTCGATACCCTTGTTTGATTGCGAGATGATGGACTGCTACTTTTGGATCAAGTCCTGGCATCTCTTTGTATGACCAAGCAAAGATGTCCCTGTATTCGGTGAGTAGGCTCATATATTCGCCCTCCTCTTCACTTGAGAGAAACGCGCTAATGAAAGTTGGACGCGGTTCTTCTACTGTGCCGAGATTCACTTCTTTGAGTTCATCTACTGTGGATTGACCACCATCCTCAAGCGTGAGTGGGGCGTCCTCCACGTCTTCTTCAGATATTTCACTCTCCGACTCTTCGATGACGGTGATATGATGACATGAAGTTTTGCCTTCTTCCTGTTCTAAGTTTTCACTGTCGGGCTTAGTAAGGATAACGTCACGTCTTTTCACCGTTAAAGAGCCTTCACTTGTATTGAAGGTGACGAAAATTTTTCTTTTCATTCGCGAAGGAACATTACTACGAATTTCTCCTCCCTCCTCTGTCTCGCAATGAGGCATTTGATTTGAATGATTCTCAACATCCTCATGCTTAATGCGGCGCCAAATTAATGTGCAAGATTTTCCTCCACTCTTCTTTGTAGGTATACTAGGAGCATCACCGCGAATCTTTTCTTTTTTCTTTTGCTCGAAAGACGACCTTTTGTTAGAGTGATTCTCGACACCTTCATGCTTAAGGCAATCGAAAATTGACCCGCGAGGTACTTCCTCATTTTTCTTCGTAAGCACACTTAATCTTTCAAATGCCGAGGGTCGAGTCGTCACTGGAGAATGACGAATGTCTTCTTCCTCTCTAGAAGGCATGACAAGCCTTCAAAAGGCAGAGCGTCGGTCGAGGTTAGCCGTTGAGCGCTGACTTCCTTCTTCTTTTTCCGTCATACTTAGCCTTTCAAAGACTAAGGAACGTGCAACAGGCGATCGAATGCGGTCGAAGACAGACGTTCTTTGACCATTGTTTTCCCCTTCTTTAGAGTTATCAGCCTCCTTTATTGTTATGTGATTGCTGTCAGCCACTTTTGTCTTTTCCTTTCTAGTTATGCGAACCGGCTCAGGAGACTTATATCCAAGTCCTTTCCTTGAGGCAGGTATGGCATATCCTTCCTTCAAAAGCTTCTTCTGGGACAGAGAAAGTTCAGGCTGCTCATAAATCTTCAGTCTTTTGAACTCAGTGTGAGTTGTAAAGTCCTGCTTTTGCCAGCAGCTTATAAGCCTTTGGGTCGAACCCATCTTTTGTTCGTCTTTCAGGCAAAATTGCCTTCGTCAGGTCCATTTTTGGTTTGTGAATTTCTTGTTTTGTTATTTTTGTAAGAGGTGTAACAAAACTTTCTTTTAAGATCTCCACATCACCGACATTCAAGCCCCTCGAGCATTCTGTGAATGGTGACTCGCCTTTCTTGCGTCTCGACAAAGGAACATAACGCAAGATTGGAGGATCTGGAGCTTTCTCATCTTCCAAAGTTTCAGTCTTCGTGGAGCTAGTAGATGCTTTACTCTTTTGAGAGTCAGAAGTACTAGCCCCTTCGCTTGGTTCTTTTGTTGCATCTATTTGTGGCTTGAACTGAGACTTATCCTCCCCTTTTATTAGAGGAATCTCCGCGGGCATAACTTCACCGGCATTATCGGTCTTTAAGTAGAAGTTTACGTCTGCGAAGTGGGACTCAGCTTCTGAGAATGGGTTGGAATCTGCTTCAACCTTCTTAATGCCATCTTGGTAAAACTTGAAGCATTGATAGAGTGTAGAAGTTATCACTCCATTTCCATGAATCCAAGGATGCCCCAGCAATAGCTTATAAGTGGTCCTCGAATCTATGACGTGGAACAATGTGTTAGCCTTTAGGTCGCCAATAATGAGTTCCAAGGGAATCATGTCGATCGCTTGTTGACCGCCTTGATTGAAGCCTTGGAATCACTAACTTGCTATTCATCAGTTCTTCTGTTGAGATACCTAATTGCTTCATAGTTGATTTAGGCATAATGTTGACAGCTGACCCATCGTCAATGAGAATTCGACCAACCCTTTGTTCTCTCGTGTATCCTAAGACAAATAGGGGACTGTTATGAGACTTTGATCCCAGCAATAGGTCTTCATCTGAAAAGCCTATAGATGTGCAGCAAGAAGCGCATGTATGCACCCTAGAGGCTGGGACGCTTGAACTTGATGAACTTGATGCACCTGAGTTTAGCAATGCATCAATAAGAGCAGTCTTAGCTGTCTGAGGGAGAGACAACAAGTCACCTATGTTGAACGACTGTAGGTCTTTTGATTCTACCGTCGTCTCCAACAAGCTTGAAGGAGTATCTTCGCCTTCCGCTGTGCTGACGACATGGCATGCAACAACTTCTAACACCTCCTTTGGATGATCATTAAGGAAGTTTCTTGGAAGAAATTCTTCCAGAGTCACGAGTCGCCGAGGTCGAGGAAAATTCTCGTCCTTCTCCTTGACAAGCTTAGACTTCCACGTCTTCTTCTTTGCTTTCCTTTTATGAGTCTTGCTTCCTCTTCTGTAATCTCGACGGAAGCGCAACTCTTTTTTGGTGGAGCTCGCCTTTCTTTTCTTTCGATGAGTCACAAGGATCCACCCTTCGTCATCATCTTCAACAAAGTCATCTTTGCCTTGAAGGTCTGTCATTATGATCTCTTGCTGGAACCGAACGACTATAGGCTCAAAGGTCCCAAATTGGATCAAATTTTCACTTTGATCGTAAAACAATGTTGATGGTGGAACACTTGAAGTCATTGCCACCGCAGTGTGATTCATCAGAGCTACCTCGTCCAGATCTAGTTCTATCTTCTTTTCGCGAGCCAACCTCATAATCAGCTCTTTCAGCACAAAGCACTTTTCGATTGGGTGGCTAACGAGCCGATGATATTTGCAGTAGTTGGGGTCGTTGACTTTTCCTGATTGCTCCGGCCGCTTGCATTCGGGCAGTTGGATTAGTTGTTTCTCCAATAGTTGCTCTAGCATATCTGCAACGTCAGAGTCTGGAAATGGATAAACCTTTTCCTGCCTCTCCTTCAAAGTTAGGCGACGTCGCTCGCCTCTATCATCTTTCTTTTCAACTCTTGAATCTCTTCCTTTAGAGAAAAATTTCAATGGGGTCGTATTGGCGACCATAGATTCTTTCGTGGCACTCTTCACAGTTTTCTCGGTGCCCTTTGTATCCTTCTTATCCTTCTTTTCTCCTGGAACCAGGAAGTCCTTTGTTCCTCTGTTGGCGATGCTCAACTCCATATCATGGGCACGAGTCGCCAACTCTTCAAATGTGCGAGGCTTTATTCCTTGCAGGATGTAGAGAAGTTCCCAGTGCATGCCTTGAGTGCACATCTCCACTAAAGATAGTTCAGTGAGTCTATCTTTGCAATCAAGACTTAGAGCTCTCCATCGGTTGATGTAGTCGATGACTGGCTCTCCCTTCCGTTGCTTGGCGTTTGTTAGCTCCATCATGCTAACAGTCCGTCTAGTGCTGTAAAAGCGGTTCAGGAATTCTCTTTCCAACTGCTCCCAGCTGTCAATCATTTCTGGCTCTAGATCAGTGTACCAATCGAAAGCATTTCCTTTCAAGGTACGAACGAACTGTCTAACCAGTTGATCTCCTCTAGTCTCTGCAGTTTCACATGTTTCAACAAAATGAGCAACGTGTTGTTTAGGGTTGCCCTTTCCGTCGAACTGCTGGAATTTTGGTGGTTGGTATCCGGCAGGCATTATGAGGTTGTCAATTCTTTTAGTGTACGGCTTGGTGTACATAAAAGAATTTTGTGGCGATCCCCCATACTGGGCTCTGATGGTATTTGTGATCATGTCCTGCAGCTGTTGGACTGACAAAGAGGCGACAGAGGTAGAATGATGCAGCTGGTCTTTCTGCAGCGGAGTTTTCCTTTTGTCATTTTCCTTGACAGCGGGAGTGTGGCTCGACCAGCAGTTTCTCGAGCCTGCATTTTCTCTCTCAAGGCAGCGATCTCATTATCTCGCTCCTCGAGAGCTTTCGCTAGGAAATTTATCTTCCTCTCTAATTCAGCCATAGCTGCCTCGGTCACTATATCGGCCATCATGACGGACATCACATCAGGGTGTGATTCCTTCTTGGACTGGTCAGAGGCAGGAGCAAAGTTGTCATACAAAGGATTTTCTTTGATGACAATCCCCCCTTTAGGAGATTCTGTCAATCGCCTCAAGATGTCCTCTGCGACAGCAGAACCTTGTTCCTTCTCCCGCATGATCCCCTTTGAGCGACTGCGAGTGATGGGTCCTGTGTATGCATCGCTTACAGCAGGAATGTTAGACGCAGCAGGAGCATTGGATGATGCAGGAGCATTGGATGCTACTTTCTTAGAAGCTATTGCTTGATTTAAGTGTTGAGAGAGAGATGAGAGGTAGAGATTGTCCCACTGGGCGTGCCAATTTGTTCGCACGAGGTTTCCTGAGAAACGTGTTTCGTGGAGTTGAACTTGTGTTTATATAAGTTTGATGCGGATGTGGTTCGATCTCTAGTACTTGACCCTCTGATTCTCTCTCAATTGTATGCATACGCTTGATGTATGGAAGCAGAGCGCGTGGATACACGTGAAGTTGAAGTCTTGGATGGATGTATGCACGCGTACGCTTGATGTATGGAAGCGGAGCGCGTGGATGCACGTGGGGTTGGAGTCTTGGATGGATGTATGCACGCGTGGTTCAGCTTCAGGAGTTAGGGAGTCTTCTGATTGTAGGGAGAATTCTCTCTAGGCTCTCTGAGTGTAAAAATTTCTGAACCTTGTAAATGAGGAGAACTTCTCTATTTATAGAGTTCTCAGATGGGCTTTATGGGCTTGGGCTTGACTGGTCCATGGGTCTGGCCCATTGGGCCCAACTAATTGGATTTGGGCCTTTGGGCCATTTGGGCCAAATTAAGTCTATAAGCCCAAATATTAATAATTAATTGAACCAAAAATAATTAATTTGATCCAATGATGAGGACGGAGACACGTGGCACCATCGAGGTTGCCAATTTTCGTCTTCAATTTCAATTTAGGACACATGTAACATTCAATTAGTCCCAAATTTAATTATTTTATAATTTCGCCATTAATTTGGTAAATGACGTGGCAATTTGTGATTGGTCCAAAATTCCTCCTTCAACAATTGTAAAGAATGTTTAGAATTTTTCCGCCAAATGAAAAAAGGTGGTAAAAAAATGGAGTATGGAAAAAAAATATGAAAATCACTATATTTTTTTAAGAAAATAATTAATTGTGTATTATTTTAAAAAAAAAAAAAAAGAATGAGAGAGTATTGGAATAAGTGGTGAAAAAAATTGGAAAGAAAGCATAATGCTGCTGCCTAATGATAAAAAATGTTATGAAAAAAATATGGAAATTAAAGGGTTTTTTATTTTTATTTTTTTAGTTTGTCGTGTATTATTTTTTAAAAATAATATAGAAGGGAATATTAGGAGGTTAATATAAATTATATAAAATTACTAATTAATTCTGTGTTAGATAAAGTTTTAAATATGGAAAGTTTTTAACATGAGATTTCTACCTAAAGACTTTAAAAATAGGCCCATATTACGTTAATGTCTTAAATATTTCATTTTTTTTTTTACGAAAAAGACCTATTGTCCTCTCTATTTTTATTAATATCAATGACTATTTACAATTTAGTCAACACCTACATTATATATATATATATATTATTCTCTTCCATGCACAATCTCTCCCTCATGCACGATTTCTCTTTCCCATGCACATTCTCTCTCCCCCATGCATACTCTCTCACCCAATTCTTCAAAGTCATTTCTTCCTCCTGGCTCTTTTCTCCTTCCGGTGATTTGAGTTGCAGGCGGGAGATGTATGGCGTGGAGCGACCACGAGGTGACACAGACGACATGGGCGAATTGACAGCAAGGACGACGTGGGCAAACTCGGAGCAGACGATGTGGGCGGACTTGGAGCGGACTAATGTTGATGATGGACTTGAATCAAATGAACAACGATGGCAGACTCAGAGCAAATGAATGTCAATAGTGGACTTGGAGTAGACGACGAACTTTAAGTGGACAATGAAATGGCAAAATGGCGGACTAGAAAATTTGATATATACTGTGATATATGTATTCGTTTATTTCATATAAACGAGAGTTTTTTCTTTTATTTAGACCTTATACAAATTTTAATTGTTGTGATTTCTGATTACTTAAATGTATGGTATATATGATATATATATTGTGATGTAAATGAAATTTATTATGATTTATATACCGTGGTATTTTTCATATATTGATTTATACTGTGATTTATGTCAAGTATTGAGTCAATCTCTAATTTATAAACTGTAGTATATTTCATATATTGGTTTATATACTATGATATTTTTCATATATTGATTTATACTGTAATTTATTTCAAGTATTGAATCAATTTCTAATTTATAAACTGTAGTATATTTCATATATTGGTTAGAATATTTTCAAATACTTAACAAAATATTATAAGGTATATTTAAAATAATCATGAATCCGTAAAAAAAACTGATAAGTTGATACGTGAAAACCAACGTAAATAGAAAATAAAATTTAATTAAATGCATTTTCTTTCTCCAAATTAAAAAATGTAAAAAAAAATTATAATAAATGCATTTTCTCTCTCCAATTGAATAATGAGAAAATTTTATTTAAATGCATTCTCTCTCAATAAGAAATACATTTTCTCTCTTTATCATTAATGTAGCTTCGTAAATAGGGAAATATATATAAAAATCGGATATAAATAAATTGAAAAATGGTAAAACTATTCAAAAATAACAGTAAAAGTCATTCTTGAAAAATTCAAATTTAAAGATATTTTTGAAATATATGACCCAAAGATGATTATTTATGTGAAAATTCCTTTTAACATTCGGGTAATATTAGGTTCTAATTTGACGGAGAAATAAAGCGTGGGCCTGGACATTTTCTTGGGAATATTGTTGGGCCAAGCCCAGTTTAATTGGACTAAGCTTGGGCCCGTGAATTTGTTAGAGCTGGCCTTTATCCATATCCTTCGAGCGGGATGAAGAAGATAAGGTAGCCATTGAAACCGAAACCAGAGAGCCGCTTGGAGTTGTGAATCGAATTGAAAGCCACTTCCTATTCCTAATTTCCTAATGTGCTGATCGCTGTTTGTTGAGTGAGAACTTGGAACACGGGAGATAATGGCGCAGACTTTAGCAATGCCCCTCGCTCCTTCGCTCTCCGTTATCTGCAATGCTCGGAACTCCAATCCTCTCTCTAACACCCTCTCCTTCCCCATTTCAAACCCTCAGGTAAATTTTCTCTTCTTCCTACCCCAACTTTGGACTTCCTTTCTCCAATTTTACTCTCTTCCTTCGTTCAATTGCTTGGGTTCTACAATTTCTATTTCCTTCATTTCTTTGTCCTTTAATTTCATGCATTTTTTAGGATATTCTGCAAGTTTCTTTTTGTCTTTACTTAATTCGTGTTCCATTGTCTTCTTGATTTCTGCTTCCCCTTTGCGTGTATGCTAGTATTGCAACTTGATTCTTTGACACTATTATTACATAACATACCCTAAACAGTTTATTCCTTGATTCTTCCTCGGTTACAGTACTACACTTTATCTCTATTTGGAAGTAATTTATCTCTATCTTGATTGAACAGTGTGATGAAACCAAGGTTCTGCATTTCGTTTCCCTAACTGCTATTGTCTGGAGGAACCAAATTCAGATCCTAAATCCAACCCCCCTCCCCCCCCCCCCCCAAAAAAAAAATAAATAAATAAATAAAAATATAAATTATAATTATAAAATCCTTAAGAGTCTCAGTTTCTCTCGCACTGTCTGTGCATGATTGATCATAAAGATTAAGCAGATATAATTGGACTGAAAGAGGAGATTCTGCTGATTAATGGCTGACCTTAAATGGCAATTTGTCATGCTAGTCTGTGCTTCACATTATCAATGTTGAATTATTGATATAATTAAATTTATTCTAATCCATTAACTTAGGATTTTGGGTTGATTGCTGAGCTAAGATTGGCTAGGAGGTTTTGTATTCGTACTCTGTAAATTAATATTAACATTAAATTAATATTGATATTTCTACTCGTGGGATCTTCTACAAATCAAGGCCATAAGTAAGGAGGATTGAAATGTTGATGTATCTAAATTTACTGTAACCTACCCATTGAAGTTTTTTGGGTGATTGGTGATTTTACAGAATTCTGGCTCTTCTTGAATGATCCTTCATTTTTCTTCCCTCAATTCTCTTCAGGTTCGTGGTCTTCAAATCAAGTGTGTACGTGTTGGAGGAGTTGAGATACCAAACAACAAGCGAGTTCAATACTCCCTTCAATATATACATGGTATTGGTCGCAACAATGCTAAGAAAATATTGTTTGATCTAAACGTGGAGAATAAGATAACCAAGGACTTATCTGAGGAGGAACTAATATCTATCAGAGATGAAGTTTCCAAGTACATGATTGAAGGAGATCTGGTCTCTCACTTTCTTTCTCTATCAGTGTGTGTGTGTTGAAATTACAAACGTTGGTTGTCCCTATACTTGTGTGAAGTGCTTACAAATGGCGATTATTGGTTTTTGCAGAGGCGTTTCAACGCACTTGCCATAAGGAGATTGAAAGAGATTCAGTGTTATAGAGGGATTCGACACATTCAGGGGTTGCCTTGCAGAGGTCAGCGAACAAAAAACAACTGCAGAACCTTGAAGGGCAAGAAGGTTGCCATTGCAGGGAAGAAGAAGGCTCCTCGTTGAGGTCTTTGCTATCGAACCGAGTAAATCTCTTCTAAAACCTTTGAGATGTATTGTTTTAACTCTGGAATTGCATCTAATTTCCTCATGGAAATATAGTTTCTTGCAAATACTGTGTTATTGCTGTGCCATATTCTACTTTACAGATGTGCTCACCCTCTTAAACAAATGCTCAATGTTTCTCTATATGAGTGGTGTTATCTTAACAGATCATTTAGTTCGTTCTGCAACCAAACAACAAATAATAAGTGTTGAAAGTTAAACAGGTTTTATATCTCTAGATAAGTTATACATGAATATAGGATGTGAGTTACGCATGTTAATGTATGCATGAGAGTTAAAATAATAGTTTCATGGATTTAAGTAGGGTGTTAATATGAGTTTCATGTAGTTGTAGATCTAGAATTGGGCATAGATAGGATGAAAATTATAGATCTAGAATAGTCCATGAGAATCCTATAAATAGGATTGGTCTTTGTATTGTTTAAGCAAGTATGTGCAGAAGAATACACAAAAAGAGTTCAAATAAAATGTGTAAACCAAGTTTGAAGAGTCTTTTAAATATAAGTGATTTGGTTTCTCTCAAATGTTCTTTTGTTGATTATTTATTTGTGAGTGTCCATCATACACTTCCAACAATAAGCATAGATACAAAGAATATACATATATTTACAAAATCTCTCTTTAACCAAAATTTTATAATTGTTATTAGAAAACACTATTATAATAGCTTTCCTAAATTTATTGCTCTATTTGGTTTTTGGTTTTTAATATTAAGCTTCTTTCTTTTGAATTTTTTATAATAGTTTTCATCTTTCTTGAGTAATATAATTGAAAATTTTCAAAAGTTGGCTTGGTTTTTGAAAACATCGGTACCAACTACATAACAAAGCAATAAATTTAGGGGTGGAAGAGGTGTATGTAGGCTTAATTTTTAAAATCTAAAAATTAAAAATTAAGATCTCGTTTGGTGATCATTTGGTTTTTGAAAATTAAGCTTATAAACACATCTTCCACCTCTAAATTTCTTGTTTTTTTTATTTACTTTTTATCAATGTTTTCAAAAACCAAGTCTAATTTTGAAAATTAAAAATAGTAGTTTTTAAAATTTTATTTGTGGAATTTGGCTAAAAATTAAACTCTTGTATTTAGAAAAATGTAAACCATTATAAGAAAATGAGAGAAAATAAACTTAGTTTTTAAAAACCAAAAAAATAAATGGTTATCAAAGACTTAATAGTTACCACACGAGACTTTAGATACGGGTTTAGATAATCATTTTACCACCATAATCTTTTGTATTGAATCTCAAGGACGACTAAAGACTTGTTTGGATTGACTAGAGGAAAAAGTGTTTTTAAAAAAAGTCATTATTATTTAAATTATTTTGATAAAAATTGTTTAAATACAGTTTGAAATTTTTTTTAAATGATTTATTTTCAAAATTAAACATTTGAAAAGTTAAACTAAACGCACCCTAAATTAGTCTAACCATTAACAAGATCACTAGTAAAAGGGTGGTATAACAACATAGATAAACTCCAAAGAGACCAAAATTTTATTTATGTCCAGTACCACAATTCTTTTTTTCACAAATGGTCAAATAGTCTAGACATTTTCATAAATGGAAACCTAATTACAATTTAAGAACAATAGAAATTACATATTACAATGACTAAGAATAAAAGAAAAATCGCTCACGTACATAGGGACAATCTCCAAATAGAAACAATCATTCCACAATATACTTGATCTCGAGCATCCTGTTCTAGCCAATTCATGAGTCACAGTATTGGAAGAGTATGGAATGTATTGGAATGTTACATAACGAAAATCACCTGCAAATTTTCTAATATCATCCACATAAATAGCCAACTCCACTTGATCATCGTATTGACTCTGAACATCTGAATAACCGATAAAGAATCAGACAACAGCAATATTTGAGATAACTCCATTCGAACAGCCAAACAGAGACCCTCATAAACAGCCAACGCTTCAACACCAGTTGGACTCAACGAAAGATTCTAATAACCATGTATAGAAGTCATCATAGACCCTGATGAGGACCCCATTACCCCTCCAAAACCCACCACAGAGGACTCCAATCTGCACACTACATTAACATGTAATATGCTCAAATCACAATTAGAGATGTCATATACTGGAGAACCTAAGATAGAGCTAAATTATTCTTTTGGTTTCACACCAACTTCAACCACATATTCCATAATCCACTCACATTGATGCTCCATCGGAGGGATATTTTTCGTGTTGTGGATTTTATTCCTATCCCTCCATATACCCAGGCAGTAATGCAAGCCCGAACAAGATCAATATCATCTAATCTCCCAGCCAACTCTATCCAAATATCCAAATAATCCTTGTTCCTTAGCTCAAAAAACCAACTATCAAGTGGCAACGCCGACCAAACTGCTCTAGCCCTAAAACATTTAAACAATGATCACTGTTTCATCCTTCCTCCTGTAGATTGGACAACTAAGGATAACATCCATACCCCGATTGTCAAGGTTTTTCATAGTTGGAATACAATTGTGGCACGCCTTCCAGATAAAGATAGCTACTTTACCAGGAATTTTCAATTTCCACAATCTCCTCCACCACCAAGAAGTATGGTCCGAACTTGATCCACTACTCCAAAATCGATCAAGAATAGAATGTTTATAGCCACTCTTGATCGAATACTCTCCATTCTTACTATAATGCTAGATCCATGCACCTTCCCTACTAGTCCCACCAATGGGAATTTTAAGAATTTGCATGACAGCCTCATTAGTAAAAGTTGATTGCAATAAATTCATATCCCAACTGCCACTAGGTGATATAAAATCAGCCACCCATCATCTCTCATTTGAACCACTATAAGATACAACATTAGAAGTAGATGGTCAGGAGATCCGTGGGTTCGAAAAAGCAAGAGTCGTTCTACCATTACTAATATCTTTTCAAATTCCCTTATGTAATACATCTTTCTCCTAACATAAACCTTTCTAAAAGAAAGAGTCAGTTTTAAGCAGGTAGCTAAGCATGGAGGAAAGTACCGCCCCTTTAACACCTTGGTAAGAAGTGAAAAGGGGTTCTTAAGAATCCTCCAAGCCGATTTTGCTAGAAGGGCTTGGTTAAACAATTCAATATCTCTGAAATTTAGACCACCCAACTCTTTAATTAGGAATACATAATTTATTCAACCGCATCCAATGAATTTTTCTTTTTCCTTCAGAGGAACCCTACCGAAACCTGGCACATAACTTCATAATATCACAACATAATCTTTTTGGAAGACAAAAGCAACTCATTGCATAGATAGGAATTGCTTGAGCAATACTCTTGACCAAAGTTTCTTTAGCTCCAACAGAAAAGAGATTATCTTTCCAACCTTGCAATACCTTCCACACACACGCTCAATGATTGCCTTAAAATCTTCCATCTTCCTCCTTGTAACAACTGTTGGGAGACCCAAATAAGAGCTCATCCCATCCACTGCCTTCATATTAATTAGACTCTAAAATTTTTGCAATTTGCTTGTACATTAAGAGAGAAAAGCATTGCTAACTTTGAAAGGTTCACACATTGTCTTAACGCCCATTCATAGGCCTAAAGAATCATCTTAAATACCCCAAATTCTTGGGCAATAGCTTTAATAAAAATCAAGCTATGTCTGAAAGAAAAAACAAGTGAATAATAGGAGCACATTGGCTTGATACTAGGTTTCCAATCAAATTATCCTTAAGATATTCCCTTCTAATAGTATGCGAAAGACCTTCTACACAAAACAGAAACAAAGATGGAGAAAGAGGATCTCCTTGCCTCAATCCCCTCGATGGATAAATAGAACCATGAGAAAATCCATTGATAAGAATAGCAAAACTTGTTGTTGAGACACAATCCATTACCAACTCAACTCAGCCTTGATTAAAACCCAAACAGACTAGAACTTTTCTAAGAAAGACCCACTCAACCCTATACGCTTTACTCATATCAAGCTTCATAGCAGCAAATCTCAAATTCCCTTTTTCTTTTTCCTCGTATAATTCAAACATTCATGGCTAATAATAATATTATCACTAATAAGACGAGTAGGCATAAAAGCAAACTGGTTGATAGAGATAATGTCCACCATGACAACTTTCAATCTATTAGTCATCATTTTAGTGATCAATTATTATAAAACATTGCAAAAAGAATCATAGGGCGAAAATCAAAGATAAACTTGGGATTCTTAACCTTTGGAATTAGAGTAATATGTGTTTTGTTCCAATCCTTAATGGAGACCTTGCGATTAAGGATGGCTAAAGCACGCTCTGAAAATACTTATTCCCACGATGTCTCGATATTTTTTGTAAAGCATGGCTGAAAACCCGTCAAGACCTAGAGATTTTGTAGGATGAAAAGATTTTAGAGCATATGCACCTCCTCTGTTGTATAAGGACGAAGGAGCAAATTATTCATATCTAGTATCACCTTTGGCTAAATACCCTAAAGTACCAAGCTTCATTAGATGAATTTGAGGATTAAATATTTTCTCAAAATAGTGAAGGAATATGTTACTGATCTCTTCTTCATTTTCAGTTCAGACACCTTCATTATTCAAAATAGCATAGATACTATTCTTATGGTGTCAGTGAGAGGTTTTTTTTATGAAACCATCGTGTATTTCTATCACCCCATCAGAGCCAATTCTCTCTTGATCTCTGCTTCTAGTACATCTCTTCCTCAAGAAGTAATTAATGGAGCTTCTTTCCTAGCTCATGAATAATGTTGCAACTCCCTGGAGCCTGTTGAGCATAAACTGACTTTATTTCATCACAAATCCTTTGATATTTTGAAAGAGGCCTTTGTTTGCTTCACCTCCCCATTTCCTCAAATTCTTGGCACAAACTCAGAACTTTAATTCCAACGTTGTCAGTTCACTAACACCCTCCCAATTTACAGATTCACTCACAATTTTCCTACACTCTTCATGGTTAGTCCAGTTCTCATTAAACTAGAACGGTCTAAATTTTTTCCCACTTCTCGAATTGGTAGATGCCAAATGCATTAATTAAATCAGTCTGTGATCTGACTTTGCCCACTAAAGGTTGGACACTCTGTAATCAGGGAAAGGAGACAAAAATTCATTATTAGTAATAAAACTGTATAGACGGAGACTCACATGATATGGAAAATCTCGTCGATTACACTAAGTAAATTTATCGCCTTGATAGCCTAGGTCTTTGATGGAGCAATCATCAAATGTCGACCGAAAATTGGACATAAGAGAATCATCACGTTGGGAACCCCTTTCTTTTTCCTCCACCCAAAAAATCTCATTAAGATCACCACCCATTACCTAAGCAGAACTATCAAAATTTGATAGACGTCGAAGTAACTTCCAAGTTTGGTGTCTTAGTTCCAGGATAGGTTGACCATACAAGCTTGTAAATCTCCAACCACAACCTTGCCACATCACATTAACGTCAATGTGGTGGATAGAGTATGATCTAAGTACAACATCCACCTCCTCAGTCCATAACAACCCCACCCCTCCTCTAGACCCTTCACTTTTGACACACAGACATCCAACATAATTTAAACTCTGCTTCAATTTATTCAACACAGAACCATTACATTTTGTTTTCATAAAAAAAATCATAAAGGGGATTTAAACGATTTATTTCATTGCTTACTTCCCGGAATGCCCATGAGCTCTCCAACCCACGATCATTCCAACACAGAGTTTCCATGCCTCCCGGCGGGCTTCATGGCAGTCTTCGTCGATCCTTGCTCAAAAAATTGTATGGAAGAAAAGTATCCTTCCAATTTTTGTTTTTTCTCCCTCACACTTGATGTCACACAAGGCCCTTCTCTCCTTTTTTTTTCTAGCAACACTGGAGGGCTTGGATTGATATTACCATGCACTGATCGAGCCTTCTTCTTCCAATATATAGCCTTTGGGTTTTTCCCCTTTGAGTGGGCCAGTTTCTGTGATGGGGCCTTTGGGCTAAAATCACGTTTATTTGCTATTGGATGCTGAGACTCTTCAGTCCTGTTCAAAGGAAGCCCAAAATTTGGGCCATTTGACAGCCCAAAAGAATTGAGGCCCACACTTCCATCATTAATTAATGAGCCTCCATTTCTCGAACTCTAAATGCTTGGGAACGGACTGATGTTAACCATGGACCGACTAGAATTCCTTCAAACTCCACTATCAGATTTTTTTTTTTTTTTTTTTTTTGCACTTTGCATCAACACCCTCCACCTGTCCCTCATTAATGATAAGAATAAATGAATTTACCAATTTATTCGAGAATTGAGGAACCTATGGATTCATTTCCTTCACATCTGTTTGCGCCTTTAATGGTATTGAATTAGAGTTTAATGCTTTCATAACTGATCCTTCAAACAAGAGAGAAATTTCCATCAACAATTCATTGTAACACAGTTGCGGGTGACCCCTCCTTCTGTTCCTTCTCTGATGACGATCTACTTGTTGCCTTCAATCGTCTCCACATGTTTATCCCCTTAAATCGTTCCTTTCTGATTCATCTTCTTGGCCGATTTAGGATCAAATGTCCTCCCTTGCCTGACCTCTTGAGCACTAAAGCAATGATACAAAGCACTCAGGATCACATTTCCTCCATTGCCTGACCTCTTGACTCGTCTTCTTATTCAAAGAAACAGCAAAGATCAAGGCACAAAATCCTGACGTCATTAACGTGGAAGATTCCAGCATTGATTTTCTATAGAGAGAAATTCATCCGAATTTGTTGGAGTTTGAAGCTTTTCCTTTTAGAAAGAATAAAGTAAATATCTCATCTAAATTTTAAAAAAAATAATAATAATAATTTTCATTAAGGAAATTTTTTGTTTTTCTTAATTTTAGGGTTTGCCCGATTTTTTTTGCAATATTTTTTGCATAATTTTCTCTCCTTTCCTTAATTTTGCACTATTTTTTTTTAGTAACCTCCATAGAAATTTTTTGGATTAATTTGCACCATTTTTGTGCATGATTTTCTCTCCAATTATCAAATCTTTCAAAACTTTCATGAAAGACAACAAAATAATCTTCTCTTTGAAAACCTCCATGAAAGTCCAAAGTAAGAACTTGGGCAAAGAACTCTATTTGTGTGATTTATCTCCGGTCAAGCAAAAAAAAAACCTTCCAAGTCGACTCAAGAAATCAATCAATATTTATATTTCTTGAATTCTTGGTATGTTTTAGAATTTGTTTTTCCCATTAATTAGTATTTTTTGACGCATTTGTACACTTACTCATCATTTTTCAATATTTTATTGATTTAGGGGTAATACTTGGGTGCATCCCAAGGTGTAATCAACTTTATGCAACCACTCTCATCGCGGAAAATTTCACAAAATGACCCACTTGGCAAAAACTTCTCCACCAATGTTCTGATTGACCTTTTTCCCATGTGAAATGTCATTTTTATCCCTAACTTTTTAAAACTACTTTTTCTTCTTCTCTTCCGTTGAACTCAACTTTCCTTCTCCTTGACATCTTTCTCAGCTATTGAATGAAACACCAACATTGTACCAAACAATTTATTTTGAACTAATATTCTACCAACAACATTGAATGCTATTGATATCGAGAATGGAATATCACTATCAGTTATTCACTATCAGTCGAACTCCCCAATCTTTTTCTCCCATTGTTCTCTTAGAGTTTCAGTCCAACATTCTCCTTGTCTGTCGCTTTCATCTTCGTTTAGTCCATTTTGTCTTTGGGTACAGATCAAAAATCTTCGTCTGAACCAAACGCAGAGGATGTAAGTGATTACAAAGATAATTGTTCTCAGATCGCTCAGGTGAATGTAAGTGATCGCTTTGTATTACATAAACGATCGCATATTAATAAATACAAGATCATTTAAATAAACATATGTGATCGCTTATAATTGATAAGCGATACATTATAACTCGTTATGCAATCGTCTACAACTTGCTATGTGATCGCTTATAACTTGGTAGGCGATCGTTTAGAAATTGGTGGGCGATCGCATAGCACGTTATGGGCGATCTCTTATTACCTACTGAGCGATCGTGTATGAATTGAATGGGCGATCGTTTACTTTTTACGAGCGATCGCCTACTTTCATTGATGTGAAATCGCCCATTTTAATTGCAATTCAAACCCAATTTGCGTGTTTTCTGATTGTAGACCAATGACACTACTTTGCATCTTTGTAAGATTTGATGGTGATTGGGATCAGTTTGGGAGAAATTATGTTGGAGGTCAATTGAAAGGTCTGAAGGTTAGAAAGGATATAACGTGTAGTGAATTAGTGAGTACTCTACACCAACGACTGAATATCGATCCGTATATGTTGGATATACACATCAAAGGTTGTTACAATCTATCAATGCAAGCTCCTCCAATGGACATAGTGGATGATGAAGACCTTAGCTTCTTTTTAGAAGGCAGTGATGCATCCCATATGTAATTGTTTGTATCAGTTACACCTCACGAAGGGCATGAGTTAGACACAGACAATATGTACCAACAGTGCAATCCAATTGCTCAAACCATTCCTACCACTTAAAATGTTGGGTTTGCACTCATTCCAACACATATTCCAACCATGTCTTCCCTAGAGGAAAATATAGAGCCATGTAATTTGGGAGATGAGAGAAATGAAGAGTGGATTGGTCACAATATCCAGTCTACCTATAGTTCGCTCTTTGAAGTTGAGCATGTATATGAACAAAATTTGGGACCACGAACGATTCCAACACCTTCCATTCACGTTCCAACCCCATCTACTCTCATCCCATCTGTGGCGATGCCTTTAGTTCAAATGCAGTCTACTATGTCAACCCAACCGTTTGTAGACATACCAAGACTATCAGAGGGTTCATCAATTGACAACCTCATCACAATACCACATGATTGTCTGAATTATGAGGATATAAAAGCCGGTCAGATTTTCTTTTTGAAACATGACTTATCAATTAAATTATCAATACTTGCAATGAGAAAGAACTTTGACTTTCGTATAAAGAAGTCAACAAAGAGCTTGCTAACTGTACGATGTTTAGTAGAGGGATGCAAGTGGAAAATTGGAAGGAAGTGATTCCTTCAAAGTGACGAAGTATCCAAGCGTCCACACATGCACACTTGAAATGAGAGTGGGTGACCATTGACAAGCAAAGAGTTGGGTCATTGGACACTTAATCAAGTCTAAATACGATTAAGTTGGTCGAACATATCGCCCAAGGGATATAATTGAAGACGTATGGCAAGATTATGGGATGAATATAAGCTACGAGTGGGCTTACCTGCAAGAGAGTACGCATTAGTGTTTGCAAGAGGGTCACCGGAGGGGTCATATGCTCTTGTTAACGCATATGGGGAGGCACTGAAACTTGCAAATTCGGGCACGGTCTTTGAGGTTGAAGTGGAAGACGAACAATACTTTAAATACGTCTTCATGGCATTGGGTTCATGTATTAGGAGATTCTTGAATTGCATCCGCCATGTAGTCATGGTTGATGGGACTCATTTGCACGAGAAATACAAAGGTATACTGTTAATAGCAACGTGTATTGATGATAATAACAACATATACCCTATTGCATTCGGTATTGTAGATATTGAGAATGATGCATCGTGGACTTGGTTCATGACTCACTTGAAGACTTCTATTGGAGACATTATAGATTTAGTGATTATATTAGACTGTCACAGATCCAAGCTATTTCAATAGTATTTCCCGAAGCATTTCATGCATTGTGTATATATCACATTAGGAGTAACTTGGTGGACAAATTCAAGAATAAATACATACTCTCATACTTTTATCTTGTCGTCAAAGCTTGTAGGATGTTTGAGTTACAGATATATTGGGCCAAGCTCCATCAATATAACGAGGTGACGACGTATCTTAAGGAGATTGGACTACAATGGTGGGAAAAAGTGTATCAAGTCCATTGTAGGTATGATAAAATGACAACAAATATAGTAGAATGTCTCAATGGAGTATTAAAAGATGCACGAGAGCTACCAATCACGAAGCTATTGAAGCACATCCATGAGTGGCTGCAGCGTTGGTTCTATGTTTGATGCACACATGCAATTGCATGCACAATCATTGTATCTGATTATGCAATATTCATTCCCAAAGAAGCAGAATTGATGTCTATAACATATCGTGTTTCCCCAGTAGACATGCATGTAATTAATGTTGATGATGGACATTTGGGGGGGTTGGTTGATCTTCGTTCAAGGACGTGCACCTGTATGGAGTTCAATTGCATGGAGATCTCATGCTCTCATGCAATTGCTGCGGCAACCCTTTGAAATATAAATGCTCAAACATTATGTGGGAAATGGTTTACCGTTGAGTGTGTCATTACTGCCTATGCAGAACCGATCATGTCGGTTGGACGTAGACAAGAATGGAGATGAAGACCAGAGTTTGATGAATTGGAACTTCTGCCACCACGAACGATACCGAACGTCGGTCGCCGTTAAACCGTTAGAATTCCTTCAACTGGCGAGGAGCCACGAAAAATCCACAAGTGCATACGATATGGTCATAAAGGACACAACAAGAAAACATGTAGGATGCATGTTGTACATACTGAACGAAGACCATACATATTGAACGATCTCGTAATGCATGTTGTACATACCAAACTATCACTTAGTCCATACAAAACTATCGTGTAGTTTATACTGAATGATCACTTAGTATATATAAAATGATCGTGTAAGTTAAGTGTGAAATTTGAATTTGAAATTTATACTAAACGATCGCTTAGTATATACTAAACGATCGTGTAGTCTATATTGAACGATCACTTAGTATATATAAGCGATCGTCTAGTATATATTAAACGATCGTATAGTATATATAAGTGATCGTGTAGTATACACTAAACGATTGTTTAGTTAATCATATACTATTGTTTAGTATTGACTACACGATCGTTTAGTATTGATTGAACAATCGCTTTTTTTTATGATATTGTATTTAATTAAAGTTGTTATAGTGAAGTTATTGTAAAAAATACTTGTATTTAATTATAAAATACATTCAACTTTTGGATGATATTATACTTAATTGCACAGTAGTCAAATTTTGATTAGTTACAAGATATTATATTTAACACTTGTATTAAAAAAATTACCAAATATATTTATTGGCCCATAATTCGACGTATTGTTTCTTAAATAGAGACATGTTATCTTGCCTAAGACTACTATTATCTCTCTTAGTTACAAGATATTCTATAAACTTTACACAAAAAATGTCGCAATCTAAAGATTTGCCATACTAGAGGGTAACCTTCGACCTCTGCACTTGCCATAGCTCATACTTGAAGGCAAGCTTCTGTTTGATCGACCAAACATGTATGAGTGATAAAAATGATAATAAATATGGTCTAAAGTGCAACTGTCAATGAAGTAATAAATCTTAGAGTATTCCAAGAGTCGAATCCCACGAGACTATTTATGCAATTCAATTTTTCTAAGAAAGAGTTTTTCGATGCAAACCAAAGGTAACCGTTAAATAAGTGATTTTGAGGTTGAATAATGTTGATAAAAACAGTAAATAAAAATGTTAAACAGGGATGCAGTTATGTTCTAACCTTTCGGGTTCTATGTTATAAGTGATGTGACTGCATCATACCAAGACAATGAAATATGCATGAACAGAAAACTACTCCTATTCGGTCTTGTGTCAAGTTCCTTTAGGAGATCTAAGCAGCTAATGCCTAATGTTTTCATGGTTAGCTGGATCTTAGATTAATTCAAGCTTAGATTCTTTATGCTACGGTGTCCCTTATTTCTAAGGTGACATGACCATCCTATTTTTAGGCTCCCAGCCCCGTATTCCTTTGTAACATCGGTTTATATCCTAACTTTCTTAGCATTAGGACTCCACTAGATTGCTAAATTAAGTGATAAGTTTAACTTGACAATATTTTCCATAAACTCAACAAAAAAATGCATAAGTCAAAAAGGTATGAAGCATAAACATTGCTCAAGCCATAAAACCTTAGGGCATCCACATAACTGAACCCCTTAGAGAATTTAGCTCATGACTAATGATAAAATAATAAAGTTTATTAAATCAAAAATCATAGCTACAAGATGATGTTCAACATATGAAAAGAAAAGAGAAAATTACAATAAATAAATAAATATAAATGCTAGAAAAATACAACTCAAGAGATCTTGGGACAAGTCCTCAATTCTTTAGTCTTTCTCTAGGTTGATTCTCCTTTTTCAAGGAAAAATCGTTTCTCACCACACGCTTTCACGAGATGAGATTACCTAGAGCCGCTACGCCTCAGAGGAACTTTCGTTCTTAAAACTACTTACTTAAGAAATTGAGAAAATGCCCAAGGTGCTGGAAATTTGACAGTATAACGGATAAGAAAGTGGTTATTGCGGCGGTGGTGAGTTGTTCCTTAATTGGAAGGGTTCTCCTCCTTTATATAGGCCAAGGTGGTTGAGATATGGTCTAAAATCACGTGCAGAACGATTTCCTAGCTTTTTAGGCTTTGAATAACAAATTTGACCGAGAAAATAGCAACCATAATTGATTGGGCGCGAATCTGAAAAAATTGGGCTCAGTAATGTGGGCGTATCACTTCTGATGTGGTTTACAACACATCTGATGTGGTCACATCAGAGAGAACCAGTACATCACTAACTACTCTGGGCACATCAGATAGAAAATCAACAAAAACAACCCGAAACCTGTCAGAAACGTATCAAATTTGCACCAAATCCACAAAAATCATCTTTTACGCATAATTAACCCTAATTAAGCTTATTTAAACATATTAAGACCAAAATTGGGATAAAATTCATGCAATAGTTCATTTTTCTCATTAAAAATGCCCAAATAAAAGCCTAATTTCATGCATTTCATAGCATGAATCACTTCTGTTTGTCAAATCGAATGGCTATTAAGATGGACGACATTGATTGAGCGACTCGATTGAGAGTATTATTCACGATGTCCTCACCAATGTAGGTTGGCATGGAGTCGAACAAGTATATCGTATAATTGTTGAGATCAGTAGCAGTCATGAGCCAATGTTATTTGATATTGATTGGTCCGAATATGAAATCTACCTCACACTTTGCTGGCTTATATTCTTCATGCTCTCCAAGCGCATAGTCGAGAAAGAACATGTTATCTAACCAAAACCTCATATGTGCCCTATTATCTGTCCATTCTACTACTGCCCCGTCACTCATCACCAACCCTTCCAATATGATTTTTGAAGAAATTCCTTCTTCATTCACGATAGCATCCTGTACGAACTTATGGTTAGTCTTATACTACAAGTAGGAATTATTAAGAGTACTAATACCACGTACCATGAAACTCGAATCCACCACAATGAATCGATGCGTGCAAAGATCATGTCTAGTATGCAGCTTACGGTGCACATGCATTAATAGAACGTCCATGTTCTGGTACACCACGTAGACATTACATTGTGTAAGTTAAGTGATCGTGTATGATAATCTAAATGATCGTAGTGATAAACATAAACGATCACTTATGAATAAGCTAAGCGATCACTTATCATTATATAAGCGATTGTTCAGATAATCATACGCGATCGTGTAGACAATAGTAAACGATTAAACAACTTTAAATTCCTTACATCCCCAAGTACCCATGTGTTCTTCTCCAGGTTTCTAAAAAGGTCGGTGGTCTTAAATTTATAGACCATTGTCCGCTCCTCGTCCTTTATCTTTAGATTGCTCCTCCACATTCTTATGTCGTCCAAAGAACACCGGGAACCGAAAACAACGGGTCATATGATCTGATCATCCTTATGGGAAAATCAGGGACAAGGACCACCTAGTTTGCACTTATGACACCTATGGGAGGTTTTAGTTTAGGTACAGGTGCTTCAGGTTCGGTTGTCTTCACAAGTGCATGGGACTCAATTACTTGGGTTACGTATTCAGGTTGGTCTCCATTGCCTGCCAATGGATTGACTTCATTGATGGTCTTATCATCAGCATGTGCAACCAACTGATCACCTTCCTTCGTTTCACCGATACGACCTTTTTTACCCTCTTGATATCTTCGGGTGAGAATTTTGATGGCTTGCTTTTTTTTTCGACGCTCAGGTCGATCATTTTCATCCAGTGTACAAATGATTCATCAATGAGTATGGTGTGAAATATGTACAAAAGTGTAATTAAAGTATAACCATTCATACCTTGTGATCACCAGCACCAGTCTGAATGTCACTCCTCTATGACAATAGTTCGTCGAAATGACTCCTCAGACTAAAATGGTTAGATGGGGAGTTATTCGACTGCAACCTCAACCAAAGGTTGCACGGTTGGATCAGCAGCAGCTTCGATGGGGAGTTATGCCACAGCTTCATCAACCAGCGGCTCATTCAGTATGGTGGGCTCTATGACTATTTCATCCACAGTCATAGAGTCATTGCCAGTCATGGACAATTGTTGATCTTTAGCTATGCATATGTCCATCAAGTCTCCTTGATGGACATCTTGGTCCACTTTTTCAACCACGGCTCCAACATCATATTCCACGTGGTTGGCCGCTAGTGTGGTTTGACCATCAAACCCCCCATCATTATTATCCATATCATCATCATGTGTGTCATCACGAGGGTTATCTTGCTGGTCACTAACGTCCTATAGACAAGATAAAAATAAATTAGTGATTCTTAGTAAACAACATATTATATAAACGATCGTATAGAAAAGTTCAAACGATCGCTTATTCAAACTACATGATCATTTATTGTTTCCTAAACGATCGTGTAGTTTGAATAAGCAATCGTGTAGAAATAATAACGGTCGTATATCATATACTAAACGATCGTATAATATGTACTAAACGATCTTGTAACTATATATTAAACGATCGTTTATGAAAGATTCAACATCGGTTAATAGACCATCTATCGCATAGAGTTCGTAGATACTGACCTTGTTTAGATGCTGAACTAGCATCTTTATTTCATTCAATTCTTGGGTGATGCGTTCTTGTTGTTGGTTCCACGCATCACCCATCTGATGAACAATTGTTGTCAGGTTCGCCAAGTCCTTGCAAACTCTGGATATTTCTTCCCTCACACTTCTATAGGAGTGAGTGTGTTTGTGTCGCTTTAAGGACTTGGATTGTTCGTTGGAAGTTTTTGAGGATTTAGTGTGCGTCTCGATAGGCTTGACATGCCTTTTACTGCGTATACTTGGCTTTATGACACGCTGCTCCACTACATTTAACTCCTCAATATTCAACGGAGTATTTTGAGGGGCCTCGTACTGTTGATCAAACAATTCATCATGCTGCCCCCCCAACCTCACCATCACCACCTGATAGGACATCTTCATCCTCGTTAGGGTTTGTTCGTTCATCATTAACTTGGATGAGATCAATCCCAGCAATGTGATCCTCTTTGTATCTAATTTCAGGTGGTGTGGGTAAAAGTCTTAACACAACGATCGTCTGATTTGCATAAAATATGACAATAGGTCAAATATATGTAGTTTAAGTTAAGCGATCGTATAGTTGAAGTTAAGCGATCATATATAGTTTAAGCTAAGCGATTGTGTAATTTAACTATATGATCGTATAGTTTCAGCTAAGGGATCGTATGGTTTAAGCTACACAATCGTGTAGTTTTAACTAAACGATCGTTATCTTAAACTATGTGATAGCTTATCTTAAACTAGACAATCGTATAGCTTAAACTAAGCGATTGTGTAGTTGAAACTGAGCGATCTTATATTCTAAACTAAACAATCTTATAGTTTAAACCACACGATCGTGTATATTAGACTATACGATCGCACATTTTAAGCTAAAACAATCAGAGGATTTAAGATAGATGGATGAGTATTCTTACTTTTTTGGGTTGAAAGACATTTTGCTCGAGCGTTTTCCATGATGGAGCTTGAGAACAGGTCCACCTCAAAATACGTGTGACTGCATTCTTGTTACTTTTGGTAACTATGAACTTATTTGAGGATGACAATACCTCGTAAGCCCATATCTACATTATGTAAACATAATGTTAGTAGATATCTAACAAGACAAATCAGTTAACACTAAACTAAACTAAAAAAGTAAGGACATGGAATGCATGTGTGAATCCCTTTACACAGTAATAGGTTACATGTTTGAGATTTGATTGTCTCTTTATCTCGTGGGTCTTATTTTTCCCACGCAAGATGGCTTGTAGACTATCCAATACTCATCTGTATATGACCGAGGACCATTCATAGTGGACAAAGACTTCTATGTCATCAACTATCCCAAATGTCCTTAAATCGAACTGTGTTTTCTTGTCTTTACCTATCAGCAAAGTCTCTATGTACAAGGCAGTATAACCTTCACTGCATCTTCGTCGTTCGCGAATCTGACCTTCACAAATGCATTCTCAATATCCTTGTAGATAATTGGTTTATTATCTACCTTTGGTCCAAGGATGAGATCGCGTAGCCTGTCACCATTGGTGTTTCTTTCAACTCTTTGCTCAATAGGCCACAACCCAATAATCAAATTGAAGTCATCTTGTGTGAATGTTACCTTCTTCTCCAAGATGTTGAAGCTTACAACGTCTGGATTGTCATCAATGACCTCCCTGAGCAGAAAATGATGAGTGAGCTATCCATTGAAGACAATATTCATGTCGAGTAGTGGTCCAAAGCATGTTTTCATAAACATTCTCAATTGTGCTTCAGTAAGGTTCTTCTTGATCAATTCATTTGTATTGCCAATGTGCACCAAGCAAGATACAGTAGCAAGGAAATACTTCTCAGTTGGTACCGAATGCGCCATCTCAACTCTACAAAACAGACACATTAAATCTAGATAAGTAATCAAAAAATCTAAGCGATCGTGTATCATAAACTAAGCGATCGTGCATCATAAACTAAGCGATCATGTATGACAAGCTAAGTGATCGTGTACAATAAACTAAGCGATCATTTATTAAATACTAAGCGATCGTGTATTAAACACTACGCGATCGTATATCAAAACCCTAAGCGATTGTGTATATGACATCGAGTATTAAAAACCCAGACATCGAATATCAAACACTATGCGATCGATCATTTAACAGAAGGTAGGTGAACAATAAGAACAATAACACGATGATGTGTGATAAACTATACAAAATAAGCGATCGTTTAACAGAACATGCATTGAAGGAACCTACCTGTCGAAGACGAATGGAAGAGATGATCGACAAGCAGCTCAGAAACGTTCAAAGGTGAGGTCGAGCATTGTTTTTAAATTTTAGGGGTAAAAATAGTAATTCACATGGCAAAAGGGTCAATATCAGTAAAGCTTTTCTTAATGGGTCAGTCATAGAAAAGTTTTCTAATATTATGTCATTTTAAGAAATTTTCCTCTCATCGCTCATATAAAAAAGGAATTAAAATATTTTTAAAAAGAAATAAGAAAAATTTTCCACATGAAAAATTATGATTGGACAATTTGGTGGGATGCACAAAGATAGGTGTTGCCCGGTGTCGCCACATGCCCGAGACGACGCGAAGCGACCGACGTCCTTAAAAACGGTTAATTTTAAAATAAAATAAAAATGAGTCGCCACCAATCTTTTTTACTGTGTGATTGGACACCGAAATAAAGTAAACAATTTTGAAATAAAAATCAATAAAAATGGTATGCGAAAAAACTAGAGTTGGGTTCGAGAGTCATTTGTGTATGAAAAAATGTTATCACCCCAAAACACCCGTTTAGAAAACGGTGGCTAAATTTTAAATCTCGAATTAAAAATATTCTTTAAGAAATATCATTTTGGACAAAAAGGGGTTTTAAAATAAATGTCCTATTTTACCTCTCATTTTTCCAATATTTGAAGTCATGATCTCATAAAATAAGTGGATAAATCATCCATCAATTTGACTATATTAGAATTGAGGAAAAATTCCTCATCTCAAGAATGTGAGAAATTATTATAATTTCTCAAAATCCAACATAGGAAGAGCCTTTTAATAAAAGAAGTTTTTTTTTTTAAAACATTAATTAAATTTATTTTTCTTCGAATCAAATCTCGTACTCCTAAAGATGTAGATCCCTCACCTTAAGAATTCTAGGAAATCGAACTCCCAAATTTCCTAGATTTCGTCTTAGAATTTTTTTTTATAGGAAAAATGCGTTTTTTTTAAAAAAAACAAATTGTTAGAAACCTTTTGAAATAATATATTAGTTTTTTTTTAATGTTCAAAAGAACAAAAAAAAAGTAGGGCTCTTTTCAAATATAGAAAAATGAGTCAACTATTTAAAAAAAATAAAAAGCGATAGAATTCTATCGCGGTCTATCACTGATAAACAATGAAATTTTTCTATATTTGTAAATAGTTTGATATTTTTTCTGTTTATAGTAATTTCCCAAAAAGTAATTAAAAATATATATATTTAAATGCCTTTAAAAGAGTTTTAATTATAAAATGTTTAAAAACTTAGAGAAATGTTAATTAGAAAGTAAAATAAATTTAAATATGAATATTATATGAACAAATATGATTTAAGAAATCTAATATAAGTTAAATAAACATAAAAGAGTATATTAAAAATTTTAATGAAAACATATTGGAGATCGACCTCTGACTCCTAAAGAATCACCTTCTCACCTTAATAATTCTAGAAAATTGGACTTCTAAATTTTCTAGATTCCGTCGCGGTAATTTTTTTAAAAAACATGAAATAAAAAGATTAATTAACGATGCAGTTTACAAGTTAAAATACATATATTAAATTGACAATAATGATAAGAATTAAATAAAATTAACAAGCCAGAAAATGTTGAGAAATTAGATAATACAATACTCATGTAAAGTGAAATAAGCTAAAATAAATAAATATATAGGTTAAACATAGTAATAGATAAATAAAATTAAAAATAAGATAAACTATTAAAATAAAACTAAATAATCAAATAAAAAAAAGGTTTGTGTCAGTGGCAGACGCCAAACTGACGCAGACGACACATGTTATACTTGTTATAATATATAGTATGCATGATTAATTTAATTTCATGAGTTTTAATATAATTAGTTATATTAATGGATGAAATGGATATGCATGTTATAGTTTTTTTTTTGAATTGTTTATTTTATAATTGTTATAAAATAAATTAGAATTTTAAAATCTATAACAAAGATAATTGCATGCTCACCTAGGGATAATCGGTGCAACTCAAATCAACCTCTTTTAATAGTTAAAATTAGGTCGATATCTTGTAAAATTGTGTTTACAAAACTAACCCGACAAAATCCTGTCTAAGGCTGGAGGTATTTAAGTTGACGGTTTACGAAACACCTCCTACCTGGGGATCGAGTTGGCGTCTGAGTTGAGTTAACCCGATTTTATGAGCATGTGAGAGCGGCGTAAGGTGAGTTAAAATGGTTTAATCACTTAGACATCGTAGGTTAAAAATCCAGTATAAACGTTATGTTTGGATTGTTGACCTAGACTTAGGTTGTGTTTTATTAGCCGAAATATACCTGAGTAAAAGTATACCCAAATATTAATAGAACACTTTAGTGGGAGAGTAACGATATATACGATATATCATTTTTAGCTCTCACGTCCCTAAGAGTTTACAACGTGAGATTCATGCAGAGCTTCGTGTCTCTTTTAACGTGACTGCTCCATTCGGAAAGTGTCTGCATGATTCAATAACAAGGTGAATAGGGGAAGTAGTTCATAGTAAGTGGGTGAAGGGTGTGTGTCAACACGTCCTACGGTCTCTTTCATCAGGTCACAACGTGAGATTCCTATGTTGCACCTGCTTAGCGTAATAATAGACGCTTATCCAGTCGGAGGGTTTGTAACATGGGATTCGGAACACCGTGAACTCTAAAAATGGATAGGGTTTCTTAGGTCCGTTTTCAAACATTTTTCTTTCCCTCGAGAGCATGTTTGATCCCGATCTATTAAATCTAAAAATGAAGGGTCTACACTTACGAGATTTACTAATCGTTAGTAAATTCTTGACCAAATAAACGATAATTAAATACTATAGGAATAAGAGTTATTCTGGTATTAGTATTTAATCAAATGGTTTGGTTTAGTGAAGGAATAATTGACTGCCCCTCGGTAGCAGTTGTTCTGACTCACTAAAGTATCGTTGCAAGTTTAATAATGTTGGGTAGATTATTAGAAATTTGCTAAAACTTGATTGGTTTAAAAGAGTTAATCAATTCACTAATAGAATTTGTTTATTTTTCAGCAATGTCTACTTCAATTATACAACTTCTAGCTTCCGATAAACTTAATGGAGATAATTATGGAACATGGAAATCGAATTTAAACACAATACTAGTAATTGACGATCTGAGGTTTGTTTTAACGGAGGATTGTCCTCCAGTCCCTGTACCTAATGCAAACCGAACCGTTCGGGATGCATATGATAGATGGGTAAAAGCTAATGAGAAAGCTCGTGCCTACATTTTAGCCAGTATATCTGATGTATTGTCTAAAAAGCATAAGAGATTAGCTACTGCAAGAGAGATCATGGACTCTTTGCAAGCCCTATTTGGACAACCATCAACATCTGTCATGCATGATGCGATTAAATATGTTTACAATTGTCGAATGAAGGAAGGATCTTCCGTAAGGGAACATGTTTTGAACATGATGGTCCACTTCAACGTTGCAGAAGTGAACGACGCAGTGATGAACGAAACAAGTCAGGTTGGATTCATCATGCAATCTCTTTCGAAGAGTTATTTTCAATTCAAAACGAATGCGATGATGAATAAGATTGAATACAACCTGACAACCCTTCTTAACGAATTACAAGTTTATGAATCTTTGGTAAAAAAACAAAGGTTCTGAGGCAGAGGCAAATGTTGCCACTACCTCAAAGAGGAAATTCCTTAAGGGATCTACCTCTGGAAGTAAACCTGGACCTTCTTATCAGAAGAAAGGCATCCAGAAAAAGAAGAAGGACAATAGGAAGGGGAAGGGGAAGGCTGTGGGAAAAGGCAAGGAAAAAATTGCAAAAGGAAAATGTTTCTATTGCAATGAAAATGGGCACTGGAAAAGAAATTGCCCCAAATACCTCGCCGAGAAAAAAGCTGAGAAAGAAAAGCAAGGTAAATATGATTTACTGGTTATCGAAACATGTTTAGTGGAAAATGATAACTTAACCTGGATACTAGATTCAGGGGCCACTAATCACGTTTGTTCTTATTTTCAGGAAACTAGTTCCTGGAAACAGCTTCAAGATGGCGAGATTACTCTCAGGGTTGGATCAGGGGAGCTTATCTCGGCCAAAGCAGTGGGAAATATGAAGTTGTTTTTTAGAGATAGATTTGTTTTGTTAGAAAATATACTTTATGTTCCTAATTGTAATAGGAACTTAATATCTATCTCTTGTTTGCTGGAACATATGTACAAAGTTACTTTTGATATTAATGAAGCGTTCATTAGTAAAAGAGGTATTCCAATATGTACAGCAAACTTAGAAAACAACTTATACAAGTTAAAACCAACCAAAGTTAAAGCTGTTTATAATACTGAAATGTTCAAAACAGCCGAAACTCAAAATAAAAGGCAACGTATTTCTCAAAGTACCTATCTTTGGCACTTAAGACTTGGTCACATAAATCTCAATAGGATTGGGAGATTGGTTAAGAGTGGACTCCTAAGTCAGTTAGAAGACAACTCTTTACCACCTTGTGAATCATGTCTTGAGGGGAAGATGACCAAAAGATCTTTTTCTGAAAAAGGTCTTAGAGCCAAAGAACCCTTAGAACTCGTGCACTCGGATCTCTGTGGTTCAATGAATGTCAAGGCACGTGGAGGGTATGAATATTTCATTAGTTTTGTTGATGATTATTCAAGGTATGGTCACATTTATCTAATACATCACAAGTCTGAAGCTCTTGAAAAATTCAAAGAGTATAAGACTGAGGTTGAGAACCTCTTAGGTAAAACCATTAAGACACTTCGATCAGATCGAGGTGGAGAGTATATGGATATGAAATTCCAGGACTATATGATAGAACATGGAATTCAATCGCAACTCTCTGCACCTGGTACGCCTCAGCAGAACGGTGTATCTGAAAGGAGAAACAGAACCCTATTAGATATGGTTCGATCGATGATGAGCTATGCTCAGTTGCCTAGTTCGTTTTGGGGATATGCAGTAGAGACTGCTATATACATTTTGAACAACGTTCCTTCTAAAAGTGTTTCAGAAACACCTTATGAGTGATGGAGAGGGCGTAAAGGTAGTTTACGTCACTTCAGAATTTGGGGATGCCCAGCACACGTATTGGTGCAGAATCCTAAGAAATTGGAACGCCGTTCAAAATTGTGTTTTTTTGTAGGATATCCCAAAGAAACGAAAGGTGGTTTGTTTTATGATCCTCAAGATGATAAAGTACTTGTATTGACAAATGCTACTTTTCTAGAGGAAGACCACATAAGAGATCATCAACCACGCAGCAAACTAGTATTAAAAGAGATTTTCGAAGAAACTACAGATAAATCAACAAGAGTTGTTGATCAAGTTGGTCCTTCAACAAGAGTTGTTGATAGAATTAGCTCATCTGGTCAGTCTCATCCTTCTCAAGAGTTGAGAGAGCCTCGACGTAGTGGGAGGGTTGTTCAACAGCCTGACCGTTACATGGGTTTAACTGAAACTCAACTCGTCATACCTGATGATGGGCTAGAGGATCCATTGAGCTATAAGCAGGCAATGGTTGATGTAGATCGTGATCAGTGGATCAAAGCCATGAACCTCGAAATGGAGTCAATGTACTACAATTCGGTCTGGGAACTTGTAGATCAACCAAGTGAGGTAAGACCTATTGGTTGTAAATGGATCTACAAAAGGAAAAGAGATCATGCCGGTAAAGTACAAACTTTTAAGGCTCGACTTGTGGCAAAGGGTTATACCCAGGTTGAGGGGGTGGACTATGAAGAAACCTTCTCTCCTGTTGCTATGATAAAGTCGATTAGAATACTTTTGTCCATTGCCACGTTTTATGATTATGAAATTTGGCAAATGGATGTCAAGACAGCTTTTTTGAATGGCTATCTTGAGGAGAGTATCTATATGACTCAACCAGAGGGGTTTATAGAACAGGGTCAAGAGCAAAAAGTTTGCAAGCTTAAACGATCCATTTATGGGTTGAAACAAGCATCTCGCTCCTAGAATCTGAGATTTGATATTGTGGTTAAATCTTATGGTTTTGAACAAAACGTTGATGAACCTTGTGTATACAAAAAGGTAATCAACTCTACTGTAGCTTTCTTAGTATTATATGTAGATGATATCCTTCTCATTGGGAATGAGGTAGGATTCCTAACTAACATAAAACAATGGCTATCGACCCAATTCCAAATGAAAGATTTGGGAGAGGCTCAGTTTGTTCTTGGAATCCAAATAGTTCGGAATCGCAAGAACAAAACGTTAGCCATGTCTCAAGCATCATATATTGACAAAATGTTGTCTAAATATAAGATGCAGAATTCCAAAAGAGGTATGTTACCATTCAGACATGGAATTCATTTGTCTAAGGAACAGTGTCCTAAGACGCCTCAAGAGGTTGAGGATATGAGACGCATTCCCTATGCTTCAGCTGTTGGGAGTTTGATGTATGCTATGTTGTGTACACGACCTGACATATGCTATGCAGTAGGAATTGTCAGTAGGTTTCAGTCCAATCCTGGATATGATCATTGGACTGCCGTTAAAAATATCCTCAAGTATCTTAGGAGAACGAGGGACTATGTGCTCGTGTATGGAAATAAGAATCTGATTCTTACAGGATACACAGACTCTGATTTTCAAATCGATATAGATTCTAGGAAATCTTCATCGGGATCAGTGTTTACTCTAAATGGAGGAGCCATAGTTTGGAGGAGTATCAAGCAAGGCTGTATTGCTGACTCCACCATGGAAGCTGAATATGTCGCTGCATGCGAAGCAGTATGGCTTAGAAAGTTCTTGACCGATTTGGAAGTAGTTCCAAATATGCATCTGCCGGTCACTCTGTATTGTGATAACAGTGGCGCAGTTACAAATTCAAAAGAACCTAGAAGCCATAAACGCGGCAAACACATTGAGCGCAAGTATCATCTCATTAGAGAGATCGTACAAAGAGGAGACATTATCGTCAAACAGATACCGTCAGAAGATAACATTGTTGATCCGTTTACAAAGGCTCTCACGGCTAAAGTGTTTGAGGGTCACCTAGTAAGTCTAGGACTTCGAGTTGTATAATCTAGGGCAAGTGGGAGAAATACATGGGTATCTGATGCCCTAGTTTATTGTATTTCTATTCTCTCTGTAAACTCAGCATTATGTATATACCCCACGAGGAGTTTTAGTCCAAGTGGGAGTTTGTTGGGTTTTATGTCCTAAAACTCGTAGTTTGTAAACATTAACGTGTATTCTATTTATCAATAAAGTTGTTATCGATGTTATTCAGTAAACTTGTTATTGAATAAAGTGAATTGTTGTTAATATAACTCTAAATCCAATAAACTAAGAACCCATGGCTTTAGTATGAAAACTTGAACTTTATGTAATGACATAAAAATGGATCAAGATCAAGTAAATAGCCAAAACAGTCTATAGTATAAGGATAAGGTTGGGTACCTTATCTTGGAGACACTATTGAATGTGGCCCACTATGTATTTGATACAAATGATGTGATCCTAAATCATTCATGTGGAGACATGTGAGTGGGGGCATTCAATGCAATGAGTTTGCATAAGACCGGACCACGAAATAGTCACTATTACTTTATAACGTCGTTTACTGTTAAATACTGACTATTTCAACTAGATGACCTAGGTAACTCGATCTTAATCTTGAGCTAACTATGAACTCCTATTTATTCGGGATTATCCTTAGATATGCATGGGTGAGAGTGGCCCGGGTGCGCCGACTCAATAAGCCTCCCATTTCAGGGGTAAGACCGAGTAGATAGCTGGGGACATAGTTTTGCGAGAAGGAATTCACTCCTACCCGATTTAGGGTTAGTAGATAGGTTGTTCCCTTAAGTACTGATTCCGGGTCTTGAACAAGGGGTCCCACCCTCTCATTGGCCCGAGAGGGACTCGGTTTAGTGATAGGATCACAAACCAATTGTTCATTAGAGGGTCAGTGGGACTTAAGGAACAAGGTGTAATCACAGGGGTAAAACGATAATTTTGACCTAGCTGTGATTACGAACAACCTGTGAAAGATCGACTTACTTATTATGGTTATATCAAGTAGACAGAAATATATCTGCAGTGAGGAGAGTGCAGCTACGGGCTTTAGTGGAGTGTCCCGTTAGTTAACGAATGTTGGTTAACTAGGTTAAAGAGTTTGACCGGTTAATCTCGGATCGTTGGAGCTCATGATCTGTAGGTCCATTAGGTCCCTCTACTAGCTCATAAATGGACTAAAATCTTAGATAGTGTGGTGAGTAAGTTTGAAAAGTTCAATCTTAACTTAAGGAATGAAAATCGAATATATACGATATATCGACATTTAATTATGAATTAAACGAACAAATAGAGTTATTTATAATATTTAAATATGATTTAAATATTAATTATATGAATAGAGATTCATATCGGTTTTTTGGAAAAATCGGAGAAAAGTGGGAAAAATAATATTATTTTATTTAATATTAAAATAATATTATATTTAATTAAATAAATATTAAATTGTTTTTTATTTAATTAATTATTTTTATTTTTAGAAAATCAAATTAAAATTCATTTTAAATTCATTTTTGGAAATTATTTAAAAATAGAGTTTAAAATTGATTTTTTGAAAAATGGATTTTCCCACATGCGCCCCTCTAGCGTTCAACCGGCGCGTGCGTATGTGCTTGCCCTCCCTGGCATGCACTTTTTCTCTGGCCTCACAGCCGTACATGCCATCCTCGTCCATGCAAGTGGGCTTAGAGGTTAGCGTGGGGTCTTAATGCCACCAACAAGCCCCCGCGCCCTATGGCGCCCCATGCACGTGTCGCTCCATATCTAGTTGTTCCTCTCAGTCGAGGTGTACGTCACTTGACCCCCTATCTGCCTGCATCAAGTGGGTCTTTCTCGCATTGACTTGGTCTCCGCCAGAACTCTTTGACTAAGTCTGCATGTGTCAAATGCCTTCAACTGTCAACCTACCCCCGTGGCTCCCCTTGGCCACACTCAAACCTCCAGAGGTGCTCATGTCGAGTTATAGGGGTCTGACAAACCTCCCCCAACTGATCTCCAACGTCCTCGTTGGAGGTTGCTCCCCTCCTGTTTTATTTTAATAAAGAAGAAAATGATTAGGTGATTCATGTCATGAAATGCATGAAATTAAGTTTTTATTTGGGAATTTTTAATGTGAAAAATAGATTCTTGTATTAATTTTATCCCAATTTTTGTTTTAATATGTTTAAATGGGCTTATCGATGATTAATTATGCTTAAAATATGTTATTTGTGGATTTAGTGCTGATCTGATACATTTCTGGCAGGTTTCTGGCGGTTTTTCATGTGATGTGCCCTCAACAGTAAGTGATGTACCAACATTGTCGAGCCCTAAAGTTCCAAAATTCGAATCAGTCGAGAACAGTTGCAATTTTCATAATTTTAATGGCTGAGGACCTTCGATTTTACCTAGTAAACCCTCAGAACACAAATCTTAGCCCTCCTCAACTAGGGTTGACAAAAAAACCCACGGGGCTCCGACCCAATCGGGTTAGGGAATCCCTAGTTTGACCGGGGATGGGGGTCAAACCGGAGACCTTTTTAGGGTACCCGATCAAGGATGGGGCGGGGATGGGGAGGATATACTCGCCTCGACCCCCGACCTCGCCCCGACCATTTATATATATATATATATATATATATAATAAATAATAATATATATATAAATTATCATTATTATTATATATATACTTATTTAATTTAATATATATTATATTTTACCTAAACTAAAAGCCCAAAATCCTAAACCAAATATTTGATTTTGAAACCTTATCCTAACATTTAACAACTCCAAATTATTTTTTTTTATTTTTCTCACACAGTAACAGCACTGGCCACTGCTCTCTCTCGTCTCTTAGTGTCTCTCAATAGTCAACACATCGCACGCAGCACCCACGCCCCAGCCGCCAACCCCCACGGTTCTCCAACTTCCAACTTCGTCCGCCACTCGCCCATTTCTGATCTCCTCCAGTTCGTCCGTCTGCCGCCACGCCAATCGATTTGAGGTTCGTCTGTCTACCGCCTATTTGAGGTTCGTCTGACGTCTTTGCCGTTCTGTCGTGTCGTGCCGTTCATTCGCCGCCACCGATCTAAACTCTAGTCTCTAGGTGAGAAAATTTCAGTTTATTAATTTAGTTTATGATTTTTTAATAATAATGTTATTTTAATAAATATTTGTATTTATTTATTTATTTCTAATTAATACAAATGTATGTATTTTGATTTAATTATTTATGTTTTCATTAATTATCTCTATTTATTTAATTATTTTCGGTTAATTGTTTCCATAGAATAAGTGAATAACCATATAGATAAATAATATTTGAGTATAAATGTATGTTAGTATTTGAGTGTATTTATTTATTTATTAATATAATTTTTAAGTCTTTAATTCACAAAAGAGTGTTGGTTTCAAACTATACACAATAAAACAAACATTTAGATAAAGTTTGAGTTTATTTATTTATTAGTCAATATAATTAATTAACAAAAGAGGGTTTCAAACTTTATTTAAATGTTTGTTTTATTTTGTATAATTTGCTAGGTTCCAAAAAAATGTCTTCATCACCTTCAACAAATAAAGATTCTCCAAGTCCAAATATAACTTCAATTCCAACCCTAGATTCAACTCCAATTTAAAGTCCAATTTTAACCCCAAATTCAACTCCATGATCTTCAAATGACGATAATTTGATTGTTGATGATTGTGTTATTCTTGGCGAGGACACTAAAAAGGGATCTGTAAAGAGGAGATTAACATCGGTTGTTTAGAACCATTTTAAGAAGCAAAAAATACATGGAGTAATAAGACGGTGTGTAATTATTGCAAATGAAAATTAAAGGGTGATAGTAAAAATGGAACCAAACATTTGCATGATCATATCAAGATATGCCCCTATAAAAGACAAAAGGACATACGACAATCCCTATTGAATCCTAACAGAGAGAAGAACAACACATTGGGTTTATATAACTTCGATCAAAACGCTGCAAAAAGAGTATTAGCTAGGATGATAATCAAACATGAATATCCTCTCTCAATAGTTGAGCATGAAGGTTTTAGGGAATTTTGTAATGTCATCCAACCGTTATTTAAGATGGTATCAAGAAACACAATAAATAAGGAGATCTTGAAAATTTACGACACTTTGAAATTGAAAACCATGACATTGTTGAATGAGATCAATGGAAAAATTACCCTTACAACGGACATGTGGACTTCTAACCACCAAACAAAAGGTTATATGACTGTCACGACACATTTTGTTGATGATAGTTGGGTTTTGCAAAACAAAATAATCAGGTACATCTATTTAACATTTTGTTAGGTTTATATATGTCCCTTCTCCACACACTCTTAACGAAGAAGTAATGGAATGTCTGTTAGACTGAAATATTGATTGAAAATAGTCATCTATAACGGTAGATAATTGTAGTACAAATGACTCCATGGTTAATACGTTTGTTGATAGTCTGTCTGGAAACTTAGTATTGGGTGGGAGTTTATTTCATATGCGGTGTTGTGCTCATATTTTGAATTCAATTGTGAAAGGATGGGTTTGTAGTGATAGGAGATGGGATTGAAAGAGTTCGTAGTAGTGTGTCTTTTTGGGTGCATACACAAAAGAAGAAAGAGAAATTTGAGGAAATTGCTCGTCAGTTGAATGTTTATGATGGTAGGATGTTGAGTCTTGATTGTTGTACTAGATGGAATTCTACATATTTTATGCTCGCCACTGCATTGAAGTACAAGGCTTTTTTTATCGATTAAAACAACGAGAGCCAAAGTACAAATGTTTACCTTTGGATCAAGATTGGGTATTAGCAAAAGAGATATGCGAGAAACTGAAAATATTTCATCAAGTGGCTAAAATATTTTCTAGATCAAAATATCCTACTGCTAATCTTTTTTTTCCCAAAAATTTGTAAGTTAAAATTGTCTATTTCTGAATGGACGAATTCTAGCTTTTAGGAGGTAAGAACCACGACTTTAAATATGATTATAAAGTTTGATAAGTATTGGAAGAAAATTCATGGTATAATGGTCATAGCTGTAGTTTTAGATCCTCATTACAAATTGAAGTTGATTGAGTTTTACTTCCCTCGAATTTATGGAGACACCTTTTTTTTTAGATGGAAAGGATTAAAAAAAAATTGTTCAGATTTGGAGAAAAAATATCAGTTGAAGCATGTAGTTGAAGGTGATGATTCTCGCTCTAAAAATTTAGATGGAGCATCAACGAATTTAAAATTTGATAATTTTAATGATTATGACTTATTTGTATCAAATTCTAATACGATGGATCAAAAGCAACAGTTTGATGCATATTTAGATGAACTTGTCTTACCTCGATCATCTAATTTTGACATTCTGGGTTGGTGGAAATTGAATGGAGTCAAGTATCCCATTTTACAAGAACTTTCTATAGACATATTAGTCATCCTGTTATCTAGTGTTGCTTCAGAATCTGCTTTCAGTACCTATGGTAGGATTGTAAGCCCACATCGTAATAAACTTCATCCGAAGACAAAAGAGGTTTTGATGTGCGCTCAAAATTGGATTGCAACTGAAGTTTTGACAAGTTTGTTAGTTTGTTTATATTGTTTAACCTATCTTTCTTAATTAATATATTAATGAATATTCTTTTGTACTATAAATATGTGACAAAATAAGGTACTAGCACAGGAAAAGAAATGTTAAAACACTTAGCCACTGTTCTAAAAGATCCAAGTCTGATGAAGATGGAGTGGTGACTGAGGTATGCTTAATAGTTGTCTAATTATTTTTTATGACATTATTTGTTAATTATATCTTAAATATAGGAATAATACTCACAACTAAGGACAAGATGTTGTCGAAAAAGGAGAAAAAATTAAGCATAAAGTCATCGGCGAAGAGAGAAGGATGAACAAGTTTATGATTGTGGTTGTATTTGTATAAGATATTTGAAGTTATTTTACTTTGTACTTTTATTCAAACTTTATTTAATATGAGTTGTAAACTTATTTCATGGATTTGTGAACTTATGAATTGCAAAATTTGTCTATTTTATTTCATGGATTGTAAATTTATGAATTGCAAAATTTATCTTTAATGTGTTTGTGAACTTTCAACTTGAATGGTACAATTTAAACGGGAAATCTCTGCGGGGAATTAACAGGAGAAATGAGGAATTGATCCACGTGGGGACCCGGCTCCCCGGATGGGGAATCCCCGCCCCTGTCCCTGCCTTCAAATGGGGGGACGGGGTGGGGATGGGGTAAATTCCCCCCACCCCACCCTGGCCCCGTTGTCAATCCTAGTCGTCATGGAGTCATGGTTGCGGAAGGGGGAGAAGAAATAGGGGTGGAAGGGAAGGGGGAAGAAGGAAGATGAGAACTGAGAAGGGGAAAAGGTAGTGGAAAAAATCATACAAGCTCAAATCAATATAATATTAACATTAGTTGCCACATCATTCATATTTGATACCTCAATGTTGTCACATCATTTTTTTGTTGGTCAACTAACGGTCAACTTTAACTTAGGGACCATTTTAAACATTTTACAAAACTTCAAAGATTAAAAGCGTCCACTTTAGAACCTTGAGGATTAAATAGACACCAATTCCAAACCTTCAAGAACCAAATTAAAGTATATTTTAGCTAATATTTAAGGTATAAAGAACCACAAATATGAGAGCATAATCGGCATAAATAACGTTGAAATCTACTTAGTAAAATTTCAAATATTTGACATTATGAAATTAAGATTCTCTAATGGCCTATTTGGCTAATTATCTCTAAAATGGTTGGGTTCCTTTTGTCAATATTTATTTATTTTTTTTAGACATTTCCATATTTAATCAACGTAGTGCATAATGGGAATGAGTCATTATTTAACTAATGTAAAAGGAGTAGATTTCTTCTTAGAGCATTGAAAACATCTTATTGCATACATTATGTTGTTTACACATTTTCTTCAATCTGTCATAAAGATCAACATGAAGTATTGATAAAAGATTATATTTACTTTAACCACTAACTTAAGTTTTTGAGTTAACAGAGTAATTTAATATGATGCTGATATCAAAACAAGATCTCCTAGCTATATAGCATGGGCTTAGCTTCTTGATTAAGATGTTAAAAATTAAAAATTATTTAAACATTTCTAATTTCAGTTTAAAAAGTAGTTCTAAATTTTTCTACGTTCAATCGTTAGTTGAGCCTAACGTAAAGATTATATGGTGAAAATTTATGAGGAAAATATCAAGTTACTCCTTAAACTTACGTGACATATCAATTTACATCTTAAACAAGTGTTTCAATCTTTACCCTTGGGTCTTTTTTTTCCCTCTAAAATCACTCAATCATCATATTAAAAAGAAGTGAAACAAATTCAAAATACCATAAATTCCAACAAAAATAAATCATTGCACAAAACTAAGTTGAAAAGAAAAAAAGAAAAAATAATAACTCTAATCAATTTCATTCAAGGAAATTCATTAAACACACATAATTAAAAATATATTTTTATAAACAATTTTCAAATGAAATTCTATTAAAAGGTAAAATTTGTGAGACATTGAAATTTATATTAGTAAAAAATGAAACATCTATCAACATTAAAAGGTGTAATTTAATAAAATATACTTTGGAGTGGCTTTTTCTCTCTTTTCTCTATGCTCATCACCTTCTTTGTCTCTCCTTTCTCTTCTTGAAATTCCACTTCTTCCTCACTACCCATCCCTCCACTTCAACTCTAAAACCTACATAATTTTGCTTTTCATTTTCCCCAAAAGAGTCTCAACTCATAGAGATAAGTGTTATAATTCTGTCCAATGTAGGATTGTTCCCTCCAAACAATCTTTTCTTCTAATAAAAAACCATATGCATGATGTTCAACTCAATTAGTGATCTTATCCCTCCATTCAATCTCAACCAAACTACAAGTTTGATTTTATCCTATTAACTCCTTTAATTTTTATGCTCAGAATAAGACTTACTTTTATCTAAGTCAACTACTTCTCTTTTAAACACATTATTATTTGTTCAATAAAACTTAGACGACTCGCCAACTCTTATTCTTGAGAATCTCATCACGATAATTAAATTTAAGGTAAAATTCTAGTGCCATTTCTTATCACAATAGTGAATCTCCCAATAACTACAATAATAACAGAAGAACGATAACTCCACTTTGAATTAAAACATATATGCAAATCTATACCTTTTTATTTAACTCAAAACTTCTTGTATCAATTCAAATATTATCTTTACATACATACTACAAAAAAAAAAAAAATTGCCTCACATCCGAACATTAATACTCTTTGCTCAATCCCTTCTAACTTATCGAATATGGGTTAACAAGTTGAGTTAGATTGCTTAACATGTCCCTGAAATAATATAAAAGAGGGACCAAAAGAAAAACTTAACAAGAAGAGAACAAACCAATCGACAAGGCATGTTTTTATCCAGGTTTACAATCTGACATTGGTATTAAAAATTATTTTTAATTTTGATTTAGAATAAAGGAATAATAGAAATAGATTCATAACCATCCAAGAAAAGAAAAATAGTACTGAAAATCTTAATTTGAATGTAGACACAAACAAACCTAATTTGTACAAGTGAAGATATCTTCGTTTAAAACCTAAATCTATATGCAAACACAAACCTAATTTTTTTTTCTTTTTTGTCTATTATTTGTTGTGTCTTTTAAAAAACGCAAAAAATAATAATAATAGACCTCATTTCTTTAAAGTAGTTTCAGAAGTGGCTATAGTTTTACCAAATTTTCTTTATGAAGAGCTCTTATTAGAGCACTTAACTTCCAAAAAGTTCAAAGTAACCATTTCTTGAGGAAAAAAATTAATTAGATACATCTCAGACAACAACTATCTTAACATCTATCTTTGTGTGTAATAGTGAGACATTACTCTTTTTAAGAGACTCGTGGGGCAGTTTGGCATGGAGAGATGATTAAAACTCAAAAGATTATACAACCGAGTAAAAGAGAGAATAATATTGCAGAAAGTAACCATTTGAGACAGACTTAGCTCCCCAACATACCCTCCCCCTTCCCCAAGAAAAAAGGCATAAACCAAACAAACAAACAGCCATTCATGTTTTCAATTCTCCCCAAACAAATTGTGGTGGTCGGGGAGACAATGAAAACACAAGACACAACCTACAAAGAAAAAAAAAGAAAACATCCCATAAACTAACTATGTTAAACATCTTCTGCACTTCTTCCTCTTTAAACTATTCCAAGCAAACCCCATATGAACTACTGTAACTTCTTATTAAGCGGCTTGCGAGGAAGTCGAGGTATACGCTTTCCAACATTAACCCTTCTGTAACGACGACGACCATTGCTTGCCGGATATAACATCACAGGCAGATATTGATCGTTGCAACACCAGAAGATTTTGTTCTTGAATGCATTCTTTAAAGCTTCCTTCCCCTGAGTAATTTCCCCCAACATTTAAACATGCATTATTATTCGATAAGAGCAACACAGCCGACGCATTGGAACCGTAACATCTCAAGAGTCAAGAGTGAACATAAATTACCTGAATCCTAGCCTCAGTTATCTCACAAATCTTCTTGTTCACATTAACATCCCATTTGTAATTGTTATAAACAGCACAAAACTGAGATGCAGCTATGGAGGTAGTGAAATTCACAAATGCATAACCCAAATTCGACACTTTCCCTTCGTACCATGATCTCCTATATAATATCCAAATAAACCAAACAAAAATATCATCAGTTATAAACGACCACAAGATGCAAAGAATAAAAAGAGGGTATTGTTAAAGATTACCCACATGAAATCCATAGGCAAATACACGAAATCATATTCAGAAGCACAGAAATCAGGTCGGGAATCCCTCTGTTGGTTCATCACTTGACAGTATCTGTCCAATAACTGAAGAAGATCTCGGCGCCTGCTTTTCAACATTCTTCATATAAGTGTTTAAACCAAACAAACAATAAATGCAAACCCAAATATTGAATACCCTAAAGATATGGGGGATAATGATGAATACAAAAGAAATAAATTACATCCACAGAAATATTTCTAAATGAGGAGACAAAAGAGTGAGAAAGGGCAGAAACCAGAGAAAGTGCAGCATGTACATTAATTTAATACAAACATTCCCATTATACAATCGAATAAATCAATTCTTGTTGATTAGCCGACAAACCTAATAGAATTTGGAATTAAACCCATAACCCCACTTCTGTTCATGCCTTTAATTTGCCTTGCTTCAAGAAAATTCTCAAAACCCAAGAATTTGCCAAACTCTAAGATTATTATTATCAAATTCTTTAAAAAGGGGAAAAACAATCAAAGAAAAGAGAAGATAACCCACTTGAACTGATTTGGAATGTTTTTTATCATCACCGTTGTGATTTCCGAGCAAGGAACAATTTTCTCAACTGGGTCTGCACCGTCGCCACCGCTACTGATTTTCTTCTCCACCCATTGCGGGGGAGATTTGATTTGATCTCTTCGCGGCCCACTCGAGACAACAAACTCTCGTCTGAACTGACCAACGTCTGCTATGAAAATGTTCTTAGAATCCGTCGTAACGCCACCGCCGAGACCCACAGCCGCCTGATACGGCGGCCACATGACCTGCGGCCAAGCATTGTAGCAGCTAATGGCAGGATAAGTATGAAGCTGCCAAAAGTAAGCGGAAGTGGCACGTGGGTAATAGAAATTTCCATAGCCACCGACATGCGGTAGAGGAGGAGGCGGCGGAAGAAACGCCGGCGGTGCAGAGAGAAAAGGGTCAGCATTGGGATTTAAGGGCTTGGTGGCCATGAGAGGGTTGTAAGAGAAAAGAAAACGGGAGAAGGGGAAGGACGTGGAAATGGGTTGAGGAGGAAATGGAAGAAGAGGGTTAATATGGTCGGCAGCCATGGTTAGGGTTTGAAGGGTCTTTTTTTTTTTTTTTTTTTTGGGTTTGTTTTTGGTGATCCAATGATGAAGAATGGAAGTGATAAGTATATTAGAAGTCATGTCAAGTTATAAATGTTTTGTTTTTTAGTACAAGACAAAAGACAAACTGAGTTTTGCTCCACCGACGGTTGGCGGCGTTGTTGGAAGAAGTGTAAGAAAAATGGGATACTTTTTTTTATTTTTAGTTTTTTCTTTTGCTTGTTTCAGACTTCGTACCATAATGATTTCTCTAAAGATTTGATGTTATTTTCCCTTTTTTTATTATTATTAAAATTAGCACCAATTTCCGACGATATATCAACTTTCTTGCACCATATTTTATAAGGTTCTTGCACGGTTAAAGGAATGTTACTTTTTTGTAGTACAACCATAAACAAAGGTTAATAATAATCCAAATTGGAAACTAATAACTTTTTGGAATTTTTTTTTTTCTCTCTAAATTTTGAGTTAGGCTTAAATTTAATTTAGGCTATGGATTTCAAAATGTTTTTTAAAATTTAAATTTTATTTTAATTTAGTTTTTAAATTTAAAATTTTACATTTTTAAATTTTAACTTTATTTTTTTACTAAATAATAATTTTGTCTTTAACATTATTTTTTAATAATGGAGTGAGAGAATCAAAATTCTAATTTTGAGAATGATAACACAAGCACTATATTAGTTGAGCTAGACTCATTTTAAAATTTTTTATCTCTAATATTAATGTCTGTTGATTAAAAATTAACTTTAAATTTTTACTTTGTAATTATTTTAAATTGATTAATAGATGTTTAACGCTTAAAAACTGAAAGTAAGTATTTAGTGAAAAATCGATGTTAAAAGTGTAAATCTTGAAGCCTCTAAATTTTTCTTCTTTCATTTTTTTCATTAATAAATTATTAATAAAGTGAAATCTAAAACAATACATGTTTTCTAACAACTAGATATCTCCATATAATAACTATATTTTTTACGTTTTTTTATTCTACAACCTTTCACATTTTATATTTCAAAAAATGTGTTTAAAGTCTTATTTCATTTTATTCAAATACATTTGAAATTAAAAATATCTTACTTCAATTTATCTCTTTTATAACTTTTAAATTTTAGGTAAAAATTCACAATTTAAAATCTCCAAAAATTAAAAAATTTCAATCATTTACTCTTAAGAAATTATGTTTAAAAAAAAATTAACTCGTGTGCTTGTCCATACACATTTTTAACTATGTGGTTCTTTATGTTCTAGATTTTTTTAACCATGCGGTTGTAGATTTTTAATTATGTGCGATGCAATGTGTCTCAAATTAGTTGAACAAAAAGTACTAATCTTGTCAATATGTTTGGGCCAAGAATACAATATACCTCCGGAAAACTTATGTTCTAGATTTTTAACACTGTGCGATGCAACGTGTCTCAAATTATTTGGACAAAAATTACTAATATTGTCAAATAAGTTGGACCAAGAATAATACATACCTCAACTCTTATTGATGGCCAGAATCATTTTGATAATGTGGATTTTAACCTAGAATGAAGTGTCCAGGACATTAAACTTATTTATTTAAAAAAATGTTAGGATGTATTTTAATTAAATCTCAAATATTACAAATATCATAAAATAAGTGTAAATTAGATGTTCATGCTTAGTGTTCATTACCATGTATCATTCCTATATTTACTTTGTATTATCTATGTGTCTCAAGATAACACACTATTAATATCCATGTAATCTACCTCCTACTTACAAATTGCTCACATGGGTGAAAATTCAAAAAAAAATGAAGATAGTAGAGAAATTTGGAGTTATTTTATTTTAAGTTATTTTAGTTATTTTATTATTATATTATATTTCTTCAATATTTATATTGTCGTGGTGCCAATTTTGCTCATCAATTTTACAACATTAAATTTATTATTTCAATTTAAAAAACCAAAGTTCTCCCAAGATTTTCTCTAAAAATTTTAGTCGGGAACCCCAAAGATTTTGGAGGTAGTAAAAAATCAGAGATGAAATTGTTATCACTCTTCTAAAAGAAGCTAATCTCTCGCTCTAGCTTTTATAAGAGAGAGCGATTGCCAAAAATTAAGGATGCGAACTCTATCACTTTTGGAAAAAAAAGTTGGCGTAGGCAATTCAAATTATGTTGGCCTAAATAATAAAAAAATTTCCAACTTTATATTTTGTATAAAAAAATATCTCTAAATTTTTAAAAATTTAGAAAATATCCTTAAATTTTCAAAAATAGTTTACAAGTATGATTGTCGTTAGTTTTGGATGAAAATTATTAGTGATTTGTTTCAAAAATATTTCATGAACTTTCAAAAGTTTTAAAAATATCCTTCAACTTAAAAAAATTCAAAAATACGTTCATCGTTGTTATATGAACAAAAACCGTTAATATCTTGTTGGAAAATTAATTATAAAATTTCAAAAAAAAATTTAATGCTTCTACCATTGAAGTTTTCTTGAGTTCCGGAAAAAACAATTTTAAAACAAATTATATAGATTTCCTAATTTTTTTCATATAGACTCTCACTTTTCTTTTATTTTTCTATTTCTTACACCAAAATTTTCAGCAACCAAAATTTTAAGTTAAAAGAAAAAATCTTACAAAATTTCAAAATTAAAATCTCTCCTTAAAATATACCCAAACAGTAAATAGTCAAATAAAAAATGTATTTGGCTATTAACACACATTCAACTACTAACATACAACTTTGTTAAAACATCTAAGTGTTATAATACTTTTGTTGCTTCCATTATTTATTATTATTATTTTTATTATAGTCTATATAGCTTAACTAAAGTGTGTAATTTTATTTATTTATTTATTTATTTATTTATTTTAAATATACAAATGTCAAACATTTAACAAAAAGAGGAGTAACGGAGTATTGAATAAGAGAGGAGCAAAATGAGGGAAAATAGAGAAGTAAGATGATATTAACCGTTTTTGTTCAAATAATAGTAACTAATTAGGGTATTTTTAAACTTTTTTTTTTAAGTTTAAAGATATTTTTGAAACTTTTGAAAGTTCATGGGTATTTTTGACCGAAAACACTATCGTTTTTCATCCAAAACTAACAACAAAGGTGCTTTTGAACTCATTTTTAAAGTTTAAAGGTCTTTTTTAAACTTTTGAAAGTTCAAGCCTATTTTTTACACAAAATTAAAAATTCGAGGGCGTTTTTAATAATTTAGTCAATTATGTGTTGTGTTTTGAGATTGAGCTCAACAAATATGTGTGTCGCCACGTGTCCGAGACGACGTGGAGCGGCCGACGTCCTAAAAAGGGTTAATAAAAAAATAAAATAAAAGGAGTCGCCACCAATCTTTTTTACGGTGTGATTGGACACCGAAATAAAGTAAACAATTTTAAGTAAAAATCAATAAAAATAGTCTGCGAAAACTAGAGTTGAGTTCGGGAGTCATTTGTGTATGGGGAAGGTGTTAGCACCCCACAACACCCGTTAATAAAACAGTGACCAATTCATTTTTATCTTGAATAAAAAATTATTCTTTAAATGAAATCATTTGGGAAGAAATTTTTTCTTATTTTACCACTCATTATTCCAATATTGAAGTAACGATCTCATAAAATAAGTGGAGAATATTTCCATTGATTAGGCTACACTAGAATTAAGGAAAAATTATTTGCCTCAAGAAATTGAGAAAATATTACCATTTTTCAAATCCGTCATAGGAATAGCCTTTTTATAAAATGATTTTTTTAAAAAAATATTAATTAAATTCATTTTTTCTTAGGATCAAAATCTTGGACTCCCAAAGATATGATCCTTCACCTCAAGAATCTAAAAAAACGGACTCCCAGATATTTCTAGATTCCATCGTAGGATTTTTTTTTTAAGAAAACGGTAGGTTATTAAAAAAAAATTGATTAGGAAACCTTATGAAATAATAAATTAATTTTTTTTAAGGTTAAAAAGAAATACAAAAGATTGTAAGAAAATTCTAAAAGATTAAAAAATAATAGAGTTATAAAAAGGATTTAAAAAAATATTATTGACACCAATAAAACATTATTAAGTAAAGTAAAGTGTAAAATATATAAGAAATATATAAATACACAAGTTGAAAATAGCAATAGATAGTTAAAAGGTACTCATAGAGTTGCTAAAATAAAATTAGTATAATCACAATAAAATGATAATAATGATAACAACATAAAAAAAAATGTTTATAATTATATAAAATAATAACAATAATAATAATGATGATAAAAAAAATAAAGTTTTTTTTTTTAAAATCACTTATGGATATTATTATGTAAAATAAAACAACTTTAAAATAATAATAATAAAACAGCAATGGGATGGGTGACAGCTCATCCCATATTTTTCCTTCTTTTTTTTTTATTTAATGATAATAACAATAATAATAATAATAATATTAAGAATATTAAGAATCATAATAATAGTAATAGATAAATAAACAAATCAATAAGTAAATAAATAAAGTGATGAGACAATATCTTACCCTTTTTTTCAACACACTACTAAAAGGATGAATAAATTGATAAAAAAAAAAAATTAAACTTTTTCTTGGTTTTCCACAAATTAAATCACTTAAAACCTTTTTTTATTATTTTTTCAAAATGTTCTCTTTTTTTTCTCTCTCTCTTTCTCTTCTCTTGCTTCTTCTTTATTTTTCTTTTTTTCTCCTTTTAGTTTTCTCATCAAACTCTCCTTCTATTTTTTTTAGCAATTCAAATCGTAGCCATTTTTTTTTATAAACATAGTAAGAGCAAATCATTCGAATGTATGATAATCTCACTTTTTAACTTTTGTCTCTTTTATTTTTTAGACAGTAGAGAATTCAAAAAAAAAAAGATGAACATGAACGAAAAGAAATCAAGATAAATAAAAAAATGATAGATCTAAAGCATAAACGAAATTTAAATAAAAAAACAAAAAAGGTGTGATGAGGGAACATGTTATTTATACCTCTTTTCCTCTTTTACTACTTGTAGGTGCTCCAAACGAAGAAGATGAAGGTTCGGAACCCGGAACATAAAGGTCGTTCGTTGTTTGAGGTGCGGATCCTCGGGACCAAATGCCCTACCAAGTGCAACCTCCACGAAAACTAAACCTTATGTTGTATGGGTTTTTTTTTTTTTTTTTTTTTTTGAAAAGAAACTCTCTTATTTTCTTTTGTATTTTCTCTTTTTTTGTACTAGATCTAGGGTTTCTTCATCAAAACTCCTCCCCTTTTTTGAAAACTAAAACCAACAAATTTATAGTCGACCAAGAACATCTTTAACTAGGAAAAAATCAATCAACCAATTTTAAAAGGAAAAAATAAAATGTTGATTAATGAGATTATTTTTTTTAAACAATTTTAAATACAAAAATTCCTTAAATAAAAGATTCTTCTAAAAAATCTCTCCTACATATAATGTTACCTTAATCATTAAAAGGAAAAAATTTGTATTATTATTATTACTAATATTTTTATTTTAAAATAATAATTATTAAAAAAATCTTTTATTTAATTATTTACTTATTATTTTTCAAATTAAAATTAGCATACAATGTGAGAAAAATAAATATAATAAAATAAAATAAATAGGACAAAAATAGGTGGCTACTGTTTGGTAGACAATCTGAATTCTGAACCAAACAGTTCAAATTCTCAAAATAACACTTTTATGTTTTATGTGTATCCAAATTTCAAATTTCAAATTTAAAAAATGCAGATTATATTACAAAAGATAAAAAAATAACTAATATATTATTTCACGTTATAAACTCAATTATTTTTGTAAAATTTAAATATGTATTATATAATGCATTATATATTATATGATATTACAAACTAATTATTATACAAAAAAAATTTAACTTAAATCAAGTTCATAAATTAATTAGTGATGTTTATAAATATATTATCAAACTCATATTGAAAGTTTGTTTAAATTAGGATTTAATTTCTGAATCTGCTACCAAACACATATCTAAAAACATAAAAAAAAACGACTTGAATTTTTGTTTTTTTTATCTATTGTTTTCAAAATTATATTTTCAGATTGCATATTAAATAGGTCCTTAGCATATCGCTATAGCCTTATATGATATAGAGTGATAGTCATCAGAGTAAACATATAAAAGAAAGATCTTTAAGGACGAAATTGAGTTGACAGAGACAACTACCCTCTAACTATCTCCACAATGGTGTGATATCGTCCTCTTTGAGATTCTTTGTTTTTTAGCTTCACCCTAAAAGGCCTCATCATACGTACCAATAGAGAAAGCTGTCCTCACTTATATACTCACGATCATCCCCTTTTTTATCTAACCAATGTAGGACTTTGGTCGCATTCTCAACAATTTTTTCCTCAAACAAAGGACCATCGAGCCTCCCCTTAAATAGTCATCCATTCGTACGACTCTTAACTAGGCCAACTCTTCTACGTCGAAGAACACACCACCTATCCGATAAGTTCAACAACGAATCACATAATGACTATTTTCAAGGCTCCACTACATCTTTGTTCGGCACCTGAGGATTCTATCGGCATGGCTAAGTTAGGACCATAGCTTTGATATCACTTGATAGGGACAACGCCCCTCCAAATATCTCCACAATTGTATGAAATTGTCTACTTTAAGCATATATCTTCATAACTTTGCTTTTGATTTCACTCCAAAAAGTCTCTAACCAATAGAGATAGTTATTTTTACTTATATATTTATGATAATCCACTTATTTAATCGGTATAAGATTTTGGTCGCGTTCCCAAACTTGAGTGACGATATACTTAGTGCATTTCCTCAATGGCGTCCAAAATGTTTCTCTTATGAATTATTTTTACAAAGATAGAGAAAAATGGAGTAAAAAGTGGGGAAGAAAAAGGGCAAATGACGTAAGGTTAACTATAATTATGTGTGGGTCCCTACAGTAATTAATTTCATATGTGTAATCAAATTAGGAGATGAAGCATGATAAAAAGAAAAATGGTACTCAGCCCACAATTTTGCTTTCATTGTTTTAGTAAACGCCTTACATCCTAATAGAATGGATCCACAACAATTTATTCCCATTTTTCTGACTACAACTGTATGTAAACGAAGCTTAAAAACAATTAATGAGTATGCTTCCCTCTCTCCTATTTAATTTTCATAATTAATAATATAATATCAAATAAATATAATAAAAATTTAATATTATTTAAGAATGTTTAATCCATCAATTAATATTAAATAATTTAATTTTAGGATTCTTTTCAAATATAAAAAAATGAGCAAAACTATTTACAAATATAGAAAATTTTTACAGTCTATCACTGATAGATCGCGATAGAATTCTATGCTTTCTATCGCTCAGGCGATATAATTTATTTGCTTGAGCGATAGAATTCTATCACTGATAGACAGTAAAATTTTTCTATATTTGTAAATAGTTTGATATTTTTTTCTGTTTATAGTAATTTCTCTTAATTTTAATATTTGTACATTTATCAAAAAATTCTAAACATTTCTCTCTATTTTATACATCGATGGAAAAACTCTATATTATAGCTTACTCAAAATCTAGACTTCTTAATTTTAATATATCAACTCTAATTCTATAACTCAACTCAATATTCTAAACACTCTTTTAATATATTATATATTATCTTCCATGATAATTACACGAATCTTTAAAAGTAAACATTCATTTGAAGAAAAACATTGATTTAATATATCTTTAATAGAACCATCTCAAAAATTTTGAAATCAAGAATTTGTTTGTAATGACACATAAGAAATGGGGGAGAATAGGTAAAATTGATCGAAAATTAACCAATAAACCGACACATGCTTACTATTCGAACTGTTTTTTTTAATATTTTTCAGAGTTTGGATATGCAAGTTGGGATATGGGATCACTTTTTTTAAGAAAACAAAAAAGAAATGAAAGAAAGAAAAATGAAAGATGATGGGAATATGAAGTTAATGTGGGGATAAAAGTAAGCGTCAAATCAAAGATCAATGGCAATCCCAAATGGAAGATCCTATTTCTCTTGTAGACCTCTCCCCTACTTTCATTGCACAATCATCATTTTCACTCCCACCCTCTTTCATCAATCATATCTTAGAGTGTTACGAAATACCAAAAAACTAAACTTAACTTAAACTGATCTACTGGTTTGATTTGATCTTTTAGTATAAGATTAGACATATTAATTTTTATTTGAAGAAAACTAAAAAATATTGGTTCGAATCGAATTTTGAACTAGAAAAACCAATTAAAACCAAACCAAAGCGAGAGTATGTATACCCTTAAAAATAAACTCTAATAATATTAGCTATTTTTTAGTGTTTTAATTACTATGATGTATATATTTATTGTTTAGAAAAAAGATCAATTATTATGGATTGTATATTATATTTATTTAGAAAATATTAATAAAAAAATAAAATGTCCAATTTCAATTTATAAAAAAAAGAAAAAAAAAGAAATGAGCCCAATTTTAATTTAAAATTAGTAAAAATGACCAATTCACAACAAAATTGTAAATAAAAACTAAATTTTGGAAGAGAAAAAAAAATGTCAAAACCGAAAACCAAACCGATAATAAATCGAACCAAATTAAAATCAATTCATAGGTTTTGTTGTTTATTGGACATCGGTTTGGATCTCTTCTTTATAAAACCAGTTGGTTTGGTTTGGTTCTTGGTTGACTCCAAAACTGATAAAACCGAACCGACTATCACCCCTAATCATATCTATTAAATTCCAATTCCAAATTTCTCTTGATGATCTACTATTTTTATGTTTAGTAGTGTTCATTTCTATCTCTCTTAGAGGGTATTTGAGATGCGAGTTTAATTTTGAAATATGAAATTAATATAAAAAAATCCGTGTTTAAAACACAAAGTTGTTTAGTTTAGAGTTAAGAAAACATTTAGCTAGAGAGAGGAAAATGAGATTTTTTGATAAATATATATATTTAAATAATAAATACTGAGTAATAGATAGATTTAAATTAGTTCTAGGACTTAAAAAAAAAAAACACCTTGCTAGCAAAATGCCAAACGAAAAAGAAAAGGGTAACAAACGGTAGTTGTGTTCTTCTCTCGCATAAACTGATAAAAGTAAGAAAAGAAGACAGATATGGGAAACATAGAGAGGGGAGAATGAAAAAAAAAAAAAAAAAAAAGGGGGAGAGGTTTTTCAAAGGCTGAAAACGTAGAAATAGTAGAAGTAATAGCTAAAGGTACAACACACAAAGAACAGTAAAAAAGGCTAGGTAGACGTAGAACTATAATTCCCATAATTACACAACCAAACAAACTGTATATTATCTGTTCCTTTGGGTTTAGCCCTGCCACCTTCCAACTGCCACGGCCAAAACCCCCATTCCCCATTCCCATTTCCATTTCCATGCAAACCCAATTTCTGCCATTTTTTACCCTAAAACTAAAACTCTAAAACCTACCCTGTGGACCTTCATTCTCCCCAGTTTTTTACCATTTTGGAAACCTAACCTAACATGCTGCTTCTTCCAAAATTTTGTACATTATTATGCAGCCTTTTCTGAACCAAAATATTTCAATAAGGGTTTTGCAGAAGAGAAGATATTCCCCTTCACCAACTTGGGTTTGGGATAATATATGCATTTTTTCTGAACCGGTATAGCTTAGCTGATTATTATATGTGGATTTATTGTGTTGTTCTATCAGTGGCATTGCCTGTTGGGGTTTCAATTTTGGTTGTTTTTGTGTAACAATAATCCTCCATGTTGACCATAACATAAGGGATTTCTCTTTCGCTTTTTCGTGTTTCCCTTTTCTTTTTCGTTCATTTTCTGTCCTCAGGGTTTTAGCCTTTGTCAAGGGGTAGTTTCGTCATCTAATCTTTGTCTAATAAAGGAAAAGAAAATTACTATATAATATTATTTGTCTTTCATGAATATGTTTCAAAATAATCTTTGAAGTAGAAACTTTTTAAAATTTTCAAACTTAAATTTAAACATGAAATTTGTGAGAAATGATGATGCCTTAAAATGATATGACAATCCAAACTTCAACGACTCTCCATTTTCATTTGAAATTCTAAAATAGATATAAATGGAAGTTCTTTTTTTTCAATGTCAAATCGAATAAAAATTTTGAAAACAAAGAAATATATATATACCACATGAAATTTTTTTTATCGAAATTTCGAGATTTCTAAAGCTTCGAAATTTTGATCGGGAGAAATTTCGTTTTTCTTCCAATTTCAACGAAATTTTGAGATTTCGAGAATATTTAAATTCCCCCATTTCGACGAAATTTTGAGATTTTGAGAAAATCTCGATTTTTTTTCTTCTGATTAACTATATTAGCTCAATTCAAAATTTTCGATTTTATAGTTTTGATTACACACAATTTTATAATTTTACATACCAATGTCATTTTCGACAAAAGATTTAAGAATTTTTTTTGTGTTGCTTTTTTTAATTTCCAACTTTTCTCAATTTTTAGTCTTATTTTCCACCCAAAATATTCATTTATAAAGAAATTGAATTTGAAAAAACCACAAAAAATAAATTATATTTATTTTTAAGCTCAATCAAACTTGTTTCATTAAATTTTCACATTATTTCATTTTATTATTGAATTGACGTGAGTTTTTTCTTTTAGCATCCAAAATTTTCATAATATTTACATAATTTTATCTCAAAATATTTATAAATTTTTTATTATTTTGTCATTATTTTTTAATTTTTTTTTAAATTTCTGCTCTCGTATCAATAGTTTTACTTAGATATTTACAATAGATATCTGAATATTGCCTTACTTTATACACACATTTTACCTAATTTGATCCACTAAAATTTTGTTGAGATTTTTTTTATTTAATATTGTGGTTACTAAAAAAATTAGGGCAAATAAAAAAAATACTCATGAAGTATAGGGCAGTAGTAACACTGTAAAAATTAAACCCTTAAACTATATTAAATGTAAGAACCAAACCATCACAAATATGAAAATTAAACCCTTTTTCAACTCAATCTCTCTCTTACATTTCTTATTTCTCTCTCCTCCTTCCTCTCTCTCTCTCTGCCCTTCCACTTCTCCCTTGTTTGATCATTCTTTTCCGTTTAGATGGAGTGGACTCGCATGAAAATTTGGGGATTTAAAACACACACACTAAAACCAGAAAACCTATCACCATCTTCGTTTTTCCTCAGCATTCACACAAAAACCAGATCGTTGGGTGGGTGATTCAAGGGAGGAAGAAGTGGGAGGGAGAGGGAGAGATTGAGGGAATGATTTAGGTCTAGTTTGATAACCATTTAATTTTTAGGTTTTAGTTTTTGACAATTAAGTCTATAAATATCTCTTCCAACTCTATTTTTTTTTTTACTTGAATATCTACTTTTTTTTACTAAGTCAATTTTTGAAAACTAAAAAAAATAATTTTTTAAAAATTTACTTTTGTTTTTAGAATTTAACTGTGAATTTAACTCTACTACTTAAGATTGATACAAACCATGATAAAAAAATGAAATGAAATAAGCTTAATTTAAAACAAAAAACGAAATGTACCAAACAGGGCCTTAATTTTTATATTTGTGAGAGTTTGAAGATTTGATTTTTACACTTGAAAGTTTAATGATAAAATTTTAACACTTAAAAATTTTAGGATTTAATTTTTATAATCGAAAGTTTAGGAGTGCAATTGTTACTATCATCGTATTTCAATAATGATATTTCAAGAGACACATTCCAATGAAGATAAAAAATAATTTTTATTGGGTTGCATCTTTTAAAAAACGCAACAAGTATAATGTAAAAGGACCAAAAGCTGAATTCAGAAAACTATATATATAAAAAAAAAATGTAAGCAAACGTGCTTTGTAACCTTATAATTGTTGTGTGTTTTTTTTTTGAAGATGGGCAAAATCCAATATAAAGATTAAAAAAATGGCCCTATTTTTAGAGATAGGTTGAAAAGAACCCACATTTGTATGAATTTAATCCTGAGTTTTATATATTTGAATGTGATTTTAGTTAATTGAATGAAGTTTGTGAAGAGTTTGAATTGAAATAATAGGGAAGGGAGGTAGCTGAACAATAGAGTTGAAAATATGGATTGTGCGCATTGCGAGCTACAGAGCTACACTTACCAAACCCAAAACTATCCTCATTTTAGTTGCATGGATAATATAAATTATGTAACAAGCTTGTTATCATCACATAATTGGGAGCTTATTGTTGAAATTAAATTAATCTAGACTTCACCAATATATCATCAATGTATTTGGTAATTCATGTATCTAACTATTCTTCGAATCTAAACTGTTCAAGTATGTAATAATGTAATTCATGTATTAAAATGTCTAGATTAATTTAATTTCAACATCCTCCCTTAATCTAGACTTGAGCAACTCCAAGTTTTTCTCTGAACTTTACAAACAAATCAAACTTCAATGCCTTTGTAAAAATGTCTGCCACTTGATCTTGAGTCTTGCAATATTTCACCATCACTTCTCCATCATTAACTAAGTCTCTGATAAAATGATACTTGATTCTAATATGCTTGCTTCTTCCATGAAAAACTAGATTCTTTGATAATGCTATAGCAGATCCATTATCACAAAATAAAACAGTCTCACTTCTTTGAGTACACTTCAATTCCTTCAACATCCATCTAAGCCATAAAGCTTGACATCCAGCTGTAGATAAAGAGATATATTCTGCTTCGGTGGTAGAAAGAGCAACAACAGGCTGCTTCTTTAAACTCCATGAAAAACACCTGAACCGATGCTAAAAACATAACCCGATGTACTTTTGTTATCATCTACATTACCACCCCAGTCACTATCACAAAAGCCAAACAATACTGATTTTGAAACTTTATTGTAATAAATTCCAAAATTAATGGTTCCACAAATGTAACGAAGAACTCTTTTACCTGCTTCCCAGTGACTTCTTTTCGGGCTTGTCATGAATCTACTTAACATACTTACAGCAAATGAAATATTAGGTCTTGTTGTCGTCAAGTACATCAAGCTTCCAACTAAACTTCAATACAAACTTGGATCAACTTCTTCTCCAATGTCGTCCTTGCTCAATTTCAAATTTGCATCTATGGGAGTGTTGCAAGGAAAAGCATTTTCCATCCGGATTTTTTTCAACAAACCATGATCATACTTTTGTTGTGAGATGACAATCTCTCCATCTTTTTGATCAACTTCAATTCCGAGAAAATAGTGGATGAGACCCATATCACTCATTTCAAATTCTTTTTTCATGGAATTCTTAAAATCATCACACAAAAGTAAATCATCAACGTAAAGTGAAACGATAAGAAATTTGCCATACTTATCTTCTTTAACATAGAGTGCATGCTCATATGGACACCTTTGAAATCCCATCTTCAGAAAGAAACTGTCAATGCGACTGTACCAAGCTTATGGAGCTTGCTTCAATCCATACAAGGCCTTTTTCAACTTGTACACCTTTTCTTTTTCTCCTTGTTTCACATAACCCAAAGGTTGTTCAACAAATATCTCTTCCTTCAAGTATCCATTCAAAAAAGTGGATTTTACATCCATTTGATAAACATTCCATCCATTTTGAGCAGCTAAACATAAAATCAATCGGATGGTTTCCATTCTCGTCACAGGAGCAAATATTTCTTCGTAATCTACACCATATTCTTGCTTGTAACCTTTTACAACAAGTCTTGCCATGTATTTTTCAACTTCACCATTTGACTTCAACTTTGTTATGTACACCCATTTTACTCCAAGAGCCTTCTTATTGACAGGAAGCTCCATCAACTCCCATGTTTCATTTCTTTTTATCGCATCAATTTCTTGATCCATTGCAATCTTCCATTTTTCATCTTGGATGGCCTCATCAAAAGTTATAGGATCAACACCAGCAAATAATGCAAAATTAGCAACATGATCATCGTCAATTCTCCTAGTAGAATTATAAATATCTTGAATATTCCTCATTCTCCTTGGTGAGATTTCATCATTACTTGTGGAAGATGGCACTATAGACGAAGATGATGCCACTGCTTGAATTTCTACTTGCTCCGAGGATTGAGCATCTTCATTCCCATCCATGCTAACATGAAATGGACTTTCAGCTTCACCAGCAACATCCCAGCTCCAGGATTCATCTTCATTGAAAATCACATCCCTGCTGATAATAATCTTTCTTGACACAGGATTATACAACCGATAAGCTTTAGAATTCTCATTATAGCCTACCATAATACATTTTTCAGATTTATCATCAAGCTTGCCTCTTAGCTGATTTGGTATGTGAGAATAAGCTATACTCCCAAACACTCTCAAGTGACTAAGACATAGTTTCTCACCACACCATGCTTCATAAGGAGTCATACCTGGAACACTTTTTGTTGGAGCTCGATTCAAAATATAAGCAGTAGATGCAACAAAATCTCCCAAAAACTCATATGGCATCTTTTTTGCTTTTAGCATACTTCTCGCCATCTCTATGATCGTTCTATTCTTTCTCTCTGCAACTCCATTTTGTTGTGGAGTCATTCGAGCTGTCATTTGATGATGAATTCCTTGCTCCTTGAAAAATTTATCAAAAACTATATATTCTCCACCACGATCAGATCTCAAAGTTTTTATCTTATGACCACTTTGATTCTCAACTAAAACTTTGAAAGATTTAAAACAATCAAATGCTTCAGATTTTTCTTTCAAAAGATAAATCCACAACTTTCTGCTGAAATCATCAATGAAGGTTATGAAATATAGATTACCTCCATTTGATACTGTATGCATGGGACCACACAAATCTGTATGAATCAACTCAAGAGGTCTGGAGGCTCTCCAAGCTTTTCCAGTTGGAAATGAATCTCGATGATGTTTTGCAAGTATACACACTTCACAAATATCTGTCTCATGGTTTATATTTTGTATGCCCCTCACCATATGTTTTTTGCACAAATGAGATAGCGATCCAAAATTCAGTGACCATATCGAAATGCCAAAGCCAGGATGGATCCTTAATATGCTGCTAAAGCAAGATATTTGACCATATGTAAATTTAAGAGGAAACATCTTATTAGCAGTCATTTTTACCTTGGCAATAAGAACACTAGTCTGATCTTTGATTGTACATACACCACCTTCAAATGAAACATTTAGACCTCGCTGAAGCAGTTGGCCAATACTCAAAAGATTATGCTTCAGACCTGGAACATAGAACACATCTGTAACTCGTTTTGTACCTTTTTTTCGTCTTTACAAGAATATTACCTTGGCCTTTGACTTGCAATCTAGTGTCATCACCAGTTTTTACTTCACTTTGGAGAGATTCATCCAATGTAACAAATATAATTCTATTTCCTATCATGTGGTTACTACAACCACTATCAAGATACCACGTAGACTCTACAACGTTGTCTTGAACGATACATGCAAGAAATAGAACGCCTTCATCATTTTCTCCTCCTTATGCATAATGGTGTGAAATTTCCATCTCCATTTTTCGGTGCCCCACCATCTGCTTGAAAATGGCCATACTTTTTGCAGTTAAAACATTGAATGTGAGACAAATTACCTCGACCATCTGTTTGATTTCTGCCAAAGCCTCTTCCTCTTTCGCTTCCTCTGCCTCAAGATGATGAAGAGCTTTCTTGTGAATTTTCTGAATTTCCACCATTTCTATTATCATAGTTTCTTCCACCTCCGCGCCTTCCACGACCACCACGTGTTCCACGTGAACCGCCTCTGAATGAAGTTTGCATCTAAAAAGCTTCCTCAGGATTAACATCAAATTGTTTTAATCTAAGCTGATGGGATTGAAGAGAACCCATTAAGCTATTTACGGACAATGTGGATAAGTCTTTTGATTCTTCAATGGCAACAACAATATGCTCAAACTTTCTTGGCATACTTCTAAGAATCTTTTCAACTATTCTTGATCACCTACTCTTCACCATTTGTTCTTAAACTATTGACAATCGCAAGAATACGATTGAAATATTCTTCAACAGTTTCGGTCTCTTTCATCTTAATGCCATCAAATTCCGATCTGCGGGCTTGTAGTCTTACCATTTTTACCTTATCTTCTCCTTGATAGGTGTATTGTAAAATATCCCATGCCGCCTTTGCAGAGGTAGCTGTTGAAATTCTCTCGAAAACAAATTCATCAAAGCTTGATAAATGAAGAATAAAGCCTTCTTGTCTTTCTTACGATTTTCTCTCAACTCAGTAAGTTGTTGATTTGTGAGTCCATTTTGATTCTCGACTTCAGTATATCCTCTTTCAACAATATCCCACAATTCTTGTGAGCCATATAACACTTTCATCTGAATACTCCACTGATTGAAATTCTTCCCACTAAATCTTGGAAGTTGGGGTTGCAACATGCGACCATTTGAAGCCATCTTTAATCCTCGCTCTGATACCACTGAAGCAGAATATATCTCTTTATCTACAGCTGGATGTCAAGCTTTATGGCTTAGATGGATGTTGAAGGAATTGAAGTGTACTCAAAGAAGTGAGACTGTTTTATTTTGTGATAATGGATCTGCTATAGCATTATCAAAGAGTTCAGTTTTTCATGGAAGAAGCAAGCATATTAGAATCAAGTATCATTTTATCAGAGACTTGGTTAATGATGGAGAAGTGATGGTGAAATATTGCAAGACTCAAGATCAAGTGGCAGACATTTTTACAAAGGCATTGAAGTTTGATTTGTTTGTAAAGTTCAGAGAAAAACTTGGAGTTGCTCAAGTCTAGATTAAGGGAGGATGTTGAAATTAAATTAGACTCAAGATCAAGTGGCAGACATTTTTACAAAGGCATTGAAGTTTGATTTGTTTGTAAAGTTCAGAGAAAAACTTGGAGTTGCTCAAGTCTAGATTAAGGGAGGATGTTGAAATTAAATTAATCTAGACATCTTAATACATGAACTACATTATTACATACATGAATAGTTGAGATTCAAGGAATAGTTAAAAAGATTCTTAGAAGTATGCCAAGAAAGTTTGAGCATATTGTTGTTGCCATTGAAGAATCAAAAGACTTATCCACGTTGTCCATAAATAGCTTGATGGGTTCTCTTCAATCCCATGAGCTTAGATTAAAACAATTTGATGTTAATCCCGAGGAAACTTTTCAGATGCAAACTTCATTCAGAGGCGGTTCACGTGGAAGACGAGGAGGTGGAAGAAACTATGATAATAGAAATGGTAAAAATTCAGAAAATTCACAAGAAAGCTCTTCTTCATCTCGAGGCAGAGGAAGCGGAAGAGGAAGAAATATTTGTTGAACAACCTTTGGGTTATGTGAAACAAGGAGAAAAAGGAAAGGTGTACAAGTTGAAAAAATCCTTGTATGGATTGAAGCAAGCTCCACGAGCTTGGTACAGTCGCATTGACAGTTTCTTTCTGAAGACGGGATTTCAAAGGTGTCCATATGAGCATGCACTCTATGTCAAAGAAGATAAGTATGGCAAATTTCTTATCGTTTCACTTTACGTTGATGATTTACTTTTTTACTGGAAATGATAAATTGTTGTGTGATGATTTTAAGAATTCCATGAAAAAGGAATTTAAAATGAGTGATATGGGTCTCATCCACTATTTTCTCGGAATTGAAGTTGATTAAAAAGATGGAGAGATTGTCATCTCACAACAAAAGTATGCTCATGATTTGTTGAAAAAATTCCGAATGGAAAATGCTTTTCCTTGCAACACTCCCATGGATGCAAATTTGAAATTGAGCAAGGATGACATTGGAGAAGAAGTTGCTCCAAGTTTGTATCAAAGTTTAGTTGGAAGCTTGATGTACTTGACGACAACAAGACCTGATATTTCATTTGCTGTAAGTATGTTAAGTAGATTCATGACAAGCCCGGAAAGAAGTCATTGGGAAGCAGGTAAAAGAGTTCTTCGCTACATTCGGGCTTTTGTGATAGTAATTGGGGCGGTAATGTAGATGATAACAAAAGTACATCGGGTTATGTTTTTAGCATCGTTTCAGGTGTTTTTTCATAGAGTTCAAAGAAACAGCCTGTTGTAGCTCTTTCTACCACCGAAGCAGAATATATCTCTTTATCTACAGCTGGATGTCAAGCTTTATGGCTTAGATGGATGTTGAAGAAATTGAAGTGTACTCAAAGAAGTGAGACTGTTTTATTTTGTGATAATGGACCTGCTATAGCATTATCAAAGAATTAAAACAGTCTCACTTCTTTGAGTACACTTAATACATGAATTACATTATTACATTTTCAAGCAGATTGTTGGGCACCGAAAAATGGAGATGGAAATTTCACCACGATGCATAAAGAGGAGAAAAATGATGAAGGCGTTCTATTTCTTGCATGTAGCGTTCAAGACAATGTTGTAGAGTCTACATGGTATCTTGATAGTGATTGTAGTCACATGACAGGAAATAGAAGTATATTTGTTACTTTAGATGAATCTCTCCAAAGTGAAGTAAAAACTGGTGATGACACTAGATTGCAAGTCAAAGGCCAAGGTGATATTCTTGTGAAGACGAAAAAAGGTACAAAACGAGTTACAGATGTGTTCTATGTTCCAGATCTGAAGCATAATCTTTTGAGTATTGGCCAACTGCTTCAGCGAGGTCTAAATGTTTCATTTGAAGGTGGTGTATGTACAATCAAAGATCAGACTAGTGTTCTTTTTGCCAAGATAAAAATGATTGCTAACAAGATGTTACCTCTTAAATTTACATATGGTCAAATATCTTGCTTTAGCAGCATATTAAAGGATCCATCCTGGCTTTGGCATTTTCGATATGGTCACTTGAATTTCATATCGCTATCTTATTTGTGCAAAAATCATATGGTGAGGGGCATACAAAATATCAACCATGAGACAGATATTTGTGAAGTGTGTATACATGCAAAACATCATAGAGATTCATTTCCAACTGGAAAAGCTTGGAGAGCCTCCAGACCTCTTGAGTTGATTCATACAGATTTGTGTGGTCCTATGCGTACAATATCAAATGGAGGTAATCGATATTTCATAACCTTCATTGATGATTTCAGCAGAAAGTTGTGGATTTATCTTTTGAAAGAAAAATCTAAGCATTTGAATGTTTTAAATCTTTCAAAGCTTTAGTTGAGAATCAAAGTGGTCATAAGATAAAAACTTTGAGATCTGATCGTGGTGGAGAATATATAGTTTTTGATAAATTTTTCAAGGAGCAAGGAATTCATCATCAAATGACAGCTCGAATGACTCCACAACAAAATGGAGTTGCAGAGAGAAAGAATAGAACGATCATAGAGATGGCGAGAAGTATGCTAAAAGCAAAAAAGATGCCATATGAGTTTTTGGGAGATTTTGTTGCATCTACTGCTTATATGTTGAATCGAGCTCCAACAAAGAGTGTTCCAGGTATGACTCCTTATGAAGCATGGTGTGGTGAGAAACCATGTGTTAGTCACTTGAGAGTTTTTGGGAGTATAGCTTATTCTCACATACCAAATCAGCTAAGAGGCAAGCTTGATGATAAATCTAAAAAATGTATTATGGTAGGCTACAGTAAGAATTCTAAAGCTTATTGGTTGTATAATCCTGTGTCAAGAAAGATTATTATCAGCAGGGATGTGATTTTCAATGAAGATGAATCCTAGAGCTGGGATGCTGCTGGTGAAGCTGAAAGTCCATTTCATGTTAGCATGGATGAGAATGAAGATGCTCAATCCTCGGAGCAAGTAGAAATTCAAGCAAGCATATTAGAATCAAGTATCATTTTATCAGAGACTTGGTTAATGATGGAGAAGTGATGGTGAAATATTACAAGACTCAAGATCAAGTGGCAGACATTTTTACAAAGGCATTGAAGTTTGATTTGTTTGTAAAGTTCAGAGAACAACTTGGAGTTGCTCAAGTCTAGATTAAGGGAGGATGTTGAAATTAAATTAATCTAGACATTTTAATACATGAATTACATTATTACATACATGAATAGTTGAGATTCAAGGAATAGTTAGATACATGAATTACCAAATACATTGATGAATGTTCATGTAATATTGGTGAAGAGTCACATGTATTGATATTTATTGTTGATGTCTTTTGATTTACTTTCCTACTAGTATAAATATGTGTAAGATTTTTCATTTGTGAAAAGCAAGAAGGAAAAATAAAGTTTATAAGAAATATTTAAGTTCTTATTTCTCCTAAATTGTGTGAGTAAGAGAACAATCTTCTTCTCTTGTCTCTTGATTTATATTGTGTGGGTTTACTACGTTTCCAACACTTATTTCAGTTAAAGATTAATCGCCTCGTCTGGTACCAAAATTCTATGTTTCCTCAATTGTTTATTTTCTTTTACATATTATATTGTGGTTATATCATAATGGGTGTGACTCTCAAAATTGCAGAGTGTAATGGTAAGCTCGACTCAATCATTTCTCTTTTGGTGTAACTTCGCCAGCTCGACTAGTCAACTTAGAATTAAAGGATTTGACTTTTTCTTTTTTAAGATGTGTGTACCTTTAGAAAGGCTCCTATTTTCTCTTGTACTTGAGCCTACTTGTGAACTTTGGGCATTACCTAGGACAAACCACAACAAAATCAATTCCACATCTTTTTCTAAAATTTGAAATATTGGTTTTGACAACTCTTTTGGTGTGGAATAAATTCTACCAAAAATAGTTGCATATATAAAATTTAAATAAAATCTAGGTTAATTAACAATGATAACAGCCTCTTATATACCATCATATAATTAAAAAAATTATTCAAAAATACCACTACAATATAACTCTCTTATAATAATAGTTGATGATGTATATTAACTGGATGAAGGTTGACTTACCTCATATAAAAGGTTAAAAAATATCATTTTGGCCTCTGTATTTTGAAGTTTGTCCAATTTTTGTCACTGTACTTTTAAATGTCCAATTTTAGTATCTATGTACATTCGAAAAATCTTAAATTTAGTCCATACTATTTACTTATTATTGATTTAAAAAAATGTGATTTACTAGCATTTTCACTTTAAAATTTGAAAACATATTCACATAGTATATATATTTTTAAAAGAAATCTTCATTAAACCATTTTCTTGCATGAAATTATTGTTATTAATTGGTAGGGGTGTTCGTGGGTTGAGTTAGGTTGAAACACCTTTTAGACTCTAAGTTTCTTCAACCCAAATAATCCTAATTACATAATAAACACAATCCAATCCAACCATGAAACATTTGGATTGATTTAGTTGGTGTGGGTTACTCAGGTCATCTATTAAATTTTGTTCTAAAAATAAGTAAAATGTTAATATGTAAAAATTTTAGTTAATTATTTTCATATATTAAATTAAAATTAACGACTCAATTTCAATTTATATTAAGAAATTTTTCTTTCCAAAATGCTAAAAGTTATTCTAAAGAGTTATTGGAGAATAAATTGTCAAAAAGATCATCAAATTAAAATAAATATATAAATATATAATTGTATTATAGGTAAATAAACATACTTTTTAAAAGTAATAATAAATTCGGGTTGGTTTAGGTAAACCCATGAACCAACCTATCTCATAAAATTTTCATTTATTTGAATCTAACTCAATCCAAACCGTACTGGAGTTGGGTCGAGTTGATCGAATTTTTTTGGTCATCGAATTTTTTGAACAATATTTAAAATATATGGACTAAAATATAACCAACCTCAATGACAAAAATCATATTTTAACCTAAAGAAATAACTTATATAATATTTTCATAGCAATATCGAAAATCATATTTTAACCTAAAGAAATAACTTATATAATATTTTCATAGCAATATCGAAAATTGTAGGTGAATAATCCAATGCATGGGAGTGTAGCACCTTCTATATTTTTTTTTTAACTTTTTTTTTTTTTTTTTTTTTTTTTTTTGGAGAAAAGGAGTAGCGCCTTCCTATTTATAAGTTTATAACTTATAGGCTATAGCAGCCGTTATTTCCATAATATATTCGACGGTTTGATCTCTTTGTTTAGAGAAATGAATATTTTAACGGATCAAATAGATTCTTAAAAGAAAAAGTTCTTAAAAAAAGTAACTAAAATGGTAAAGATTGTTAAATGTCATTATAGAGGGATATATTTGTTTTATTTTTTTTTAATAATAAAAGTTGCAATATTACCTAACTTTAAACTTTTTTTATAAACATTTGTAAATTAGTATTGAAGTAGAAATTCAATAAAATATTAAATAAAAATAAAAATTTAAAACAGTGTAGCGATGGTTTAGAATAATGCAACGATCTAAATTTATGTTCTAAGTTACCATTTATTTGATATTCCAAAAGAGTTTTTACTCCAATTGTAGTTTTGAAATATTTATAAAATCTGAAGAGTAATCTTGTAACTTTTGAAAGAATATGACTTTTTAAAAAATAAGTCACCAATATTAAATGTATCAATTTAAATTTGGAATTAATATTGTAAATATTTAAAATTGTAATTTTCACAAGTGTATCAATTTACAAAGTCTTTCATAATTGTTTTAAAAAAATGTCAGACTTTAATTATTTCAATTAAACTCATAAATTACCATGATTGAATCGATTTTAGACTAGTTATTAATATAAATCATTGATTGAAAATTGTTCATGTATCAATTCTTACTCGTGTGTAAATTTCTTCGAATGTAAAATTGACAAAATGGATGGCTAGAATTGATGCATGGGTAAAACAAGCATAACTCAACCGACATACACATTGTGTTTGTGACCAAGAGATTTATTATTCGAGTTTCTCCACCTATTATTACTACAAAAAAATAATGCATGGACAATTTAAAAAGAAATTTCAAAGTTACCAAGGGAGTGTTTAATTTGGCCCACCAACTTCATAAGTCTACTCATCGACTTTAATAGTTAGTTTACTATTGAAATTTGCACATTTATAAAAAAAATTTATTTTTTTCTTCTTTTTCTCTTTTACACATTTATCAAGAAATTCTATCTTTGCAATTCTACACTCTAAACATAGATTTTCTAAGTCTAAACTTTCAAATTTAATTCAACATTTTAAACACTTCTCACAGTTTAATTTACTTTGTTGATGAAAATATATTAGTTTAATTGAGAAAGATATAACTCTCGAGTCTCACACCATATTTTATCTAAAGAAGTATATAAGTAGAAATGTAAAGAAATATATAAGTAGATCTATACTGAAATGTAAAATTAAAAAATTCATACTTTTTCGTACTTATTATTATATATATATATATAATTTAGCCTAATTTTCGCAGGAAATGGTAGAAAGAATGAAAGAAAAGTGGATTTACTGGGGAAATATGAAGTGATGTGACAAGAAGATGTGATAGGGCAATGAGTGGAGAGAATATGGAGTCTATTAATCCCACTTCCAAAGCATTTTTTTAAATTAAAATATTAATGTATTCATTTCTCATAAAAAGATTTAAAATAATGGATATGAAATAGGCTTGGGTATATCCTTTTAGGGGGATGTAGTAAAAAAAATTAAAAAAAAAGAGATATAGTGAAAAATATGAAGATATAGTTTAAACTTACACTCATTTCAAAACAGTGTTTGGATTAGGAAGGAGTCAGTGACATAATTAGATTAGAGTGTGTCAATCCAATCGCTTTAAATTTGATTTACAAACCATAATTATCACATTTCAAATCTCCTTCTCACACGCACACCTAATAACCTTTGTTTTCTCCCTTCCTTGCTTCTCACATCCTCATTATTAAAGGGTGTTGACTTGTAGGATCTGTTTGTTTATATTGACTATTTAAGTATGTATAAATATTTTTTTTAATATATAAATACTTATTTAAATATTGAGAAAATCAATTCAAACGCATCTATAATCTTCAATAATATAAATACTTATTTAAATATTGAGAAAATCAATTCAAACGCATCTATAATCTTCAATAATAAATTGCTAAAATAGTAGCAAATTCTGAAATATTTATAAAACTAAGGGGCTATTTAGCTCACTGAAATATTAACTCCCCACGTCAGGTAAAATGACATATGCACAGTACATTGATATGTGATCTCTCTTCAGATGTTTTGGTTCTCTCACTCATTACTCTCTTTAGACGCTTTGAAACCTTCGTAATCTTCATCTTAGATTTGTTTGATTCTTCCATGGAGAAGGATTTTTCTTCGCCAATCGTTGCTCAGGTCGAAACCCTCACAAACTTCATCTCAAATTTTTTGTATTCTTCGATCAAGAAAGGTCATTTTTCTTCTCCGATTTGGTTCTCTGATTGAAACCCTCACAAACCTCATCTCATATTTCTTGATTCTTCCATGGCGAAGGGTTTTTTCTCCGAAACTTCATCTCAGATTTCATGATTCTTCTATGGAGAAGGATTTTTTCTCTTGATCGTTGCTCAATCTCACTCCCCTTGCCACTTCAACCATGACCCACGACAGATCCTTGTCAGTTCCTTCGTTTTCCTCATGGATTTGATATTCCCCTCGTTCATTCATAGTTCGCTCCTTGTTTAGGTTTGTGGGGTCAAATACACGTTCGATATGCGTAAGGAAATACATGGTAAGGGTCCATGGGTTCCAAATCAAAGTTAGGTGGGGGGGAGGGGGAAGAGGTATGTTTTCTAAACTCACACGGGCCAATGATGATTCCATTCCCACCTCTTGATTCATAATGTAAAATCTTTTAGAGGATTGATTTTCAAGATTGATTGTTTTGTAATGAACTAGATCTAACTTTTCTTACACAATCTATGTCATTTTCTTCATATATATCGATTTGCAATCTATGAATATGTTGGATGTTCTTATTTGCATCTTGATTTATCCATTTTTTTATTAGGTTGTTTTGCTGGATAAGATCCCTTTATTTATTTTTTTAATTTGTTTTGTACGATGCTTCCATTCTCACTTCATGATTTAATTTGTTCTTCTTTTTTTTTTTTTGCTTCGATATGAATTAGATCTAAATTTTTCTTTCATGATCCATGTCATTTTCTTCATGCATAGTGACTGTGGATATGTGGATGTTCGAATTTGTCAATTGATTTCTCTATTTTTTTATTAATTCATCTTGATGGATGGGATCCTCTGGTCTTTTTTTCATCTAATTTTTTTTCTAACCCATTCTAATTATATATAATTTTTAGTAATGTTGATCATTCATGGATGTGTCATGTCTCTCATCCTGTTGTTTTCATGAATTTGAATATTTGTTTTCGATATGTACTATTGCTATAGTTAATGTCTTTTGTCTGTCTCATTAGTATAACATTTACTGCAGCCAACCTTCATTTATTATCTTTCTCGTTTACCTATTGAACCACAATTTTTTTTAACATGAAATACACCCAAAATTGATGTCTGAGGCCGGTTATTAGTGTTGTCATATCTTCTTTTTAATGCTTTATTGGATTAGATGACTGTGTTTATGCTCACCATTACTTCTCACACCATCAATTAATAAGATTAGGTGGTAACCACCACCTTTATTCTCCTATAAATCACTTGTATCCCACGTTCTATACTATTGAGAAATCTCCATTGCCTACTAATCTCCTTTGTAGTCTGGTGAGTTATTCCTAATAGCCATCCTTGGCTTTTTTTTTCTTTTCATTATATGTTTTCATGGTTTCTTTCCACCCAACTTTGTGTACTAATGTTCTATACTTTTGGTTTTCAAGGTCCATCGGCAAACTTGCAATCTCTCTCATTGTAGATCTCCTTCTGCACCATTCGAACGAAATAAGGTAATTTGATTTAGATATACCCAACTCCCCCCACCCCACCCCCCTCACACACACACACAAAAATAACCCCTCTTACATTTTTTTACAAAGATTTGTCGTTTGATCTTAATACATTATTTTCTGTTATATGCAGGCCTCAAACTAATTCATGAGGTACTGCTAAAAGACCAGAGCCTATCACAAACGAATGCACTGGCAATAGGTGGAAATGGTTTGAGGTATTACAACGATGGTATCTCCAATCATGGTCAAGTACTAGGTATTTGTTTTTCAAGGAAAACAATTTTGTGACTGTTTTTCGATGTATGAACTTAAACAGAATTGCCTGGGTGCTTGGATGACACATACATTAAGGTGAATGTAAGTGTGACCGATTGATCTCGATATCGTACCAGAAAGAGTGAGATTGCCACAAATGTGCTTGCAGTCAGTTCTCCGAATGGAGAGTTCATATTTGTGGTGCCAGGATGGGAAGAGTCTTCAGCCAATTCTAGAGTGCTTAGAGATGCAATTTCTCGACCTACCGGATTGACGGTTCCCAAGGGTATAGGCTTTTGTAACTACATTTTCTGTGTTCAAAAGTAAATAGCTTGTCAATTAACTATATGTATACCGTGTCTAGGTTATTACTACCTATGTGATGCTAGATATCCCAATGCCGAGGGATTCTTGACACCATATAGGGGAGAACGTTATCACCTTTCAGAATGGCGTGGTGCTGGAAATGCACCGACTAATCCAAGAAAAATTTTCAACATGAAACACTCATCTGCTAGAAACTGCATAGAAAGAGCATTTGGCATACTTAAGGGTCCGTGGGCAATCCTTCGTGGGAAGTCATTCTACCCAGTGAAGGTCCAATGCTGAACAGTAACAACATGTTGTTTGCTTCACAACCTTATCACTAGGGAGATGGGCCTAGCTGCAATGTTTGATGCACCGGAGGATTCAGACTCTTCATCTTCTCAACTCGACGATGAAAACATTCAATTTATTGAAACGTCTGACGAATAGACTAGCTTTAGGGATGACTTGGCGACCCGAATGTTCAATGCATGGGAACAAGCACCATGAAAAAATATTTTATTATTCGAATTGGTTTACTTTGAATTAAAACTTCCTTTGAAATTTAGTTCATGTTTTTTTTAAGCTTAAACAATATGTTACCTTCAATTACATGATACTGTGCTTGTTTGTTGGTGTGAGTTATGAAAACTTTCTTTCGTATATCGTACTTATAAATTTGTTTATCTATATGTTCCCAAAATTTTAAATTGAGTTAGATGTATGCATGTATGTAGCTTAATGGCAGGATGTGAGAGAATCAAGAAACACATTTGGTCTAAGGTTGAAGATGCAAAGTTGGTCGAGTCATTACTATAATTGGTTGAGAGTGGGTGGAGAGCTGATAATAGTACTTTCAAGCTTGACTATTTACAATAAATTCACCGTTTGCTGCACGATAAAGTTCCTAATTGGGGCATAGGGATAGCCATAGTAGAGTGCAAGATTAGGTTTTTAAAGCGACAGTATATAGCGATTGCTGAGATGTTGAGTAACGCATGCAGCAGATTCAGTTGGAACGAGGAGTTCAAGTGTGTAGACGTAGAGCATGACGTGTTTGATTTATGGGTTCAGGTAAGACAAGACATTACAATATATTACCACAATTGTTATATTTTTTACTAACATATTATATATTCACTTGTAGTCCCATCCCAACGCGAAGGGTATGAGACATAAATCATTCCCTCACTATGATGAACTTTCCATCGTGTTTGGAAAGGACATGGCTACTGGTGACGGTTGTCAAACCCCTTTGGATCAAGCATTTGAAACCGATGATCATTTGGAGGATGTTAGGTTGGGATCACAGGATAATGAGCAGCTTGACCAGGGATTATCTGAGAACATATCGACAGTTGATGGTATGGATGAGGTTTTCTCAGATACACCGACAAATAGGCGTGTGGGACCTAGCAGTGGTTCGAGAGGCAGCAAGCAAAAGAGGATTGTCTTCCAATTTGAAATGTTTAACCTGGTACGAACAACAATGGACATCAATGAACAAAAGTTGGATAAGCTCGTATTATGGCAGAATGAGAAATATGAACTGGAACCCAGAAGATGAAAGGAAGTCATCAATCAGATATATCAGGTTGATGGTTTGGAGGAAGCTGATCGGTTGGCCCTTATCGATATTAAAAAAACAGACTGTTTCCTAGCAATTCCCTCTCATGCGAGAAGAGGATATTGCCTACATATGTTAGGCAAGCCGAACTGATCTGAATGATGTATAGATGATTTTGTAGTTTTTTTTTGTAAGCGAACTTGACAATTTGTTGACCATATATATATTTTTTGTGTGCATGTAAACGAGCGGTAAAATGTGGCTCGTTGATAAGGTATTGCATAATTTTGTATAAAACATGTAATATGACCGTCAATATAGACATCTTAATATGAACACATTTTGGTGATGTATTCCACATAATATTTAAGTCAACAGTTATGTTCACCAAATTAATTCAAATAATTTTGTCAAACTAAACAAACCAACTAATAGGAAATCAAATTTTTAAAATGATTGGTTTTGTATAAAAATAATATTAGGAATTAATGATCCAAAATTAAAACACTGACCATATTTCAAGATCAACCATAGATGTGTACTTCAAAAAAAATGAAAAAAAAATTACAATCCATATTTATTAAAGCAAAAAATGTGTAGAGTTATTGAATAAAAAATTTTCTAAACAAGAATAATCATCATAATATCTGTTTATTTATATTTAAAAAAACGGTACCAGATACCACTGACATATGAACTTAACTCTGCATCCTCAAACACATAAAAATGAATTCAGGGTAAAACAACTGTGCACCCCAAATACAGACATATGAACTCTACAGATATTATATCTCAACTCAGCGTCCTTAATAGCCTCAATGATTTTTTCTTAATCATTATTAAGTTGTATCTTGTTAGGAAAAAAAACATAATTAATAAGGTAAAGCTACGCCTAAACAACCAATTGAGTTGCATCTATTGAAGAGATGCAACCAAAATAAAAATCTCAATCATACAGTTTTTTTTTTTTCAGTATTAAGATTTTTTTAATTTTAATTTATTTTCTGAATTTAGATTAGAAAATTTAAATATAAATGATTTTTTTTACCGTATCAAATTGAATAAAATATTTGAAATAAATTAAAATATATAAATTCAAGTAATTGACATTTATTGACATTTTTAATTTAATATTGTGTGGTTACTAATACTCCCATTTTTTTCAAGAATAAAAAAGTAAAAGTAAAGAAAAAAAGAGATAAATTATAATATGACTCCTATTTGAATAAATTTTTAGTGATATCTCTAAAGAATTGAGATTTTAGTAAATTTAAAATTTGACAAAATTATTTTCTTTCTTCATAGTACTTTTTTTTTCAAGAATGAAAGAAAAACCTAAAATAAAAAAAACAAAGACCAAAAATTTATTATAGATAATAAATCATTAAAACACTAAATCTAGATAATGCTAACATACAATTAATTACTTCTGTTGGAGAAGAAATTTTAACTAATTATAAATCGCTACGTTATTTCACAAATTAATGATAAAATTACAAATTATTAATTTTGAGGCCAATTCTGTCAACATGTGTTCCAAATAAAATTGAAGACAAAAGTTAGCTGATCCCGATGATGTCGTGTGTCTTTGCCTTAACCATTGGATTGAATCAATTAGTTTAGTCCAATTCAAGTAGTAATATTTGAGCACATGTTTCAATTGAGCCTAAAAATAAGCTTAATTTATCCTAAAGGTCATCCAAGTCTAAAACCCAATCTATTAGGCCCAAGGACAAGTCATGGACCTACCAAACCCAAGTCCACTTAAAGCCCATGAAAATTCTATAAATAGGAGTCTTACCCTTCATTTTGGAGAGATTGGAAGAACTTAAGAATGAAGTTCTGAAGCTTTGAACATTTCAAGTTTTGAAGACGCAAGCTTTGAAGTTCTTAAGCTCTAAAGTCTGAAAATCAAAGCTCTCAAGCTTATAAGTCAAGTCCTAAAAACTAAACTGATATGAACCGTCTAAGGCGTCAAACTATTATTTATGTTTTATTTAATAATTTTGATGTAATTTTAATATTTTTCAAAATTTATCCTTTCTAAGACATATTAAGTAGGGGCAATTTTATCTTTTTACTATAATACATTAGGTTTTTTAATTAATTAATTTATGTATTTTTATTGGGAGGCTATATAAGGCCTTGCTATTAGGTAGTTTGATAAGTTAAATTTTACAATGAATAAAATTTAGCCTTTGTGCTTCTTTCAAGTTTAGCGGAAGAGCTTATTGAATTTTGCAATTCACATGTTGAGTTGCATGCCAAGAAGATTCAAGTGGGATTGATCATCCTATCTTGTGGAGTGTTCAAACCTTGAGTAGAAGACTAGTTCTCCTTATCTCTTGGTGTTCGATCAAAAGGTAATCCAACTCTAATTTTTCTTTTGGATTGACATCAATTGATTTAGAGGTTTTAGAATTTGATATTAGGGGTTCAACAAAAGGATTCCTAATTTTCAAATTGTTAGGGTTTTCATATGAAAAGCTCACAAGCTCGGAAGATTTGGAGACCGAAGTTCCAAAGATCAGCTTTTGCTCTTCTAAAGATCTAAAGACTAAAGCTCATAAAACATATAGAAGACCAAAATACTTTTTGAAGCTCTTGAAGTTAGAAACTCCATAAAACAATCCAAAGTAAAAGTAAGAGACTCCAAAAAAAATCTAGAGAGAATTCAGAAAGTAGAACACTCCCCAAATTCTCGAAAACAAGTTGCTAGACCCTCGAGACAAATCAACATTCAAGAACAAGCTACAAAGTCTTTAAGAACAAGTTGCAAACCCCTCAAGACAAGTTTATTTTTTTGAGAGAAAACATCAAAATATTAAATATTAGAGATTGTATTAATTATACTTAAATCAATACAAATTCAAAATTCATTTCAATGAATTAAATTTCTCCAAAAATCTTATCCATCAATTACCAATGTATATGAAGTATTTTTTTTAGCATTCGACATTCAAAATGGCTTTATTTAGAATAAAGTATAACAATAGATTCATAAATATCAAGCGTCAAATATGAATTTGACTCTTTTTTATTTAGTTTTTCTATAACAAAAAAAAAAAAAAAAAAAAAGAGATGGAAGCATTAGTAACCATGATATTAAATTGAAGATTTGTATGATTAAAAGTGGATAAAATTTAATAAAATTGTATAAGTATAATATTTTAAAAAAATTATTCAATTTGATATGATAAAAAAAACTCATTTATATTTAATTTTTTTAAAAAATTATTTTTTCATGAATTCTAATCTAAAGTTAAAAAATAAATAAATTTAAGAATAAAAGACATATATTTATTATCTATATAATTTATGGTCGAAATTCTGATTAACTATCTTTGCCTTTAAAGTTATAATATAAATTTTTGGGTAAATATCAATTTATACTCCTAAACTTTGAAAGTTGTATCAATTTAAACCCTAAATTAATAATTGTATTAATTTAAACCCTGAACCTTCACAAGAGTGTATTAATTTAAACCCCAAACTAATAGTTGTATCAATTTTAAACTCTGAACTTTATAAATTTATCAATTTAAATCCTCTACTATGTTTTATTTGGATACACTTATGAAAGTTTAAAGTTTAAATTAATACACTTATGAAAGTTTAAGGTTTAAATTGATATACTTATGAAAGTTCAAGGTTTTAGTTGATATAATTATTAGTTTGGGATTTAAATCGATACAACCCCAAAATTCAGGATTTAAATTGATTTAATTGTTAAGATTTAAATTGATACAACTCCCAAAATTTAAAAGTATAAATTGATATTTGCCCTAAGTTTTATGTCAATCGAGCTATACTTATTTTGACATATTTAATTCTCGTTGAACAAAGAAAGAAGTTTGAAAAAAAATATACTCTTAAATTTTGAGGCTTTTATCCATTTAAAACTTAATTAGTAATTTTAGCTGTTGTCAATTTCTTTTTCTTTTAAAAAAAAACTTATTTCTTTAAATCCTACCAAATTAAGAAGAAAAACTATCAGAAAATTATGTTTAATATGTAAGAAAAAATAGAAGAAGATGATGAGATGAAAAATTGTTTTGATTTAATGAAAAATCAATATTATCTACTTAATTTACGAAGTTGTCTTAATTTATATTAATCATTATCTGTGAAAATTATACACTAACGATTCTAAAAATAAAATTATAATAAATGGTTTAAGTTAATAAAATTATAATAAATGATTTAAGTTGATTCAAACATAAAAGTTTACCCCTTAAATAGGTATAATCATATAATTATTATGTTTGAATTTAAATTGATACACAGGTAAGGTGTATAAATTGATATTTTCTATTTTTATATTCTCACTTTTCATTCTAATTTTTCGAATTTCAAAGAATCTAACCGAAACACTGGATAGTCAAGTGTGCAATCCATAATTTTGGTGATTTTTCCATAATTAGATTGTAAATAATTAAATAGGATTAACAATATAGATTCTCTTAATATCCCACTCATATTTTAGAAATGTCTAAACATCCTAGGTTCTATATCAATATGGACAAATGAGTTGGATTTTAAGATCAAATTACTTACAAGTTTTTTTTTAAATTTTATTATTATTATTTTTTTTATTAGACTTGAAAAACTAATCAAGGAAAAAGAAGAATTTTCCATCCACACACAAGATATAGAAAATAAAAAAGAAAATATTATGCTACAAATTAGGAAATCTTCATTAAATAAAAAACAAATCAACCTTTGTAACAAATTAGAAAAAATCTTCTATAAGCATGTCTCTATCAGATTGTTGATAGCTCTCTAAATGAGCTATCTTAGTGCCTCTAATATTGTTTGTTTATGATGTTTAAAGTGTTTATATTTTCATATTTGTAGGATCTTGAGCAATTCATGTATTTAGGAGTGTTGTGGGCCGTTTGAGACTAATTTAGAGCAATTAAGAGCTAAATAGAGCTACGAGACTTAGAAAGAGTGAAGATGACCAAAATAGCCCAAGAAGCATGGCGCAGCTGCGCTGCCCGACACCATGCTCATTGCTATTTCCAAAGCCAACAAATTGGGCTGGCGCTGCTGCGCTACCATGCTATGTGCGCGTATGGAGAAGAACCAGGGCCGTAGCGCCACCCTGGTGCTATAGCACTACGTTAGAGGCCGAGGGCCAATTAGCGAATAGCGCCACGGTGCCAATTCGATTACTTTATATACTTCTTTCAATTTTAGGGTTAGGAAGAGAGTTTTAGGCGATTTTTAGAGCACTAGGCTCGGTCTTGGCCATTTTTGGCTAAAAAATCCATGAGATTTCTTCCATTTTTGAGTTATAATCAACATTATGGCGTCAGAATTCACTTGAAGATGACTGGGTAAAGGCTTAGACGTCGATTTTGAGGTTTATTGGACATTTTTTTTATGAATTTATGAGATGTCAATGAATGTTTTATGAGATTTTCCGATTTCCTCTTGTTTTCTATTCTTTGCTTGAATATCTAGGATGAGCATGCTAGTAAATTTAATTGACAACTAAACCGTTAATACTCGTATGTTCATTCGCCCACACTGTGCATGTTTTAGTTATCCGTAATTATAACTATAGCATGCTTAATTGAGTAGCAATAGATTTTGGTTGTAGTTATGGTTCGATTGCTAGCTTTCATAAGATCACTTAGTAATGAAAAATAATGAAATCTAAAGAATAGAAATACGTTAGGTTGGATTAGGTCAATTTAGCCTAATGTCTTAATCAATCCATGAGCTTAATGCAATTAGCTAAGTCAAATAGTCTTGTGTTTCAACCCTTAGTTAATTTAGGAATCGACATCTGCGTTGGCTTTCTATAGGGAGTCTATCTTGTTGGAATTTTTGCCCTAAAGCCTCGTAATTTATTAGTTGATTAATTTAATTATTAATTATGCAATATTAATTTATTCATTAACCGTAAAAATTCAAGGTTATTATGTGAAGTCTTGAAAATGTATGTAGTTGACATACGGGTGGATCATGTTGAAGACATAACCTAAAGGTCTATAGTATATGGATAAGGTTGGGTGCCTTATCCTGGTAACACTATGGATACGACCTACTTTGTAATAGTTACAAATGGTTTGATCCAAACCATTCATGTGGAGACATGTGAGTGGGGTGTCCTATACAAAGAGTTTGTATAAGACCGGATCGCGAAATATTTAATCTCTCTTTGTAAATCTGTTAATGATGAGATTAATGTTTCATAGGATGATCATGTGCGACTCGATTTTAATCCTGAGTGACTTATGAACTCCTGTCTGTGAGGTTAGTCCTTTGATTTGCACGGGTGAGAGTGGCCCGAGTTGCCGACTCAATAAGCCTACCATTTTGGGGACTTGACTAAATAGGGAGCTGGGAACATAAACTTTACAAGATGGAATTCACTCATTCCGCATAGAGTAAGTAGATGAGTAGTTCCCTTAAGTGCTGATTTCGTGTCTTGAATAAGGGGTCTCACTCTCTCACGGGCCCGAGAGGGACTTAGTTTATGGTTGGACAATAAACAAATTGTTCATTAGAGAAATCAGTGGTGCTTAAGGAAAAGATGTAATTACAGGGGTAAAGCAGACATTTGGCCCAGCTGTAATTATGAACAACTCGTGAAGGATCAACTTGTTTATACTGATTATGTCCATGGACACAACTTGTCCTACAGTGCATAAGAGTTCAACTATGGGTCTATAGTGGTTTGCCCTATAGTTAATGAAGGAAGGTTAATTTAATTAAAGAGTTTAATTAATTAATCTTGGATCATTGGAGCTTATAATCTATAGGTCCATAAGGTCCCCTTGCTAACTCACCACGGACCAACAAGGATCAACTATGTTGAAAGAAAAATTTGAAATGTTCAAATTTATGAGGAAATATATTAATTGTATTGGATACAATTTAATTACATGATTTATTATAAAGTTTATTTGAATGAGATTCAAATTATAACTTTATAATATGGAGAATTAATTTATTTGAATATGATTTAAATAATTATTTATTTATTTGGATGAGATCCATATAAATAAATAAATTATTTAATTTGAATAAGATTCGAATTAAATAGATAATGGGAGAATTAATTTATTTGAATATGATTCAAATAATTAAATTATTTGGATGAGATCCATATAAGAAAGTTATTTAATTTAAATAAGATTTGAATTAAATAATTGGAGAGAGAATTAATTAATTTGAATTGTATTCAAGTAATTATTTATTTAATTTGGATGAGATTCAAATTAAAGATTCTGCAGAAGAAAAATATTTAAATATGATTTAAATATTTTAAACCATTTAATATGAGATATTATTTGGGTAGATATTTATTAATATTAGATATTATTAAATATTTAAATCTTTGCAAAGGTTATCTTAATAGGATTAGGAGTAACTATAGAGTTCTATAAATAGGGCCCTTGGGAGCTCTGATAGAACCCACTCGGCACACTCTATTCTACACACTCTCCACAACAATAATCTTCATGATTACTCTAAAACTCTTCCTCTAGAAATTCTCCCAATTTTCTTAGAAAAGTTCTAAGAAAATTTTTCTCTCATTCCCTTTATTCTTTCAAGAAGCGGTTCCCACAAACTGGATCCTTGCCAGAGTCATAACGAGGAAGATCTTGTGGAATTAGAAGAATTCAAGAAGGAGACTACCGTTTCGAGGAGAAGATTTTTCTGCATTTGTGGATCGACAAAGGTATGATGTTTAACCTTTTCTTGTTTTTTTTTGTATTTTTAATTCTTTCAAGAAATCAAAGAATGCGATCACACGCTTCCGCCGGGATTCAATTCCCCTCATATCTAGCATTTCTAGGCAGTCGATTAGGTTAGATAATTGGAAAACTCATTAACTAAATTCATAAGATGAATCTAAAGGAATTGAATCCTCAGCGGAAGCGAGTGATCGCCTCGTGCCAATAAAATTCTTTGTGAAAAACTCAAAATACAGAGAAAAATAGAGAATAGGATAAACACAAAATTGTATTACATGCTTTAAGGGAGAATTAAACGAGAAAAGATATTAACCTTTGAAGACCGTCTTCTTGGTAATTCTCCTTTTCTTCACCGGAAATCACGAACTCCAAGTTCTTTCTCTAACTCAATGCCCTTCCTAGATCACGAACTAAACAGCAAGACACCACCACAGGAACTTCTTTGCTATTCTCAGGATAAGAACCAAAGAGTTTGGGCTCTTTAATTTTGGTAGGGAAAGAAATTTTTTTTTAGAGAGATTCGTTCCAGAGAAATTTTGCAAAGAGAGATTGAATAACCAAAAACACTATGTTATCCAATCTCTGCCAAAACTTTCCATTAACCTGTTATATGAGAGAGAAATAGGAGTTATTCAATAACTTCCCATCATCATGTAGAATAACTCTCCTTGAAAGTTATTCTCAATATTATTAATTTAATTTTATTAAATCTAATTTAATATAATTAATTAATTAATTAAATATCACATATTCAATTTAGAACACCACTCCCAACAATCTTCCACTTGTCCTAAAGCTAGTGGGGTGTACAATACAAGTAAAGTACACAAATACAATAAACTAGGGCATAACTCATATGCCTAATAACATTTTCCATTTGTCCTAATCAAGATGATGCATAGCTCGTAGGTCGAAACTCTCCAGGCGACCCTAGAAAACTTTAGCCACGAGAGCCTTTGTAAATGGATCAACAACATTGTGCTCCAAAGCGATCTTTATGACGATCACATCTCCTTGTTGTACAATCTCCCGTATCAAATGATACTTTTGCTTTATATGCTTCCCGAGCTTGTGGCTTCTAGGCTCTTTGGAATTTGTCACATCACCGTTATTATCATAATAAAGGGATCAGTGCATTTACATGTTAGGAACAACTTCCAGGTCTGTCAAAAACTTCCTAAGCCAGACAACCTTCTTAGCAGCTTTACGAGCATCTACATACTCTGCCTCCATGGTAGAGTCAGCAATGCAACCTTGCTTTGTGCTACGTCAGACTACAGCTCCTCCATTAAGAGTGAACACTGATCCTGATATGGATTTCCTAGAATCCCTATTAGTCTGAAAATCAGAGTCAGTGTATCCTGTAAAGATTAAATCCTTAGCTCCATACAAAAGCATTTAATCCCTTATTCTCCAAAGATACTTAAAGATGATTTTAATAGCGGTTCAGTGATCAAATCCTAGATTGGACTGATATCTACTGACTATCCCAACTGTATAGCAAATGTCAGATCTTGTACACAACCTGACATACATTAGGCTGCCCACAGCCGATGCATAGGGAATCTGTTTTATTTCCTCAACCTTTTGAGGAGTCTTAGGACAATGTTCCTTAGACAATACAATTCCAGGCTGAAAAGGTAATAAACCTCTCTTGGAATTGTGCATCGAATATCTGACAAGCATCTTGTCAATATACGATGCCTGAGACAAGGCCAACATTTTGTTCTTACGACCCTGATGATTTGGATCCCTAGAACAAACTAAGCCTCACCCAAATATTTAATTTAGAATTGGGCGGCTAGTCATTTCTTTACATCTGTCAGTAAACCTACTTCATTCCCAATGAATAGGATATCGTTCACATACAACACTAAGAAAGCTATTCAATTGTTGATGATTTTCTTGTAAACACAAGGTTCATCAACATTCTGGTCAAAGCCATAAGACTTGATCGCAGTACCAAATCTTACATTCCAAGATCGAGATAGTTGTTTCAATCCATAAATGGATCGATTAAGTTTGCAAACCATTTGCTATTGACCTTGTTCAATAAATCCTTTTGGTTGCTTCATGTAAATGGTGTCTTCAAGATTACCATTCAAAAAGGCAGTCCCGATGTCCATTTGCCATATTTCATAGTCATAATATGTGACAATGGACAAGAGAATCCAGATAGACTTAAGCATGGCAACAGGTGAGAATGTTTCTTCACAGTTCATTCCCTCAACTTGGGTATAACCATTTGCCACAAGTCTAGCCTTGAAGATTTGCACCTTACCATATACACCCATTTTCTCTTGTAGATTCATTTGCAACCTATAGGTTTTACCCCACAGGTTGATTTACAAGATCCCAGACATAATTGAAGTACATTAACTCTATTTCTAGATCCATAACTTTAACCCATTCATCTTTGTCCACATCATTCATTGCCTTACCAACTCAGTCCATTACAAAAAGACCCAATTCTCTTAGATCTAGGAATAATTTTGAAAGCTATGTTGCCTCTTCCAGTGATAAGTCCAAGTCTAGTTATGCCAAAAATAATGTGCCTAATGAAACATGGCACCAACAACTAGGTCATGCTTCAAATCGTGTTCTTTCTTATGTTTTTCGCAGTTGTAATTTGTAATTTTCAAATAAAATAAATCATTTTTTTAATGCTTGCCAATATGGAAAATCTCATATTTTACCTCTTTCCTCTTCTAATTCTCACACTACAAAACCATTTGAGCTTGTGCATTGTGATCTTTGGGACTTTGCTCCTGTGAGCTCCACAGATGGCTACCGTTACTACATAAGTTTCATCGATAATTTCACTCACTTCACACACATTTATCCTCTTAAACTTAAAATTTAGGCCTTGTCTATGTTCATTCAATATAAAACTCTAGTCGAAAACAAATTTGAAACAAAAATAAAAGTTCTTCAGAGTGATTGGGGAGGAGAATTTTGGTTTTTTTCTCCCTATTTAAAAGACAAAAGTATTGAATTTCATCATTCTTGTCCTCACACAAGTCAACAAGATGGTATTGTTGAGTATAAACACCGACATATTGTTGATATGGGTCTTATGCTTCTTGCTCAAGCTTCCATGCCTTTATGTTTTTGTCTCTGTTGTTTTCATTATCAATAGGTTACCTACTCCAATTCTTGCTAACATTTCACCTTGGGAAAAAGCTTTCCACAAAAATCCCAAGTACTCATTTCTTAAAGTATTTGGGTGTGCTTGTTTTCCATGTCTTCATCCTACCAAAAACATAAATTTCAATTTCATAGCTCTCAGTGTGTGTTTCTTGGTTATTGTGAAACCCATAAAGGTTACAAATGCTTAAGCTCAAATGGTTGTATTTACATATCTCGTAGCGTGATTTTTTTAATGAAATTGAGTTTCTTTTTTAAAATAGTTTTTATTGGGTTTTATGACCTAAAATTCGTAGATAGTAATTGTAATTATTTGACTGTCATTAATAAAAAGTTACTAATGTTATTTCAATCAAAGTTACTGAAAGTGTGTATTTGTTTAACCCTAAAATCCAATAAACTAACATCCTAGGCTGTTTTATGACTCTTGAACAATATGTAGAGATATACGGGGATCAATAATCAAAATGCAGCCTAAAGGGTCTATAGTATAGGGATAAGGCTGGGTACCTTATCTTGGTGACACTATGGATACAACCCACTTTGTATTTGATACAAACGCAATGATCCAACACGTTCATGTAGGAGACACGCGAATGAGGGTATTTTATGCATTGAGTTTGCATAAGACCGGACCACAAAATAGTAACCACTAGATGTAACTCCATTGACTAGTTAGGTTTCTATTTTAATAGGATGACCTAGGCAACTTATTCTTAATCTTGAGTATATTATGAACTCCTTTTCATGAGAGATTGCCCTTTTATTTATGTGTGAGAGTGGTGATTTGTCGACTCAATATGTCTACCATTTTGGGGAGAAGGCCGAGTGGGGAGCTGAGAACATAATTATACAAGATGGATTTCACTCCTTCCCGACTTTAGGGTAAGTAGATGAGTGTTCCCTTAAGTGGTGTCTTTGGGACTTGAACAAAGGGTCCTACCCTCTCACTAGCCCGAGAGGAGTTTCTGTTTAATGTTTGGACCATAAACATGTTGTTCATTAGAGAAGCACTAGTACTTAAGGATTTAGAAGTAACCCAGGGGTAAAACAGTAATTTGACCTAGCTGGTGTTACGAACACTTGTGAATGACTAATTTGTTGTTATTGGTCTGTATTCGTAGACACAGAAATATATCTGCAATGAGAAGAGTGCAACTGTGGGTCTATAGTGAAATGTACCCACAGTTAACGAACATTGATTAATGTGGTTAATGAGTTTAGCCAATTAATTTCATATCGTTGGAGCTTCTGATTTGTAGGTCCATTAGGTCCCCTTCCTAGCTCGTAAAGTGAATTGAGGTAATTATATTTTGAATTGAATTTGAAATGTTCAAATTCAATTTGGGAAATAATATAATGTACGGTGATACATTATAATATAAAGTTAGGCAAAATACACTTTTGGTCCCTAAGGGTTGAACTAAGTGTCTATTTGGTCTTTGAGGTATCAAAATAGACACTTTAGTCCCTGAGGTTTGGTTAATGGTTCTAAATGGTCCTTGGACCGTTATTTTGACTAACAAAGAATGATGTTGAAGTTAAGTGCTGAGTGTAAATTGATGATTGAGCAAATATATTAATTTAATAATAATTTGATTGATGACATGGCTTATTCTCTCCTTATCTTTTTTCTATCTTTATTTTCAATTTTTTTCTAAATGCTCGTTCTGTTCCCAGACTCACTCCGTCAATGTCTCCAGCTCCAATTCGCGTCCTTTGGTTTCATCTCTTCCTCTTCCCACTTGGGTTTCTTAATCTTTTCCTTCATGAGCAAATATTGGTGCCTCACGCTTTTGACTTCGGTAGAAACATCTTTCAAGTCCATGAATGCACCATTATAAACCTAGTCTTCTTCTTCCTCTTTTCTTTCAAGCTTCTTATTGATTCTTTGCATCCTCTGATTTTTTTTTTTTTGCTAGAATTTGTTTTCCTTTGAAGAAGAATCTCCCAAAGCGTTACTCTCTTGAATTTACATGCTGAAATGAGGAAGAATGTGAGAAAGGAAGCAAAATGTATTTTGGGTGTGATCTTTAAAATGCAGCACGGGTCCAAAATTGCCACCTCTTTTAGTCCTTTATTTTTAACAATCTCAAGCCCCAAAAATAAAAAAATTGAACAAAACCCACATCGAAAAACCACCAAATTCAACGATGGAACCACAAATTTGTATAGATGAATTGGAATGAGAAGGTGATTTTGAAAAGAGATTGAAACAAATCTTTAGAGAAAAAAGGTACAATTTGAAGAAGTAGAGCTTATGAAGAATCACCCTAAAAAACTTTTATCGATGGAAGTAAAAACTAAGACTTTTCTTTTGGAATTTAGTAGTAATTTGGATTTCATTATCACAACTTCCTCCTCCGGCATGATCTACTCAAAATTGCCTCCATGACACCACACCATCATTTTCCCTCTAGTAGGAGTTCGAATCAGACCAGTATGGGGAGGACATTGGTTGGAGTTTCGTAACCAGTTGTAGTGTGAGGCTTCAAGAAGTTTTCATAAGAAGAGGACGAGGACAAGCCGAGGGATGGCGAATTGGAGTTGGAGATGTCAGTGGCTTGGTTCTTCTTGGATCAAAATAGACATTTTGGTTCTTTTGGGGGCATTTTCATGGTGAGAAAATCCAGACTATACAGAAACATAATGAAAAAATCGAAAATGAAGATAGAGAAGAGAAATCAGAGAATAAGCCACGTCACCAATCAAATTATTATTAAATTAATATATTTGGTAAATCATCAATATACACTCAACACTTAACTTCCACATCATTCTTTGTTAGTCAAACTAACGGTCCAAGGACCATTTAAAACCATTAACCAAACCTTAGGGGACTAAAGTGTCTTTTTTGAAACCTCAGGGACTAAATAGATGATTATTTCAAACCTCAGGGACCAAAAGTGTATTTTACCCTATAAAGTTTATACTTTATAATATAAACTTATATGAGAGATTATATTTGAATATGATTCAAATATAAGTTAAAATTAAATATGTAATATTTAATTTAATGGTTAATTAATTATTTAATTTATTTATTTTGAATAAATTAAATTAAATTAAAACCATAGGTTAAGTGAGATAAATTTATTTAAATATGATTTAAATGAATGAATGTATTAATTTTGATTTAATTAATTATATTAATTAATTAATTGATTTTTATTTCATTTAATCGTTAAATGAAATAAAGGAAATAACTTCCCATGAGGGAAGTTATTAGATCGTGTGTTCTTCCACGATTGATGCTCTCTCTCTAAATATAACTTGCAGTAGAGATAGATTAAGTTTTTTCTTTGCAGAAACTCTAAGTAATCTCACTTCTCTGCAATTCTCTCAAAATAAGAAATTCACAATATTTAGGGAATTGTTCTTCCCTATGTATTGGTTCCCACAAACCAGTAATTTCAACCTTTTCAGAGGATAGGAAGGAAACCCTTGGTGGTGGTGTTCACTTTACAGAAGCGATCTTCAAGTTTAAAGTAAGTTGGTTTTTTCCTTCCAAATCTTAGAGAAAAACATGTTTAACTTAGGTTTTATTTTACAGTAGTTTATGAAATCTCTATATTTTTTGCCAGTGTACTGGTATTTCCAAAATCCTAAATTGATTTCGAGATTAAGGTCTTGATACGTTTTCGTTGCGCTAGGGCTTTTATCCTTGTAGTTTTCTCATTTCTTCTCCCCAAAATCCAAATCCTTGTTCTTTTCCCAAAAACTCTTCAAACTCATCCAACAAATTGCCCATTAATATCACTACCTCAATAGGACAAAATGTTTCCATAAGTTGACCACCTGCAGACAACACTTTTCCCTTAATTTATGACCAAACGTGTTCTACCATACAAAATCCTCTACCTAATGATGACCCACTGCCACAAGCAAACTTAGATGACCCACTGCCACATGAAAACTCCTCTGCCTCACTTAATTTCCTACCGCTTGAACCCATCTCCATTAATTTGTTCACTTCCACAGATTCTCCTAAAACTACCACAGTTCACGTCCTTGCAGCGTCTCCTTCAATGTCTTCTTTACCTGAATAAGTGACAACTCCAATTCTTGGTGAGGTTGGTGATGGTATTTACCCAGATGATGACACTTTCGATGTGTTCGAGTCTGCTTAATTCGATTCTCTTGACAATATTCTTCCAGTTTCAGAATCAGTGTCTGCTCATTCGATGCAAACTCGATCCAAAAGTGGTATTATTAAACCTAATCCTAAGTATTCTTTCTTTGCCACTACTGATCGTTGTTTAATTCAGAATGAACCACGATCTCTTGCTGCCGCTTTGAGTTCTAAACATTGGCACCAAGTTATGGTCACTGAGATGAGTGCTTTATCTAAAAATCACACTTGGTTTCTTATGACTCCATCTGCAAATCAGAATTTAAGTGAAAAAAAATGGGTTTCTAAAATCAAGCGTCATCCTAATAGGAGTATACACAACTATAAAGCACGCGTCGTTGCTAAAGGTTTTCATCAGAATCCTGGTACTGATTTCCATGAAACTTTCAGTCCTGTTGTTAAGGCTCCTACCATTCGTGTTATGCTAACATGGGTTGTTTCTCATTAATGGAGTATTCGGCAGTTGGATATAAATAATGCCTTTCTTAATATGCATCTTGAAGAAGACATTTATATGAATCAACCCGATGGTTTTGTTGGTGACAAAAATGATCATTTTGTTTGTAAGCTACATCGCTCTCTGTATGGATTAAAGCAAGCTCCTTGAGCTTGGTTTGATAGACTCAAGACAACACTTGTTAAATGGGAGTTTTATAATTTCAAGGCAGATAGTTCTCTTTTTTTCATGTCCTCTACTTATGATCACATGTTCGTTCTTATCTATGTTGATGATATCCTTGTTATAGGCTCTTGTGATGTTCAAATTGCGAAGTTTATTACTCAGCTCCATAACATTTTTGCATTGAAAGATATGGGTGGTTTCAACTATTATCTTGGTGTGGAAGTGCATTAGTCTCTTGATGACATCCATCTTACCCAGGCAAAATATATTACTGATCTTCTCGATCGTCTTGGTCTTTCACACATTAATCCATGTCCAACACATGCTATCACTGAAAAACAACTATCTCTTTCTAATGGAGATTCAATGGACAACCCTACATTGTATCGCAGTGTTGTTAGTGCCCTTCAGTATCTTTCTCATACTCATCCTGACATATCATATATTGTCAATAAGCTCAAATGGTCAGACTACCAGCATCTTTAGTGACATGATTTGTAGCTCCACTGTTGGCTAACAAATTTGAATCATTAAGGGTTTTCAGGGTAGCAACAAAGGCCGATGCATTGGAAGAACCTTAACCACCATTTCCTCTAGGTTTATTAAACTCTTCTTCATATCTGTGATAGTAGACATGTGTCGTATGCCCAAACCTTCCACAAGCTTGACAATAAAGAATTGCGTTTGACGGAATCCTAATTAAGTTTGTATCAAATACCTTTCTTAACCATACTTTCACATTATGTTAGGAAGATTCATTCATGTACCCCTCCTAAACTTGGAATGTTACAGAGTACTTGAGATTGAAAGATCAAAGTGCAAAGGTTTATTTCTCCTTGAAAGAGGTCGAAATATAGTTAGATAAAGGTTCAATCTGTTGGCTTTTTGGCCCTTAATCTCAAATTAATTAATGTTTTGATAATAACAAACCTGATTTTGTTTACTAACGATTTTATTATTTTGAATAGCTCATAGCGTAGAGCTTGAAAAAATGATTCTGACGCTTCTTGAATCACTCAAATCAGAGTTCAAACGAAGAAGTTATCGCCGAAATAAAGTTAACGGAAAAATACCCTAAGTGGTGACGTGGCCAAATTAATCATCAAATTAGAATAATTAAGGAGTGCCACTTGGAGCCATAGAGGGAGTGACACAAGGGGCTTTATTTTTATAATTGGTGGATTTCAATTTTATTTAAAAGAAAATAAAACTAAAAAGATATTGATTTTAAAAAAATGGTTTTACAAAGAAAATAAATTTTATATTATATATATGTTTGTGTCTAACGGCTAGTTGTTTTTAAAAGCAAATGAATTTATTATTATATATGTTTGTGTCTAACGGCTAGTTGATTTTAAAGTTAAAACGAAAATTACTTTTTTACTTTTAATGTCAATCACTCAATTTGCTTTTTACACAATCCAATGGCTCAAAATCAAATTCAATTTTTTTAGTCCACTTCCCCCTCTTTTTAAACTTCATCTTCCCCAAAATTGTTTCAACTTTTTCACACTTTTCAATTCTCAAAATAAGCAAAAGACCACCATTGTTGCTCTCTCTTCAAACTTCCAATTTTTATTCTTTTCATCTTATTTTTGACAGAAATTTCTATTGTGTTGTGAGGATTAAAGTGTGTGTGTTCGCACGAGGTTTCCTGAGAAACGTGTTTCGTAGAGCTGAACTTGTGTTTATATAAGTTTGATGCGGATGTGGTTCGATCTCTAGTACTTGATCCTCTAATTCTCTCTCAACTGTACGCGTACGCTTGATGTATGGAAGTGGAGCGCGTGGATGCACGTGAAGTTGGAGTCTTGGATGGATGTATGCGCGCGTACGCTTGATGTATGGAAGCGGAGCGTGTGGATGCACGTGAAGTTGAAGTCTTGGATGGATGTATGCACGCGTACGCTCGATGTATAGAAGCGGAGCGCGTGGATGCACGTGGAGTTGAAGTCTTGGATGGATGTATGCACGCGTACGCTCGATGTATGGAAGCGGAGCGCGTGGATGCACGTGGAGTTGAAGTCTTGGATGGATGTATGCACGCGTACGCTTGATGTATGGAAGCGGAGTGCGTGGATGCACGTGGAGTTGAAGTCTTGGATGGATGTATGCACGCGTATGCTTGATGTATGGAAGTGGAGCGCATGGATGCACGTGGAGTTGGAGTCTTGAATGAATGTCTATATGCGTACGCTTGATGTATGGAAGCGGAGCGCGTGGATGCACATGAAGTTGGAGTCTTGGATGGATGTATGTGTTCCAAGGAGCTTCAGTCTTCAAGTGTGTGATTCAGCTTCAGGAGTTAGGGAGTCTTTTGATTGTAGGGAGAATTCTCTCTAGGCTCTCTGAGGGTAAAATTTCTGAACCCTGCACGTGCGCTTGATATATGAAGCGGAGCGCGTGGATGTATGTGTACCCGTGCGCTTGATGTAGGGAAGCAGAGCGCGTGGATGTATGTGAAGTTGGGGTCTTGGAGGAACGTATGTGTTCCAAGCAACTTCACGTGTGATTCAGCTTCAGGAGTTAGGAGTCTTCTGATTGTAGGGAGAATTCTCTCTAGGCTCTCTGAGTATAAAATTTCTAAACCTTGTAAATGAAGAGAACTTCTCTATTTATAGAGTTCTCAGGTGGGCTTTATGGGCTTGGGCTTGATTGGTCTATGGGCCTTGCCCATTAGGCCCAACTAATTAGATTTGGGCATTTGGGCCATTCGGGCCAAATTAAGTCTATTTTTGGACTTCATTAAATTTTAGCCCAAACATTAATAATTAATTGAACCAAAAAATAATTAATTTGATCCAACGAAGCATGACGGAAACACGTGACACCATCGAGATTACCAATTTTCGTCTTCAATTTCAATTTAGGACACATGTAACATTTAATTAGTCCAAATATAATTATTTTATAATTTTGCCATTAATTTGGTAAATGACGTGGTAATTTGTGATTGGACCGAAATTTCTCCTTTAACAGTGTGAGCTCAAATTTGTATACCCACTCTTTTTAGAGAGTTTTATTGTGTGATTTAAAGCTTTCAACAATATTGTAACGGTTTGATCCTAACCCGTGGAAAGGATCGAGTTTGCTCTTGAACTCGAAAAAGGAGCAAGGTAGCAGTTCGGCTCTGATCAGTGGAAAGAGTCAAAGGAGAATTTTAATCAAATCCCAAGAGGCATTTGGGAAAGTGGATGTAGGTCGAGTTTGACCGAACCACTATAAAAATTACGGTGTCTTCTTCTCTAACTCTTTCCTAATTATTTTTGCATTTAATTTTAATTGCATGCTTTTGTTGGTTGAAATTGATTGAGTTTATTACTACATACTTTTTATCAATCTTGTTATTTGGCATCAATTAGGATTTTTATTAATTTATTTTAAAAAGTATCTAATTAGTTTAAATTGAGCATATTTTTCAAAAAGTTTAATTAAACCCTATTCAACCCCTTCGAGGGTTGCCATACCGGTCCAACACAATCCCTATGCTTAATTTAGTTATTTAGTTTTTACTTTACTGTTTTGTGTTAATATACTTTGTATCACTTTTATTTAATTCAATGAAGCACATTTTTTCTTATTCCACTATTCTCTTTTCCATATTTATGAGCTAATTTTTCTTTGTGGGGATTCAAAGTATGTGAAAGCCTAATTAATTGGTTTGTATCATCTTAAGAATTTCAAGTTTGCCCAATTGATCGACCAATTGTGTATCAATAATAATTATAGAATATTTATGGTCTAAATGCAAGCATAAACTGACGATGAAGTAATAAACTTTGAAGTATTCCAAGTGTCAAATCCCACGAGACTAGATTTAATTTAGGAGCCTAAGTAGTTATTCCTATATTTTTATGGTTAGCTAAAAGCCATTTTGAAACTGTTGTCCATCTGCAAATCAGTTTTTTTCCTATGCTCCTAGCTTGGGCCTAAAAAAAACTGAGTTTGAACCACTGTTTTTCATTAATCAAGAATGAAAGTTGGGGGCTCGAAGACGATTCGATATCGTCCTAGTCTCAACCATAAATGATGCCGACCAGGGATTGGCGGATGTTGCTTTAAGGACTCCGCCAGCACCTTATGAGAAATCAAAGTCTTTGGGTTTCGAGGGGAGTATGATCGCAAGGCTGAAACTTAAGGAACTAACGGAAGGGAACCACCAGGAGTGGAGCCTGCAACTTAATTTGACTCAACACGGAGAAACTTACCAGGTCCAAACATAGTAAGGATTGACAGACTGAGAGCTCTTTCTTGATTCTATGGGTGGTGGTGCATGGCCGTTCTTAGTTGGTGGAGCGATTTGTCTGGTTAATTCCCCAATTTAATGTTGAAAGTACAGGTTGAGTTGGTGGCTCCACGTGAAGTTGCAAGTGAATGTCCATTGAAATCATTCAAATTCTTAAAGACAAAACAGGTTTCCACTGGCTTTTTTGAGAACAAAACCGGATCCATTAACGTTCGAATGTTTCTTCACTCACAATACTTCATATACCTTATTTTTAATTTTTAATTCCCGTTTGATAATTGTTTAATTTTTAAAAAATTTTTATGAATAGAAAAAATGTCAAACTATTTACAGAAAATAGCAAAAAATAATATTGATAGACATTAATAGACTTTTATCACCATATCAGTGATAGACTTCTATCATTTCTATCACTGGTAGACCCTGATAGACTTCTTTTAACATCTATCACAACTATCTAAAAATTTTGCTATTCTGTGTAAATAGTTTTCTTTATTTTTCTATTTTTAAAAATTCTCCTTAATTTTTTGTTTTTTGTTTTTAAAAAATTACATCTATTAACATGTCTTTCATCTACTAAGAAGGTGTTCCGTCGCGAGTTTGGACGAGCGACTCTAAAGTTAGATCCATATTGATGGAATATAGAAGCACATCGAATTTCATGTCAATTGGAGTTTAGACGAGCGCTCGACGTTGGCGAGTGACGAATTGGCATTATGCAGATGCAAGGGGGTATAGGGGCGAAAGACTAATCGAACCGTCTAGTAGCTGGTTCCCTCCGAAGTTTGCCTCAGGATAGCTGGAGCCTGCGGACGAGTTTTATCGGGTAAAGCCAATGATTAGAGGCATCGGAGGCGCAACGCCCTCGACCTATTCTCAAACTTTAAATAGGTAGGACGACGCAACTGCTTTGTTGAGCTGCGCCACGAAATCGAAAACTCCAAGTAGGCCATTTTAAATATTGGTTGGAGCATATGGCTTAAATTCGAGTCCTCGACACCATTCATTGGAGGACTCACAACAAAACGTAACGTTATTCATTGTGAGTTGTTACACACTCCTTAATGTCAAGGAATTTTAACCCGATTCCCTGTCGAAGTTCGCGCTATCGCGCTATTAGACTGGCTTCCCCCGTCTCTTAGGATCAACTAACCCATCTGCACCGACGGCCGCTCGCGCCCAAGGTGTTGCAGCGACCGTCACGCCCTTCTACTCATCGGGGCCTAGCTCTTGGCCCGACTGCCGGGTATAGGTCGCGCGCTTTAGCGCCATCCATTTTCGCTGTAGGGGTGCAAATAGTCGAGCGTTGCATGGGTAAGTATGACCATTCTACCATGGCGCGCGTGGATACCGAGGGCGCTACGTTCTTCATCGATGTTTGTCATGCGCACGCGTGGTATAATCAATTGTTTTCTTCTTCGAAGTTGATTTGAAAAATATAATTCTAAGGTAGCATGCCCACCACGTTTTAATATTTCAAAATCCCAAATAATATTATTTTGTATTACAAAAGTTGGTCAACTTTTGAATTATTTATCTCTCATTTATCTCTTCATCTCTATATATATTGGCATATAGAGATTGGAATTTCATCGTTCTCTTGTAACAATTCAAGAAAAAAGAGAGAAAAAAATGTTGTCTCAGTTATTGAAACCCATTAATCATAATTACAGAATGAGGATGATTAACAAAAGCTCTAACAAGCAAATGGGTCAATTATTCATATACTTTTTAAATGGAGACAACATTTTTTCAAATCAACTCGATTGGCACAACCCATTTAATTTATCATTGACCAACAATAGATATCCTAAAATACGACATTTGGATGAAAGGGTAGGTTGCATGTGTGTGGGGTCTTCATCTTCCTTCTCCGATTTCTTCCTCTTCCTCCTATGATTTCTTCCTCTTACTCATCTGATTTTTTCCTCTTCCTCCACGATCAAATTTCACTTCTGATTATACTTTTCTCCACGCATATACATTAGGGCTGTTGTTTTTGCTTCAAGTGAGAGAGAAGAATGAGGTGAGATTTTTAGATTAGTATGCTACAGGTGATATTACTCGTCTGATTTTTAGATTTTTAGAATTTTAGAAGAATGAGGTGATATTGTTATTTGATTACTTCGATTACTATTTGATTTCCTGTTGATTTCCATTTGATTTTCATATGGGGTTGTGGTTAGATAGACAGAATAGGCACTACCACTACTACTGAACAAATTACCACTGAGCTTTTCCTTTCACTCACTACACTTCATATTCTAGTTTTGTCAATTAGTTAATAGTTTCTGATAGTCAATTAGTTTTGTCATATTTTAGTTTTGTTAATTAGTTGATAGCTTAGTTTAGTATATTAGAGGTGATATTACGCGTCTGATTTTTAGATTTTTAGATTTTTAGAAGAATGAGGTGATATTACTATTTGATTGCTTCGATTACTATTTGATTGCTTGTTGATTTCCATTTGATTTTCATATGGGGTTGTGGTTAGAGAGACAGAATAGACACTACCACTACTACTGAATAAATTACCACTGAGTTTTCACTTACTTAAATGTAATAGGCACTACCACTACTACTGAGCTTTCCCTTTCACTCATTACTATCCAATTACTATCTTATTACCTTCTATTTTTTCTCAACTAGTTAATAGTTTCTAATAGTCAAATGATTGTCATGAGCTTGCTATATTATTACCTTTATGATTATCATTTAATTGGCTTTTGATTGCATTCTTTTCATTTTGTGTCAAATGTCATCTAACTGTTTGTGTTTTTATTGCAAAAAATAGGAAGAACAAGGAAGATGAAAAAAAGCAAAAAAAAGACTAACGAAATTTTAGAAGGGAGAATCTTCAACAAAAAAACAAAAGAACAAAGAACAAAGAAAGCATTGAAGTAAGTAGCATATTATCACATTGTTAGATTGCCTATTGATTCATTCATGTTTTACTGCATGTAATTAGTGATTAATGTTTGTTATATTCATTTATTAAAAATTAATATAGTGTTGATATACTTCAATAGGACATTTCATCACATGGGTTCAAGGTTCATTACTATTCTAGATTTGAAATAATTGAAACCTTGATTAAATCTGTAACACTGACACAAATAGAAATGTTTAAAAGAGACCATTTGTATTATTTTTAGACTTTGGAATCAATAAATTTGAAGGATAATTATTGGTTTATCTTATAGGAAGATTATCTGAAAAAGATAGCAATGATGAACGATTAGTCTTTCATTTAGAAGGATTTAAAGTAAGATTTTCTATGAAAGAGTTTTGTTTGATCATTGGTCTTAAATGAACTCCATTTCCAAAGTCCTTAGAATTGACTAATCATGAGGTTAAACCACATTTATTGAGAGATGGTGTTTTCAACAACTTAGTTACCATTGATAGAAATAACATAGTAGCTTCTATAGCAATACGTTCATATGATGATGAGTCAATGGTAAAGCTTGCAAACTTGTACATCTCTGAATGTTTCCTTAATTGCAATCAAATGCATAACAAGGTGGAATGGAAGGATGCTGAGATGATAGAAGATGACGAGACTTTAAATAACTTTCCTTGGGGTAGGTTAGTTTTTAATTTGACTGTAGAATTCTTTAGACGGACTGCTAAAACCAGAAATACAAACTATACATTACAAGGCTTTCCACAAGTCTTGTTATGTTGGGCATTTGAAATAATCCTAAAACTTTCTAAACAAAGTGTTGGGATTGTAACACAAGTTAGTGAAGAATGCCCAAGAATGTTGAGAAGGAAACCTATGAATAAATCTGATTGAAACTATCTCCAAGAGCGTATCTCCAAAGTAAGTGATGTAAGTTTATCAACTATAGTGATTTCATTATTCTCTACTTTAATTTACACTTTGATATCATTGACTCATTAAATTATTTTTATTTTTTATAGTTTACAGTTGTACCTTTGAATTTGTCTGATATTGAATTGCATTCAAATTACTTCCAATATTTTGTGAAGGGGCCATTGGATGTAAATGAAGAAAGATGAAAATATAAAAAGACAATACGCTTGGATGATGAAGAAGAAAGCTGAAATGAACAAGAGATTGAGCTCTGGGGCAGAAGGTTCTCTTAGAGTGGAAATGAGGAAAATAAGAGAGGATTTGACAACTTTGAATGAGGAAACTATTAAAATGTCAAAAACTACAAATGAAGTGTGGGCATTGCTAAACTCCATCAATGAAAGATTAGCTCCAAAAAACAACTTGGAGAAGCAATCTCAAGATTCATTCCACCCTAACAAACCTCCAACGGCAATCCTTCAAATAATTGAAGATGAGATGAATATTCATCGTTTGGAAGACAAAGAGATAAAATGTTTTATTATGTTAGCTTACTAATGCAATTTGGGGTGTATTAACTTATTGATACCTACTAATTCCATTAGGTTATTGAACAAGAAGGAGGAAAAGATGGGGAAGATGAACAAGAAGAAGAAAGAGAAGAAGGACAAGAAAAAGAAGAAGATAAAAAAGAAGAAGAAGAAGAAGGACAAGAAGAGGAAGAAGAAAAAAGAAAAAGAAGAAGAAGGACAAGAAGAGGAAGAGAAAAAAAAAAAGAAAAAGAACAAGAAGGACAAAAACAACAAGAAAATGACCAAGAAGAAATACAAAAAAATGAAGGACAAAAAGAAAAATAACAAGAAGAAAATGAAAAAGGAGAAGAACAAGAATGAGAAGAATTGGAAAAAAAATTTGGAATCAATTGGTGAAAAAATTAAAATTGACCAAGTGAAGTTGTTATTTCAAATTAAGTAGTTTTTGATTATCATATACTTGATATCTAATTTTCATCGGATTTCCTTTGGATTTCCATTTGATTACATCTCTATTTTTGGTATATAGTTAACAATTTTCATATCTCATTTCCATTTGATTATTTATATTTTGTCATGTAATTAGTAGTTTTGATAATGCATTTGATTACCTTCTGAAGACCATGAGATTGTAAGTAGTGAATAATTAACATGATTTGATTTAATTTTCTCTTTATTGAATAACAATGATTTGTGTGGTTTGATAATAGATTGAAGGACGTAAAATCGAAGAAGAAAGAAAAGAAGAAGAAAAGAAAAGAAGAAGAAATAAGAGGAGAAGAAGAGAGAGATGAAGACAAAGAAAAAGCATGACATAGGCAACAAACAGGTTACACCATTTTCTTCACGATAATCTTCATCAATCTACTATCTGTTCACCTATTTTTTGTCACATAGTTAGCACTTCCTGAAATTGTCTTTCTGATTGCAATTGAATTACCTTTATTTTTGTTTGCATAGTTAGCAGTTTCTGATAAACATTTGATTGTCTTCTGATAACTATCTGATTGTTGTTAATACTAAGTAGCCATTTGATATACTTTGATTAATACACCTTGAATTGTGTGTTTTGATAACAAGTTAAAAAACATAAAACCCAAGAAGATGGAACAACAAAAGAAGAAAATGAAGAAAAGGACAAAGAAAAAGTATGACAAAGGAAAAAATCGGTAACATTATTTTTTTCACTACAATCATTTTATGATTACCATATGATTTCTATCAGATTGTTGTTTGATTGTTATGTTATTACTTTCTAATTACCTTATGATTACTATCTTATACTTATTTCTAATACATTCTCTATTTTTTTAGGTTGTTGATAATAGAATGCATACAATAAAATCTTCACAAGATAAGCCTAAAATAGAGAATGAACGACCAAAAAGAAAATTGAAACCTACACCAAATGCTGTTAATTTGGAAATGGCAAAAAAACACAAATCTCCAAAGAATACACAAAATACATATATTGTTATTGAAGCACCTACTTTTGATTTGAACATTTCACAACTGAAATGAGACAATTACTTTGTAGGCTTTGATGTTGGACTTAATGTTTTTTGTTGATAACGTGTTGAACAACACAAATCTCCTAAGAAGACACGAAATACATACACTGTTATTGAAGCACCTACTTTTGATTTGAACATTTCACAACCGAAATGAGACAATTACTTTGTAGGCTTTGATGTTGGACTTTATGTTTCTTTGTTGATAACGTGTTGAACACTATTTTGTCATATAATATTGATATTAGCATATATGTTTTGATTGATAATGAAATAGTTGTAAAGCCTACCGGAATGAAAAGTTTTTATTTACCAAAATTGTGTGCATTACATATCTATCACATACCACATATCACTATGTTATATCCCATATCACTTTGATATTACACATCTATCACCAAAATTGTGTATATTGCATATCTACCAAACTTGTTATATCACAAATATTTTCATAATTTGGGAGTTCAGAATCATGACTATAATAACTAAAAAAATTTATATCACTATGTTCCTTGTTACATAGTGATATTACTATTTGGTTGTTTTTTTATTACCTTCTAATCAGAATATATTCAAGAGCAACATCAATCACATAATAAAAGAACAGTAAAATTAATCTACTAATATACTAAAACACTACTAAAATAATACACTGCTTTACTCAAATAAAACAAATAATAAAGATATATTTAATGTACACAATATGATTGTTCAAACAGGTTCATTTTAACGTCTCCTTTTATTATGACCAGCACGCTTACAACGATTACACTTTGTGCACTTTGCCAATTCACCAATTGAAGGAATTCTTTGCTTCCAAGGTCTTCTTGCTTGACGTTTAACAATCGGAAGCAATAGAATATCGTTTACCTCTACAATACTCCATTCATTATAGTTACCAACGGGATGAACTACTCCACTATAAGTTGATGTTAATGTGCAAGGAAAATAATATTTTCAGACAAAAGAATACAGATTTAAATCAAGTTGACAAATAACAACAAGAGCGTGGCTGCATGGTATTTCTTCCAAATCCCAAACATGACTACTACAACTATTGCAATTCAACTTTACCAAAAAGGTTTTATCTCCATCAAGTACTTGATATTCAAAATCACTAATAGGATGAACTAAAAAAATTAAAAAAATCAAAATAAGTAATATAAGATGATAATTAAATAATAATCACATAACGATATGATGATAATAAGTAAAAGATAACATTTAAGCAATCAAATAGAAATTAAACAGCAATCAAGCAATTTGTTGATTTACTTCTATCATAAAACCATTGTTGGAGTAACCCTCTGATCGAATCAAGCAATGATGCAACAGGTAAATCTCTATCATTTTTCAATATTAAATTTAAACTCTCAGAAATATTTATTTTCATTATTTGATATCTTCTTTGCTTAGAGTATACACGGGCCCATCTCTCAAACAGTGATGCCCATTAAATTATGATCACTAACCTACTTTCAAATCATACATAATTCACTACTTTTATAATGCGATGCTGTAACAAACCATTGACAACCATTTTGAGTACATTCTAACCCAATAGATTTTTTGGATTTGATTTCAATGTCCTAAACTCAAAATTATTCTTTACCACTATAAAATGAAACGACTTCAACAAAATTTCCTTACTAGCAAACAAATTCTTCTTTTTCAAAGACAATGCAGAAGACATTTTGTTAATATGAACATCTCTAAAAATTTCTCCGTTACCTTCAAAATCAGCCTCAATTATAGAAGAAGAAGAAGCAACTGAAACTTCCAACAATGTATTGACAACATGAGCAACCAATGGATATTTCATAAATTGATCCTTAACCAAAGTCAAAAACCAACATAGATCTTTATCTTCAAGAATTTTAACATGTTGAACTCCAGTACTACCTAAATCGAATAAAACTAAAAGTTCAATAGATGAATGAAGTTGAGTTTCCTTCCATACGAAATTAACAAAAGAGCCAAAAAGCATCGTCTCGTCAAACAAAACACTAATAATTTTGTAATCTACATAGCATTGTTGATTCCACTGATCACTATGAAAAACAACTATTGGAAGCTTAACCATAACTGTAAAATGTTGCAAAAATATAAAAACTAAATATAAGATAGCCATCAAATAAAAATTAAATAGAAATCACAAGGCAATCAGTTAACAATGACAAACTACTAAGTATCAAATACTAATCGGAAAACCATTAATTGACAATCACAAACTATATACTATCAAATAGCAATCAGATGACAATCAGATAGCAAAGACAAAGTAAAATAACTACTTAAGATATACTCCTCGATCTTCAACAAAATATGAACTAAGAAAACTCATATCAGACCCCTATCAATAAATCTACACTCCTCATCTCTCCAAATCTCAACAAAATCACTCAACAGATAAATCAAACATAAACTGATACACAAACTACAAAGAATCTTCAAACAAGAATAAATTTGAAGAAGGAAACAACCAAAAAAACTTTCTCAAAAAGATAAATTAAATACAAAATTTAGTCTCAAATAAATAAAGATTAATCCTCGAAGATTCTTTGAAGTTCAACTTCAAAGAATCAATCAAACAAACTTTATAGCTTCAAACAAAAAAATCAAACACAAACTTAGACACAAAATCGAATATGAAAACAAGGAAGATTAATAATCTACAAAAATGTTGAAAACAGAGAAACTAGTTCAAGAAATCTTAGTTGATGAAATCGAAAACACTAAAAGGTTGATTTTAAAAAAATGTTAACCAGTAAAAGGTTGATTTAAAAAAAATCGTAAATGAGAGAGGGTGAGGACGAACTTCAAGTAAAAAATCAGACACAAATTGTCGAAAACAGAGAAATTGGCTTTAAAACATCTTCGGCTGATGAAATCGAAACCAGTAAAATTGTGAGCATAATCATGAATGAGAGAAGGTGAGGACAAAACTGAAGCAAAAAAAATTGAATACAAACCGTTGCTTCAAATAAAGAAATAGTCAATGAATGAGATTTTGAAACCATGAGTTCAGCTAACGAAATCAAAATATGATTAAAAAAAATTTGCGCAATCGTGTGCAGCAAAGAAATCTTGTACTTCAAATATTGGAGAAATCATGAATATTGGAGAAGATCAAAGAATCTTAAGTTGTTCTAGAAACATGAAGAATATTGAGCCTTAAAACGCTCGTAGGAAGGAAAATATTGAATACTAATTTTCCATTTTTGAACAGATGAGGGTAGTTCTGGAATATTATTTTCACATAAAAAAAATCAAATAACGTAATTTTTTAACCATCTATATTATATTCAATATTTTTTGCAATATTTCGAATATTTTAAAAGTTGATGACATGGATGCTAATATATAATCAAAATTTGATATCCAATGCAATTTTCCTTAATTATATTACTATAAACTTCCCTTAAATAATTTGAACTGTTCCTCATTTTTCGAACTAATAAGGGAACCTAATGGACCTACAAATTAGAATCTCAATTGAGATGAAATTAAATTAATTAAATTCTTTAATTAAATTAATTAACATTAATTAACTATGAGTCACTCCATTAAAGACTCATAGTTGTACTCTTCACATTGTAGATAGAGGTGTACATAGGTTGAGTTGGGTGTGTTTTTTGGACCAAACCGAAAATTTGGGTTGGTTGGGTTGGAAACCCAAAAGACCCAACTATAGTCTCCAACCCAACCCTTAAAATTCGGATAGGGTTGAGTTGGGTTATTGGACTATAACTTTTTTTTTTTCTTTTTAATTTAAAACGAAAATTCAAATGTTAATACTAAATATATAAACTTTAAACAAAAACAAACATCATAACAATTTTAAAAGAAAAAAGTGAAACGTACGAAAAGTTCAAACAACATATCAGATTGTTAATGATTTCTGGAAGGTAATAACTAAATTTCAAACAAAATCAAATAAAAGGTCAGATGCAATAAGCTCGATTCCTTACCTCAAAAACAACCAAAAAAGGGGGGGGGGGGGGGGGGGGGGGGGGGAGTACATTTCAAACTTAAATATTTCATAATGCAAAATCAAATGCTCTTTCATGAAGATTTTCATATATAAAATCTTATTAACATAACAATGTACATAAACTAAATCTAGCAAAACTATAATAATTAAGGTACTGCAATAAATCTCATCTAAAGAACATTTTTATTGAGATTTAAGCAAATTTTCAAATACAAAGTGCATAAAATCAATAAAAGATATTTTTAATTCTACCCATATAGCAAGGTAAATATCCTAAAGCATATGGAAACTTAACAATATGTGCAAATAGGACCCTATATTTCCAGTATAATTGATTCAATGAATGAAGTTGAACCCTCCAAAAACTCATCTTCATTCCAAGAAATAAAAATCAATCGATTCAATCAATCCATGCACAGCCAAGGAGGAGGTGATGATCCCACAAAAATACAAAGGAAGAAAAAAAAAAGCATTTATCTAGAAGGAGTTGTGGCAACAATATGTTTAATGACCATCAGAAAACAAATATTAGCACTACATTTATTTCATATCTTGCGAACATTATGTTAGACCTACAATTACTAAGGTTTATAGCAAGAAGGGTGTTAGGTTTCTAAATCTCCTGCAAGCACAAAACCCAACAATTCCAAATATAGGGAATTATCCCCGATATACTTATGATTACAAAAAATAGAACAAAAGAGTACAAAGATCACAACAATCTCGAAACACTAGAAAGATGAACAAAAGAAGACCACAATAATAGAAGCATAAAAACCCAGACACATTTGAGAGAGACACTGTAGTTCTCTACTAGCTTCAGCCTTGTTGCCAAAGTTCTCCACACCCACACTACCTTTGCAAAACCCTCTATAAACCTCCCTCAGTGGTCCCCACCAAATTTCCTTTGTTGAAATACATAACTACCAATTGGTCTCCACCTCTTTATTCTCTTTGACGAAGTACACACAATACCAGACATGTTCAAACTTAAGGAAAAACCAAAACAGAACAATTTCACGAATCCTTTATAATAGTGAGACACTAATAAGAAGAAAGACTTTGAGATCTACATCCTACATAATATTTTAGATACTTAAACAAAGTAAAGAATAAGAATGAATCTATACTGCTACAAGGTAAATATGCAAACCACTAGAATATGCTTATTTTGGTTTATGAAAGAATCGAGGAAGGAGAGATTACCATCCAGCTCTAAACAGTGAGCTTTTGTACAGCCTAAGACTATTGATCCTAGTTGATAGTAAGGGGATGCTTAACAAATTGTTAACAAGAATAAATTTTGTGACTAAATTTTGCATCACTAATAACTAAATTAATTGTGGGGAGTTCTAAAATTAACGGGCTATTCTTCCTTTCATGCTTTTGAAATCTAATAAAGAATTATACAAATGAGGATTATAGCACCATGTATTTATGACGAATATGGACCAGAGAATCATTAAAGCGTGAAAGGAGTTGGAGAACGTGAACGAATTTTCATAAGTTTCATGTAACCTCGTTCATATTTTAAAGATAAGAAAGTATTTTTCTTCATGAAATAGAATAAAAGAAAAATAAAATTTGTGGCAACAAAATAGGGAGTTTACCTGAAGACTGAAACTTCGAATGTGAAGTTGGAAAGTCAATAGTTTTCATACTTGACTAATTTGACGATTGTACCCATTTTTTAGGACTTTGATCTCTAAATCAAATAATAAAAACAAAGGCAAAATGTGAAGTTGGCAACTTCGAAAAAGTCAAAGTGTGATGTTGGAAACTTCAAACAAGAATCTAGGATCTTCCAAACAAATTATTATTCAAGAGTCGTTTTCTAATTTTCTTCCTCAATAAAATACTAACAGCACATTGATGGGGAAGTGAAGTGGAAGAATTGTAATTAAATTAGTACAAGACAACAATTAAAGAACAAAATGCATTCTTCATGGTGTACTAAACTAAATTGCCTAGCCCTAGACTTATGTGCATTTCTAGATGGTCTGGTTCTAGGCTGAACTCCTTCCAGTAGTGTTCTTATAAACTTTTGGTTGTACAAAACAAAACAGTTCAACATTCTGAATAAAATTTGTTTGTTATCTTGCACGATTTTTGAAAATGTTAAGAAGTAAATAAAAGCAACAACACAATTCACTATGATTTGCAAAAACTAGGACAACTGTTCTCGCACTGCTCTTTTCACTTCATAAAAGTTGATTAACAAACTTATATATTACAGAAGTCTGATGTAGGATAAGGTAAATGAGCCTGAAGAATTTGTACACCTAGAAAAACAAACATATCCAAAGAGGAAAAGTAAAAAGAAAGATATGGAATAAGTTTAACTAACATAGGTTGTTACCAAGAGTTTGTAAGAAACTGAAAGGTATCAAGAATTGATTTATTGAATCAGAATTCACAAGAACATTATGTTAGACCCCCAATATTATACACTTATATAAAGAGGGGTAGAAAGGGAAAACTCGTGGACGTGGAATGGAAAGGGATGAGGCACGTAAGACAAATTAAAAATGAAATGGCGGAGAAAAGGTGAGGCATCTGATATTTTGGAGAGAATTTGCAAGCCCTGTTTAGTGAAGGAGAGTTGATCAGTCCTCTCGAAGGAGCTTGAGTATTTTCTTTCTTTTATTGCATTTTCTCATTACTTGTATTGCTTTCTGATTGTGAAGAACAGTGGTAAATGCTAATCCGTTATTCCTTTATTTTCTTCCACTGCTCCTTTGTGTGTTGAAATAAACATGCAACAATTTATATGAAAGAAATTTTGATCTCAAAGTAACCTATATCGTGGAAACAACCTTACAAGTATTCAAATGAGCAGCCAAACACCTGATATCGTAAAATAAACAAATAGTATACCTAGAGCATCCATCATGGGATTTTGAATTAGTTAAACAACTACGATATTCATAGGGACAACTATAAAGTTACCTCAGATGTTGTGATAGTTTATATCTATCCAATTTATACTTGCAATATATTGAAAAATGAAGACATACTTAAATATGAAGTTGCAAGGCACAATAAAAAAAATATAAACAAAAAATGAGAAACAGTATCCAAATTCTGTAAAGCCCAAACCCTTCAAAACAACATAGCAGATAATTTACCGGATTGTAGTTGCGCCAAATCGTCCGGCGAAAACCATGGCGGTGACAAATCTTGGCCGCTCTGACTTTCTGCAATACGGTTGTTTGGGTATTGGGAACGAAAGAGGATATTTTGGTCCGATTGTGTTTTGCGTGCGGAAATAAAAAGAAAGGCGCTATTTTGAGAGGAAAAAAAATGCGTGCATGAGGGTTCGAACTCTTGTATTTAGAAATAAAAAAAGACATATAACACCACCATGCCATCATCAAGTTTAAAATTTAAACGGACAATTTATATATATAATTCTCTCCTCTTACGTTAATTAGTATTGCCCAGATTAAGTCGAGCTGGAATTTGTACAGCAGAGGGTGTAACTTTCGAGTGGCATATCTTCTTCAATACAAACTCATTCTTAGCATATGACCACTTGATTTTATGTATTTTTTCACGTTCTTTCCATCTATGCTCATAAACTGAACATTGGATTAATGAATCGGGACGTTCAATTCTCTGTAGAATTACTTAGAACGAAGTTGAAACTTTGAAAGGCCATAACTTTGAGCACGATTGTCCAAATTGGGTGAATTTTTTTTTTTTTTGATTCCATGTAACTTTTTCAGATCTACACCCTGCCAAGACACCGGAAGGCGGCTTGTCTGACCCTTCAACCCAAAAAACGGCCATTTTGGCCCCTAAATTGGATTACACAATGCTTGCTCCAACATTTCATCTTTTTGAAGTTTGAAACCAGCACCTTAAAGCTCCATTTTGGTTCAGATTTTTTTATCTTATTTCATTTATACGAATCAACAATGTAAACCAATATTTTATTTGGAATATACTTGATAGCCTCGGGTGGATGCACGCGTGCTTGGCCAACCATTGTCCAAAATGTACTACGTGGGGAGCGACCTATCAAAAGAACCATTTTTTAGAGATTGCTGTATGTGACATATCAAAAGTAACAATTCTAGTTTAATTAGCAAGGCATATTTGAATCTATTAGGATTTCTTTTGCTTTAAATTGGTTAAGAAAAGTTTTTCAAAACTTCAAAATAATTGGAAGTTGTTTTACCGTTGTCATCTATATGTTGCTCATAATCGTCAACACCCAACTGTATATTGGTGCTTCGAAACTATATAGATCATGAACCATTTTTGACGCCGCCTCCTTGTGGACTCCTACACCGACCTTCTGAACGTCGTCTCCCAAAGGACGACGCTCTCGACGCGACCCCAGGTCAGGCGGGACTACCCGCTGAGTTTAAGCATATCAATAAGCGAAGGAAAAGAAACTTACAAGGATTCCCCTAGTAACGGCGAGCGAACCGGGAAGAGCCCAGCTTGAGAATCGGGCGGCCTCGACGTCCGAATTGTAATCTGGAGAAGCGTCCTCAGCGGCGGACCGGGCACAAGTCCCCTGGAAGGGGGCGCCAGAGAGGGTGAGAGCCCCGTTGTGCTCGGACCCTGTCGCACCAGGAGGCGCTGTCAACGAGTCGGGTTGTTTGGGAATGCAGCCCCAATCGGGCGGTAAATTCTGTCCAAGGCTAAATATGGGCGAGAGACCGATAGCAAACAAGTACCGCGAGGGAAAGATGAAAATGACGTTGAAAAGAGAGTCAAATAGTGCTTGAAATTGTCGGGAGGGAAGCGAATGGCGGCCGACGATGTGCCCCAGTCGGATGTGGAACGGTGATGAGCCGGTCTGCCGATCGACTTGGGGCATGGACCGATGCGGATTGAGACGGCGGCCTAAGCCCAGGCCTTTGTTACGCTTATGGAGACGTCGTCGTCCCGATCGTGGCTGGTAGTGTCACAATCGTACTTTGCTAAACGATTGTGCGGCACTTGTCCTCGCTCAGGAACAAGTCAGCCAACTCTGATTCGAATCACCTTCGGCACACCGGGTGCCTCTCGCAACGACTATCCCCGTTTCTAGAGGGAAACGGGTTTAGAGGAAAGGGTTTTCACAAACAGTTTAGAAGAATGTTTGAGAAAAAGAATGTGTCGTAAGGCTAGAAAGCATAATAGGGGACAACAACGGCTTTATAGCTTACAACTCTCGGGTATGCAAGTATGATGATTAGTCTCACTCGCATATAGTACATTATAAGCTTTTACAAGAGTGGCATGGTTGCACGTACAAAGTGCTACACCGTCGCAAGAAATGAAAAGTAAAGGAAAGCGATAAAGGAAAGCGGTAAACAAACATAATGAAATACATAATATGGAATGACATAGGGTTCGGAACGGTAATGCGGCCATAGGTAACACGCCCTGGACAAGCATGACCGTGACATCCTCCCCCACTTAAATGGTTGACGTCCCTGTCAACCGTCGCTGTTCGAACTCGACAACCTTGGCAGCATCTTGTTGCAAGTCTTCAACACGTTCCCAACTGATCTCTGCATCTGGCAGTCCCTTCCACTTGACGAGAAACTCCTGAACATCTCTTCTCGGTCTGCCCACTCGACGAGTACGTTCCGCCAAAACTTCTTCTACTTCTCTATCTTCAGGGTTGGACATTGTAATTGGAGGTCTGACCGACTGATTACGAGCGACATCATCTGGATCGGATAATGGGGTTTCAAATTGCTTACGTGAATGACGGGGTGAATCTTCATCCACGGCGGTAGTTGAACCCGATATGATACTTTACCGACTTTCTTGATTACTTCAACAGGCCCTTCATATTTTTGCACAAGACGCTGATCTCTTTTACTTCGAAATCGGAGCTGTTCTGGTCTCAGTTTGATCAACACCTTATCTCCGGCTTGGAACTCCAGGGGTCGCCGTTTCTGATCCGCCCACTTCTTCATTCGTCTAGACGCCTTCTCCAAGTAGGCCCGAGCCATCTCGGCAGTTTGGTTCCACTCCTTCGTGAAGTTGAACGCTTGAGGGCTCTTCCCTGCATAAGGATGGTCCACAATGTGAGGCATGAGTGGTTGTCTCCCACTAACTATCTCAAAAGGAGTCTTTCCGGTAGACGAGCTCTTCTGACAGTTAAAGCTGAACTGTGCCACATCAAGCATATCGACCCAATTCTTTTGCCTGGCATCTATAAAATGACGCAAGTATTCCTCGAGCATGCTATTGAACCGTTCTGTCTGCCCATCAGTTTGAGGGTGATAGCTCGACGAGATATTTAAATTCGAGCCAAGCATTTGGAATAACTCCGTCCAGAAGGTTCCTGTGAATCTGCCATCTCTGTCACTCACGATACTCGCTGGGACACCCCAGAACTTGACAACATTCTTAAAGAATAGTTGTGTCGTCATTTCGGCTGAGCACATCTTTATTGTTGGGATAAATGTGGCGTATTTCGAGAATCTGTCCACCACTACGAGAAGTGATTCGAAATCCCCGACCTTGGGCAAGTGGGTAATGAAATCGAGGGAGACGCTCTCCCATGGTCGTACTGGGATTGGCAGGGGTTCTAACAGCCCGCTATCTTCGCTCGCTCAACCTTGTCTTGTTGACAAATAAGGCAGGTCTTGGTAAACTGCATAACATCGTCGCGGAGGTTCGGCCAGTAGTAACCTTGCTTCAACAATGCATAGGTTCTCTGCCAACCCGCATGACCTGCCCACCGAGTGTTGTGGCACTCTTCTAACAACAGCTTCCTCAAGCTCCCTGCTCGGGGTACATACAGACGGTTACCCCTGGTGAATAGGAGGCCTTCCTCTACCCAGAACTGTCTTGTCTTCCCTTCTTTGGCCAGCTGGATTATGGCTTGGGCACCCGGATCATTCTGCAAATGGTCCCTGATGGACTCACGAACTGAGCCTTTTAGTCTACTAGCTTTCAGGTGTGCTAACATGCACAGGGCCGCATGTTCACTCTTTCGGCTAAGGGCGTCGACGGCTTGATTGGTTCGTCCTGATTTATGCTCGAACTGGAAGTCAAATTCGGCAAGACATTCTTGCCAACGAGCTTGTTTCGATGACAACTTAGGTTGGGTGAAGAAGTGGCAGATCGAGCTGTTGTCGGTCTTGACGACAAACGTTGCACCCAACAAGTACTGTCTCCAGGCCCTTAGACAATGGACCACGACTAACATCTCCTTCTCGGAGGCAGCATACCTCCTTTCGGCCGCATTCAGCTTGCGGCTCTCGTAGGCGATAGGGTGGCCGTCTTGGAGGAGGACGCCCCCTAATGCAAAATTTGACGCATCTGTTTCCACCTCAAAAGGTTTTGTCACATCCGCTATCCCGAGGACCGGGCTTTTTATCATAGCTTTCTTTAATTCATTGAAAGCTTCTTCGCACCTCGGAGTCCAACTCCATTTCACATCCTTCTTTAACAGTTCCGTCAAGGGTTCCGCTCGTCTCGAGAATCCTTCGACGAATCGCCTGTAGTAATTTGCTAACCCGAGGAAGGACCGTAATTCAGTCACAGAAGTCGGGACCTTCCAATCTCGGATGGCCGAAATCTTACCTTCTTCCATCCCAATCCGACCGCATTCGATCATATGTCCGAGGAAATTGATGCGTTGTTGGGCGAAGGAGCATTTCTCCCTCTTCACATACAGTTGACTCTGCCTCAACTTTTCGAAGACCAACTGCAGGTGTACTTGGTGTTCTTCCATGGTCTGGCTATAGACCACGATGTCGTCCAGGTAAACCACCACAAATCTATCCAGATATTCGTGGAACACCTGGTTCATCAAAGTACAGAAGGTGGCAGGGGCATTGGTGAGACCGAAGGCATGACCATGAACTCAAAAGCCCCATATCTAGTGACGCATGTGGTTTTCGGCTCATCTCCTTCTGCAATACGAACTTGATAGTATCCTGATCGGAGATCAAGTTTTGAAAAGTACTTGGCCCCATGGAGGCGGTCGAACAAGTCGGTGATTATGGGTAGTGGATATTTGTTCCGAACTGTGAGTTTATTCAAGACCCGGTAATCGATACACATACGGAGGCTCCATCCTTCTTCTTTTGGAACAGCATAGGGGCTCCATAAGGAGCTTTGACAGGTTGATAAACCCTGCACTCAACAACTCGTCTAACTGTTTTCGCAGCTCCGCCAACTCTGGCGGGGCCATGCTACGCGTTCTTTGCAGGGGGTTTTCCCCAGGCAACAACTCAATCTCGTGGTCTATCTCCCTTCGCGGAGGTAGAGACTTTGGCAAGCTGTCAGGCATAAATCGCCATATTCTCGTAGCACACCTTGGATCTCCTCTGGTATGGTCTCTTTAGACTTTTGTCCTCAATCATAGGGATGGCCATGAACGTGGCTCATCACGGACTAGTCCCCTCTTCAGCTGGAGGGCTGATATCATCTTCAACCCCATTCGGTTGTTTGATACTAGTAGAGACAACAGTGGGGTTAGACCCCGTGATCGCCAGGCACTTCGCCAGGGGCATGGGGATCACCTTGTGTTCGCGAGAGGAACTCTATCCCCAACACAACGTCGAAATCATCCATCTTCACGATCACAAAATCGGTCTAGCCACTCCACGACCCCAACTTTATGTTCGTTCGTCTCGCGATTCCCATTATAGGTAGGGCTGCAGAATTAACGGCCTTCATTTTCCTGTTCTTTGTCCCAACGTAGGTTGAGTCGTTGGGCCTCTGTTTCCGTCATGAAGTTATGGGTAGCACCGGATCAACCAACGTGTTCTTGGCCAACTTCTGGTTCACCCACGCTTCTACATACATGAGCCCCTTTCCACAGAGTCTTTACCCCCCTCGCCTTCTTTTGAAGG